>CM072926.1:8092500-8524435 GCA_036971965.1 Nyctalus aviator | reverse complement strand
TGATGTTTCTCTTTTCCCCTCTCTGTTCCACTCTGAAATCAATTATATATATATATATATATATATATATATATATATATACATACATACACATATATATGTTTAAAAATTGTAAGTCATGAACTGTCTGCATATATACACATACATATACATGAAAATAAAGGGTTAAAATTGTTTTCTCCTTATTTGCTTTGGTTACTTAAGAAATGTAGGAATGGAAAGCTGGGGACAGCGGAGAAACCAAGACAGCAGCATAGGTAACTGCCTAACTGCAGCCTCACACAACAATTTCAAAAAATACAACTAAAATATAATGTGGACATTATCCAGAACTACAGGAAAGTTGACTGACTGGGAATTCTACAGTCAGCAGGAAAGAGAAAACCAGAAGAAAAATCATAGGAGCTGTAAAAGCCTAAGGTAAAGAGACACGTTGCGTGCGTGGAGAGGACGGAGCAGGAGAGGAGGGCCGGCTGAGTGCCTGGCTGGCGTTCCCTAGCGGGAAGGAGATAAAAGCTCCTGGCTGTTCTTAACTCCAGTTCCAACAGCACTGAACCCCAGTTCTGAGTGAGACCCTGGGGACCCAGACACAAACAGAGGGAATCTGGGCTGTCAGGCTGAAGCCCAAGGGAGCGGCAAAAGGCAGAGCCCGGAGTCACGCACATTGCGCGCAGAGGACAGACTGTTGATTGAGCAGCTGGATTGCCCTAGCGGGAAGGAGACATAAGCTCCGGACTGCTCTTAACCCCACTTCCAACTGCACAGATCCCTAGTTACGGGCTCATTGGGGGAGAGACTAGACTGTCTGGTAGCGGGCGAAACTCTAGGGCACCTTTCTCTCAGAGGTGCTTGCAAGCGAGTACCAAAGGACACTAAGTAACACTGAGACTCAGGAACCTCATAGTGCGGGGCTAACCTGTAGCCAAGGCTGTAGGTTCCACCCTGAAACTCCGCCCCATCCAACCTGAGGACAAAGGCTCTTGCAGTTTTCCAAGTCTAGTCTAATAAGGCTGTCTCCTGGCATATATACAGCTGATCCTCCCACCCTACCAACTCAGGGAAGCAGGAAAAAATGCCAAGATAAGGAAACAGATCACAAATGAAAGAAATGGAGAACAAAAAGCGACTGGATATAGAGTTCAAAACCACGCTTATAAGGTTTTTCAAGAATCTCCTAGAAAAGGCCAATAAAGTAAACAAGACCTATGAAGATATGAAAAGGGATCAACTAGAAACAATAAGGGATCAACAAGAAATAATAATGGATCAATAAGAAATAAAGAATATATTCTCTGAAATAAAAAATATTGTGCAATGCCTAATCCAGGCCTGAATGCACTCACAGAAAAAACATGAGCTGCACTCCCTGGCTGGCCTTAGGCTCTGCACAACCAGGTGAAGTCTAATAAAGAGTTGGGGTCAGTCTAGCTAAACACTAAAGACATATCTCATCTCAGAGACAATCTACAAAGACTGAGGACATGTTTTCTGTTTTGTATTGCTCTTCTTTTTGGCTCAAGGTGTTTAAGAAAATCTCTCTCAGATCGCTGTCTGCTGAGATGATGGAACAGAGACTTCAGTGAACATGCGTGACAAAGAATACAGTATTTGCAAAAATAAGTTGAAAAAGTCATGAAACAAATGGATGACTACAGGCCACAACAAACAACAATGCAAGTCAGTTAAGGTGAAAGGGTGGGGAGAATCTTATTTTCAGAGTTCTCACATTATACTATTCAAAATATTTAGTTTTCAAGAAAATCTTTTAAAGCTGACAAAGAAATAGCAAAGCTTGACCCATTCGTGAGGGGGGAAAATAAACAGAAACTATCCCTGGGGAAGTGTAGACATTAGAATTACTAAACCAAGTCTTAAAATCAATTGTCTTAAGCATGCTCAAAGTGTTGAAGGAAACCATAAATGAAGAATTAGGGGAAACTAGAGTAACATATGAATAAGTGGAGACTATTAATAAAGAAATTGAAATTGTAAAAGAGAACCAAATATAAACTCTGGAGCTGAAAGGTGTAATACTAAAATGAGAAACTTTCAAGAGGGGTTCAACGTCAGATTTAAAGTAGGCGGAAGAAATAACCAGTGACTTAAAGATAAGCAGATTGAAATTATGCAGTTTGTGGTGCATTTTAAAAAAAGCAAAGAAAAATGAACAGATCCTAGGAGACATAAGGGACACAATTAAGTGTATCAACATTTTAAGAATTTCAGAGGAGAGGAGAGAAAGGGCAAAAAGAATATTTGAAGAAATAATGGCCAATAATTTCCCAAATTTAAGAAAGCTATGAATCTAATAAAGTGTTCAGAAAACTTCAACTAGGATAAATGCAAATAAATCTACATCAAGACACATTATAGTCAAACTGTTGCAAATAATGTTGAAAACCAGAAAGAGTTATGACATGTCATGTACAAGGGATCCTCAAGAAGATTAACAGCTGATTTTTCTTTGGAAGCCATAGAGGCCAGAAGGCAGTGGAATGAATGTTTAAAGTGCTGAAAGAAAAAAGACTGTCAACCAAGAATTCTATACCTGGCAAAATTATCCATCCAACATGAAGGAGAAATTAAGGCATCTAGGATAAACTGAGGGTATTAGTCTCTAGTTGACAGAGTTTTTGTATGCTATGAAGCTAAATTGGTATCAGTTCAAACTAGATTATTATAAATTGAGTATAATTGTAATCCCTAAATAACTAAAAATATACAAATAAGGAAATGAAAAGAGAATAAAAATGGTACATTAGAGAAAGTCAATCAAACACAAAAGAAGGCAGTAACAGAGGAAATGAATAACAAGAAGATATGACATATATAAAACAGGCAGCAAAATGGCAGACATAAGCCTATTATAAGTCAAAACTTTAAATGCAAATGTATTAAAATCACTGGTTAAAACACAGATGTTGACAGAATAAACAAAAAAACATAACCCAACTATCTACTGTCTACAAGAGAGTCATTTTATTTTTATGTATTTTTTATTGATTTCTGAGAGAAACGGAAAGGAAGAGACAGAAACATCAATGATGAGAGAGAATCATTGGCTGCATCCTGCACTCCCTCTACTGGGGATCAAGCCTGCAACCCAGGCATGTGCACTTGACTGGGGTCGATCTTGGGACCCTTCAGTCCGTAGGCCAATGCTCTATCCACTGAGCCAAACCAGGTACGGTCAAGATAATTATTTTAGATCCAAAGACACAAATAGGTTAATAATGAAAAAATGGGGCACATCCCCAGTAGGAGTATACAGAGAAAAGAGCTGGAGAGGCTGTAATAATATCAGTAAAATGGGCTTTATGCCAAAAATTGTTAAAAGAGACAAAGAACAATATTATATGTTGATAAAAGTGTGAATTCATCAAGAAGACATAATAAATATATGTGTTAAATAGCTGAGCCCCCAAATAAATAAAGCAAATATGGACATAATCGAATGGGGAAATAGTCAGTTTTATAATGCTTGGAAACTTCAAGATTTTTCTTTCAATAATGAATAGACAATCTCAACAGTAGACTAATAAGGAAACTGAAAACTTGAACAACTTCATAAATCAATTAGACCTACCAGACGTATATAGAGCATACAGCCCTCAGCAGCAGTGACCTTCCAGGGTACGTGTAACATTCTCTATGACAGACCATATGTCAGGCCACAAAGCAAGTCCAAAAAATTTCTTTAAATCCTCACTTGAGTGAGGATATTTCTTCCATGATTTGAGAGAGAGTGGAAGGGAGAGGAGGAAGAGAGAAAGAGAGAGATAGAGAGAGAGACATCAAATGATTGCCTCCTGCACTTGCCCCCACTGGGGGTGTGGATCAGACCTGAGACCCAGGTGTGTGCCTTTGACCTTATGGAGCACCGAGCAGCCTTAGACACCTCCCTCTGCACTGTAACATGGGAGAGAGAGAAACCTTCCTTCTTGAAGCCACTGTCAGCCTGGGTTTCTGTTGTAGGCAGCAGGGCTAATACTCGGGTGTAGATTTAGATACGGCTATGGACATAGACATGGAAGTATTTGCACACAGAATCCTAACTGAGGGGCAGATGCCTGTCAGGGTTTGTCACTGAGGAAGGGAAGCAACTAGCAATCTCTGTCACATCCAAAACAACAAAGTGAAGCAAACTTTATTACTCAGGACCCATTCATAATTATTTATTTATTGATAATAAACAATAATATTTATTATTTCAGTGGATGTTGGAGAAAACCAAATCAAGAAAGCTTAGCAAAAGTGAGAATGCCCTGTGCCCGGTGGCTGAGGCTCAGAATGGACGGAGCTGTCTGGGGACCCAGTCGGGGCGTGGGTGCTGAGAGGAGCCCTTAGCCCACCTGAGCCTGGGACAGCGCACCCTCTCCCACCTCTGCCTGGCACAGGGATCCCTCTCCCACTGCCCGGGGCTTTCTGGTGGCAGCAGCAGCCAGCTCTGCAGCAGTGAGAGGAATGGCTCCTGTGTCTCCTGCCGGGGAAATCCCAGCAGATGTTTGCAGAGGCTGAGAGTGAACCACAAGCCGGTCTGTGCACCAGCCTGTGGTCAGCGAAGTCTCAGCCTGAGCCGCCCGGCCAGGCCGTCCTGGACTCATCACTGTGGCCAGAGGAAGGGAAGCCCCTGAGGTGGCAGCCACCATCACATCCCCGTGGTTATCACAGAAAGAAGGGGGCGAGGGTACGGGGCCATGAGGCACAAGGACAAAACCACTACTTGTACGAATAGCACCGTCACTGGCTGAATGGCGGCCCCCAAGTTCATATGTCGAGTCCCCAACGCTCAGTGTCAGTGCATCTAGTGACAGTGTGTTTAAGAGGTAAGTGAAGTTAGATGGCGTCATAAGGGTAGGACCCTAATCTGATAAAATTGTGGCCTTCTGAGAAGATTGAGAGCTAGTTCTCTCTCTCTCTCTCTCTCTCTCTCTCTCTCTCTCTCTCTCTCTTTCCTCTCTCTGTCTCTCTCTCTCTCCCTCTCTCTCTGTCTCTCTGTCTCTCTCTCTCTCCCTCTCTCTCTCTCCCCCCTCTCTCTCCTCTCTCTCCCCCCTCTCCCTCCCTCTCTCCCCTCTGGAGCTCAGCCTGCTCCAGGTGTGCTGTGTTCTTCCAGAAACATTGGCATCCTAACCCAGGGCCCCTGAAGGGCACTTAGTTAGAAACAGGGTCTTGGCCTGGTGGCCCCATTTCAGGAGGTGCTGAGCTGGCCAGGCTTGACCTGCAGAGGCTTGAGGTCCTGCCCCCATGGCCCCAAAATTCGCACAGAGGCCGCAGGCCTGCTCCCAGGCCACAGAACAGCCACGCATCTGCTGTGGAGCTGGTGGTGCAGGAGCCACTCCGAACCACCCAGTCCCCGGAGGATTGGTGGTGTGGGGCCTGTCACAGGGACCCATGGGGGGAAGGCCACCCGGATGCCAGAGCTGGGCGGCCTGGCCACAAGTGATTCCTGGGGCAGCACCAGCCTGGCTGGAGGCTGGCTTTCCTTCTCCCTCCCCCTCCTCCCCCTCATCCCCTTCCTCCCCCTTCTCCTACTCCTCCTCCTCCTCTCTTTCTCCCCTCTCCTCCTCCCTCCCTATCCTCTCCCCCTCTCCCTCCCCCTCTCCCTCTCTCTCTCCTCCCTCCTTGCATGTGAGGACACAATGACTATGGCTGCCTGCAGTCCAGGGGACAGCCCTCCCCAGAAGAGGACCACATGCCACACTGACCAGCCCCCAGCCTCCAGCGCGGTGGGAAAGTTAATGTCTGTGGTTTCAGGCCCGTCTATGGCATTTTGTTATGACAGCCTGACAGGGCCAGCCAGGTTTCTCTGAATTAGTCAGGGTTCTCCAGAGAAATAGAGACCTGACTAATACAATTATTAATAACAAAAATCACAAAACTGTTTGCCTGGTTAGGGAACTTACCACCTAGCAGACACTGTTGGACAGTAAGAACCTTTTAATGTCCCCGTCTGAGACACGAGGGAAGACAGCTACCACGGTGAACAACATGCCCTGATGATTGAGCTCAGCGGCCGAGTGAGGGTCTGAGCCCGGGCAGCCTAGTCCAGGGCTCCTCCCAGAGAATGGGAATATCAAATCATACACATTGTGCTTTTCTGTATTGTTTTCTTAAAAATATATTTTATTGATTTTTTACAGAGAGGAAGGGAGAGGGATAGGGAGTTAGAAACATCGATGAGAGAGAAACATCAACCAGCTGCCTCCTGCACACTCCCCACTGGGGATGTGCTCGCAACCAAGGTACATGCCCTTGACCAGAATCGAACCTGGGGCCTTTCAGTCCACACGCCGATGCTCTATCCACTGAGCAAAACTGGTCAGGCCTTCTGCACTGGTTCTGGCATCTAGGGGGAACAAAACCATTTCCATATTGGAGATATTCTTAAAAGGAAGTCACAGCATCAGCCCGGGGCCCGGCATGCGGAGAAAAGTCACCACATCTACAGAAGGGGGGGTCCTTCTGAGAAAAGGGACCCAGGACGAGCTCAGTGTCCTGCACTGCAGCTCACACAGCAATGTCACGCGGACGAGGGTTCGAGCCACTGAAGCAGGATGTGCTTGGGGGTTTCTGCCAACGTCAGAGAACCCCGAAGGCCCTGAGCCGCGTTAGCCGGTGTGGGGCCCGGACAGGGGGCCGGCCTCGCCGCCGTGGCCACCCTGCGGTCTGTGTGCGGATCTCGGCCTTCGTTTCAAGGACATCGGCAAACCAGAGTACAGGCAGAAGAGACAACCACGCCGGGGGTGGAGAGGGGGCGGAAAGGCCTGAAAACCCTGAGGAAGCCCCAGTATTTCGCTTGAAGGAAAGACTCCGAGGGCGGGAGGGCTGAGAGCAGACCTTCAGGCCCAGGCCCGGCGGAGCGGCCTGAGGGGGAGAAATGTGGGCTTCCTGTCCCTGGTGTACGCAAACCAAGGCTCGGCCATTTGTCAGTGTGGGTGAGTGGTTAGATTGGTCGAGCGTGCGGTTGGACCACAGGGCCATGAAGTCTCTTTTTTAAAAAAAAAAACAAATATCACCGAAACCGGTTTGGCTCAGTGGATAGAGTGTTGGCCTGCGGACTGAAAGGTCCCAGGTTCGATTCTGGCCAAGGGCATGTACATTCGTTGCGGGCACATCCCCAGTGGGGGTTGTGCAAGAGGCGGCTGATCCAGGTCTCTCTCTCATCGATGTTTCTAACTCTCTATCCCTCTGTCTTCCTCTCTGTAAAAAAATCAATAAAATATATATTTATAAAAATATCTTTTTATTGATTTTAGAGTTAGAGGAAGAGAGAGAGAAACGTGGATGTGAGAGACACGGATGGGCGGCCTCCTGCATACCCCCCACTGGGGATGGAGCCAGCAACCCGGGCAGGTGCGCTGACCAGGCCTCCACCCGGCAGCCTGCTGGGCACGGGGCCGCTCAGCCCCTGAGCCGCACACAGCAGCTGGGCGAGGTCTCCTTCCGTGCTGAGTGCCTGTGTGTCTCTGAGGCTGGAAAGACGTGGGAAGGCTGGCCCCGGGGGAGGGTGTTATGGACTGAATATTCCTGTGTCCCATGTTGGCCGCTGCACCATCTGTCTCACCCACGTGCACATCCAACCCCAGCCCATGGACACAGGTTTCCTCCCAGCACGAGATTCATCCCACATGGTCACGAGGGGCGTGGAGGATGGACCCCTCACTCACACACGCTCTAAGCTCACTCACACCCAGGCATGCACGTCCCTGCTCACACGCTTACCTACAAAGCCTGTAACACCCCAGCCATTCAAGGTCACACGTGTCAAGTACACACGCATTGTCACACAAGCACACGTTCCTATGAACAAGGATTTATTGTGCACCTACTATGTGCCAGGCATAGAACAGTGAAGAAACAGAGCTCCTCCCCTGCCAGCGTGTGCGATCTAGCAGGGGCACATGCGTGTACAGACATGTGTACAACCCACATGTGCTCATGTGTGTGCTCATGTGTGTGCACGCTCCTCCAGAGCTGGCAGAACCGCAGGAACCTCTGCCCTGATGCCCCCCCTCCCCCTGCCCCCGTCTTGCACATCTGGGAGCAGCGGCCCGGAGACACCTGGGCCTCCAGGAGGCTGCGCGCTCAGGGAGGAAGGGCTGCGATGACTGGGCTTCCAGGCAGCTGTGTGAGTTCTGCAAAGACTCCCTTCCTCAGAGCGGCTCCTCTTTACTGAAAGCTCAGGTGGCCGTGGTTTCCCCGCATTCGCCCGGGGGGAAGCTCAGACTCACAAAAACACTTACCAGGAGCCTTCAGTCCCTCAGCCAATCCACAGGCTTTAACTGACAGCGGCTTTTGCACCAGGCCAGGCACCTTGCAGGGTTAGCTCAGGCCTCTTCCTTCAGAAGCTCAGGGGCCACAGGAGCCGTGGTCAGCGGGAGGGCGGCGGGCGGGCTGTGATGTGGCAGAGAGTGGTCCAGGCACGAGGGGCCCGTGCACAGAGCCTGGCAGAGGGGAAGCATTCCTGTGCCCCCTCCACACTGGCAGTGCGCTGCCAAGCCAACAAGGAAAAATGAAAGCGGGCCTGTGGTGTCTGTGCTCTCTGCAGAGTGACTGCCCCCCCAGGCCCCTGTCCCAGGACGCAGAGGGAGAAAGGACGTGTGTGACGGGCTCTCAGGAGCTGATGGGAGTGGGCCTCGGACCCCGCTGGTCCTGGTCCCTCTCTCCGCAGGGACACACGGAGGGCGGAGCCAGAGCCTTGGTGTGATGTTTCAGCAAAAGCATCCTGATTAGCAGGCTTCTTAAAGGAGCCAGCACCGTCTGAGCGCCATACCCGCCTTCGCTGATTTAATCCTCAGGTGACCCTAGGAGGCAGTCACTGTCTGTGACCCCATTGCACAGATGGGACAACCGAGAAGTGAAGTCAACGTGCCCCAGACCGAAGGTTCGCTGGCTGCCCACTGCACCACCTTCACGCGTCTGCAGCGGGAGAGGCTCGGGGAAGTTTTAGGGGGAACCCAGGCGACCAGCTGTGAGCTCAGTTTTGGGTTTAATTAAATGTCAGCGTGTGGGAAGTGATGGGTTCGGCCGAAGCATGCCACCCCCCCTTTCGCACACAAACACGGGGAGAGCGCCACCCGGGGCCAGTGTTCCCCGAAGACATCGGTCCGCGAACAGCCAATGGGGACCGGCGTCTCCGTGTCTCGGCTCTTGTTCACGTTTTGCTTTGTTTCCTGTTATTTTGTTTTTTCGCTGGACACTTCGCCTGGGCCAGGCTGGGAGAAGAAATAGATGATAGCTCCTGCCCTCAGGGAGTCTAGCAGGAGAGCGCACACGTAGTGACTTGATATATGTTCCAATGATTCCATTATCAGAAACTAAAACCAAAATGAGATGGTACAGTAAAGGAGCGTGCACAAGGGAAGGAGCAATGGTGTCCTGTGTCGGGGGAAGGTTCACAGAGAAATGCCTGCTCCAGGGAACAGGAGGAAAGGGGTTGGAGGTCACTGCTAACCGGTGAAGGGTCTTCCGGGAAGGGTGGTGCTGGGTGATAATGGAAATGGATGATGATGGTGGGTGCACAACATTTGAAATATACTAAAACCCATTAAATTGTCTATTTTAATGATTAAAATGGAAATTTTTTATGTCATATGAATTCTATCTCTATTTTTTTAAAAAGATATTTCAGCCAGGAACCTTGTGGTTGCAAGTGACAGATTAGCTTTTGTAATGGGTTTCCTGGCTCAAAAAAAAAAAAAAAGTTTTAAGTTCAAGAACATAGTTTCAGACACGGATGAATGAAGTTGTGCAGATGGGTTTTTTCAGACTAGAAGGCTCCACCTCTGGGCTCTGCTTTCCTCTGTGTGGGTTTCGGTCTGAGTGAGACTCAGGGGCGGGGAAGAGGCTGTGAGAAGCTCAGGTGTACGACATACCAGCGTGGATGCACAGAGGGAGGCACAGATCTTTCCCCCAGGGGTCCCGATGACCATTCTTATTGGTCAGTTTGGATCACATGGCTGTCCCTAAACCAACGACAATATAAAGAGGGGTATATTCCAAGCCTGAGTCATGTGACCTATTGAAAAGCGGGGAGTGGTTGACTTCCATGAAAACAACCTGAGCTAAAAGTAGGAAGACCAGGTACTGTCATCAGAAGAAGGAGGAGTGGATGGTGGGTAGGCACAACCGGAGTCCCTCTGCTGACCACACAGTGCCTGATGGAGAAGGGGGGGCGGGTAAGCTTAGTGTGGGAAGGGCATGAGGAAAGGCTTGGGGTTTACAAAGGTGGAGGGTAATCTGGCTACAGTGGCCAGGTCATGGTGTCTAGGGGAGACAGGTCATGGTAACTAGAGGAGACTAGTTATGGTGAGTAGGGGGACAGGTCATGGTGTTTAGGGGAGACAGGTCATGATATCTGGAGAATGGCCAGGTCATGGTGTCTAAGGGTAACCAGGAACCATTCTGACACCAATTTTGATGTGTGTAAATGTGCATTTGTGTGAGTGCGTGTGTGTGAATGTGTGTGTGTAAATGTGTGAGTGAATGTGTGTGTGTGAATGTGTGTGTTTGAATGTGTGTGTGTGAATGTGTGTGTGTGTGAATGTGTGTGTACCACAAGAACTAGCTCGATGTCTGTCTGGAGATGCGGTCAGATCCCACAGGTTGAGGGCTCAGGCCTACAAGCCTCCTCGTCTGCACTCAGGCACCATCAGCCAGTCCTGTCGCAGTCCAGGCTGTCCTCTGTGTTTCTGACCAGCCGGCCACAAATGGAAGCTTCCAGCACCCCCCTCAGAGGTTACATTAACTCGCTGGAGCAACTCACACACCCAGAGAGATGTATGACTGGCTCTGGCTGATTGTGAAAGGACGCAGCTCAGGAGCAGCTGATGACGGAGGCACAGGACACGCCGTGGGCAGAGGCTCGGAGCTCCGTGCCCTCACCAGACTTGCCAGTCTCCCGGCGTCTCTGCCTGCTCGCCGCCCGGAAGTCCCCCGGTCCTGTAGCTTGGGTTCCTGTGGAGGCTCTAGTTAAATCAGAGCTCTGCAGGCAAGGCTGAGTGAACCATTGGCGTTAAATCCATCTTCAACCCGCCCCCCTACCCTGAGTTTCCCTCTGATCACATGGTTGGTTCCCTTGGCAACCAGCCCTCGTCCATAGGTGACTTAGGGGCTTCCCAAAGGTCACCTCATTAAAACTGCAAAAGACCCTGAAGGTTCTCATCACTTGGAAATTCCAAGAGTTTTAGGAGCTCTGTGCCAGCAACAGGGGCAAAGGCCAGATATATATTTCTTTAATGTTTGTTTGTTTGTTTGTTTTTAAAGAAAGAGGGGGCTGGGAACATCAGTGTGAGAGAGAAACATCAATTGGTTCCCTCTGTATGTAACCCAACCAGGGTGGGGATTGAACCTGCAACCCAGGAATGTGCCCTTGACTGGGAATCTAACCATTAACCCTCAGTGCACAGGCTAATGCTCTATCCACTGAGCTACATCAGCCAGGGACAGATATCACAATATCACACCAGGTATGTGCAGGTCATGTGTCTAGGAGTGACAGGTCACAGTGCCTAGGGGTGGCCAGATCATGGTGCCTGGGGTATCTCAGTACCCTAGGGATGAGAGTGTAATCACATAATCAACTCAAAATGGCTCTATCCCTTTTAACAAAATACTGGGTTGCTTTTCAGAAAAACAGACCAAAACTGCAAGTCAGGCAGCTAAAGTATGCACAGAGGAGAACTTTGACCTCCAGCTGCACACGGAACCAAAGTCTCTCTTTGGAGGTTACATTAATTCTATTCTCTCTCTTCTCTCTCTCTCTCTCTCTCTCTCTCTCTCTCTCTCTCTCTCTCTCTCTTTTCTCTCACACACACACAAACACACACACACACACACACACACACACACACACACACACACACACACACACACACACACACCATACCAAAGGACTAGAAGGACATGACCAGAGCTTGAACACCAGAACCCTTTCAGAACGAAGGGTCCATTTTCAGGCAGATCCAGTGCCAATGCCCCTTTGCCATAAATGGCCAAGTGCTGAGGTCCTCCAGGGGGGACTCGCCCCACTCGCCCCGCGGGTGTGGCTCAGTGGATAAGAGTTGGCCCATGAACAGGAGGTTATTGTCAGGGCACATGCCCAGGTTTTAGGCTCAATCCCCAGTAGGGGGTGTGCAGGAGGCAGCCAGTCAAAGTTTCTCTCTCATCAATGTTTCTATCTCTCTATCCCTCTCCCTTCCTTTCTCTAAAATCTATAGAGATATATATATATTTTTTAATTTTTATTGATTTTGTACAGAGAGGAAGGGAGAGAGATAGAGAGTTAGAAACATCGATGAGAGAGAGTCATCGATCAGCTGCCTCTTGCATACCCCCTACTGGGGATATGCCCCCAACCAAGGTACATGCCCTTGACCGGAATCGAACCCGGGACCCTTCAGTCCCCAAGCCGACGCTCTATCCATGGAGCCAAACCAGTCTCGGCTATAGAGATATTTTTTTAAAAATGATAAAACTTGCTCCATCAACAGTTCAACATTCCTATTCCCCCAGCCCCTGAAACCAACCCTAACCTAGTCCAGCAAAATGAATTTGAGGATTAGTCTCTCATCTTCTCAATTGGAGCCTTCTTGATCAATAAAATATTTACTTACTTCAAACTGACATTTTTTTCAATGTTTTCATTGAGAGAGAGAGAGAGAGAGAGAGAGAGAGAGAGAGAGAGAGAGAGAGAGAAACATTGATGTAAGAGAGTAACATCAATCAGCTGCCTCTTGTGTGCACCCTGACCAGGGATCGAACTAGCAATCTGGACATGTGCCCTGACCAGGAATCAACCAGCCGCCTTTCGGTGCATGGGTCAATGCCCAACAAACTGAGCCACACCGCCAAAGCCACACTGACACTGTAAGCTCTGGCCTTTCGAGGAATCGAGCACACGGACTCTGGGTCAGTGACAACAGGCCCTGGTGTGGAGGGGTGACAGGTCACAGTGACTAGAGGTGACAGGTCATGGTGTCAGGGAGTGAAAAGGGCTGAAGAGTGAGAAGGAAGCAAGGGGTGTGGACTCCAGTCTGCAGACGGTGTCTCCTGAACTCTTGTCCCTGGTGGGCACTGCCACAGTCATTTCTTCCATATTTACATTTTCTGTCGTTTCCCTTTCTTCATACTGACTTACTGTTTTATTTAAATAATTGAATCTTAAAAAGAAACATCGCCATCATCACGAATGGACACCAGAATTCTTTTTAAAAAAATATATTTTATTGATTTTTTAGAGAGGAAGAGAGAGGGATAAAGTTAGAAACATCAATGAGAGAATCATTGATCAGCTGCCTCTTGCGCACCCCCTACAGGGGATGCGCCTGCAACCAAGGCACATGCCCCTGACCGGAATAGCACCTGGGACCCTCAGTCCGCAGGCCGATGCTCTATCCACTGAGCCAAACCGGTTTCGGCAACACCAGGATTCTTCATCACAAGTAGAAGGAAACTGTAAAACAAACACAGCAAGCCCAAAAGTGAGTGATTCAGTTCTAGCTCTGTGTGGCGTGGCCAGGGGAAGGTAGTCAGAAGGGGAGAAGGAGAATAGAAAAAGGAATCACTTTCTCGGTGTATTGCCTTAGACACCACACCCACATGCCACCTGAAGTCACCCCAGGGAGCCCTGGGGTGTGTCCCTCACTGGGTTACGCCAGGGGCATGGGTCCCACACTTGGCTAACGGGAGCCAGGAGGCTGTGTGAGCAGAAATAACAGGATCAGAAAAACAGCTCCAGTCCTGGTGGGGGAATGCTGAGAAGAAGGTCGCTATTGGCTGAATTCTAGGTGGCCCAATGAGGAGCTGACCTGTGCAAACAGAGTGGCTGGAGGGAAGGAGTCCTGGGGACAGACTCCAGGCTCCCGAATCTCCTTGGGGCAGGAGGGGTGGGGGGCGGCAGGCAGGCTGGGAGATGCCTGCTCTGGAGCTTTAACAATGAGACCAGAGCCTGGAGGAGGAGGTGTGGGAAGGAGTGAAGGGCTCAGTCTGGGTGTCCTGGGTCTGAGATGGGGGCCATCCATGTGGAGAGCCATTGATTTGTTCAGAAAGCATTTACTGAGCACCTACTGTGTGCCCCGCACTGTTCTAAGCCCTGGGATTCAGCACTGAGCCAACCAACCCAAGACCCCTGTGCCCAAGGAGTCCACCTTCTAGCGGGGGGTGTGGCAGGGGGACCTGATAGGAAAGAAAGGACTTAGTAACATGCACACTCTCTCAGCACATATGTCACATCGGACATGATGTGCACGGATAGGACGTGAAATGTCCGGGGGGAGATGTGGACACAGATGGGTATGTGGGTCTGAAGTTTGGGGCAGAGATCTGGGCTGGCAGATCTATTTAGAAGACACCATTCGTTCATTCAATAAGTGATTATTGAGCACACTCAATGTGCTGACCACCATGCTGGGTGCTGGGTGCTGGGTGCTGGGTGCCACGGTCCTGCCTCATTAAGCTTCGATAGTTTCAGTAAAGGTTGTAGTTAACCTTATGGAAACAGATGAGATTGCCCATGGAGTGTGTATGTGTGTATTTGTGTGTGTGTGTGTGTGTGGCCTGAGATGGCCCTGTGGGCCCCGATGTTTAAGGGAAGGCCCAGGGGACCATGGGAGGTGAGCTGAGCAGAAGGAAGCAGCCAGCAGCAGCTGCAGAGCGAGGGCAGAGGTGCAGGGACGAGGGGGCGGTCGTCTTGCGGGAAGACCCAGACGGAAGCAGACCTCCTGCCCTGGCGGTGGCAGAACTGAGGGCAGCTGCTGCCCAGAGGGCTGAGGAGTGGGTGTGCGGGGAGGAAGCAGGGACAGGGAGACAGCTTTGGAGACTGTCTGGGCAGAGAGAGGGAGCGAGAGAGGAGGAAGTGTGGTGGAGGGAACCTTTGGCTGCTTGCAGATGGAAGGACTGACAGGGGACCACAGCGATGGGAAGAAGCCGGCAGAAGGAAGAAGCAGAAACACAGGGGTGATGAGCTTGGGGTCCAGAGGGAGTGGCAGGTCAGCTTTGCAGAGGGATGACCCTGTGGCAGTAAGGACTACGTAATCTGAGGGTCTCAGTACAAGGCCTTTTTGTTCAAAGGGTACTAAGGTAGTAAGGGCACTAAGAACCCAAGATGGTGGCTCCTGCTGCCGTATCAGGCGTGGGCAGCAGGTCTGACTCACTGACTTGGCTGAACTGTTTGGAATTGGATTTGGAAACAGCCTAGGTGCCCGTCAGCAGGTCATTGGATCAAAAAACCATGGTACATCTACACAATGAAATAATATGCTGCCATAAAAGAGAAGGAATTCTCATCATTTGCAGAGACCTGGATGGAATTGGAGAACATCATGCTGAGTGAAATAAGCCAATCAATGAAAGAGAAACACCACATGACCTCACTCATTTATGGATAATAAAGAACATTATAAACGGATGGACAAAAAGATAGATACAGAGACAGTAAAGCAACAAGCAGACTGTCAAATTACAGCGGGGAGGGTAAGGAGATCTGGGGGAGATAACAGATCAACAGAAGGACTTGTATACATGCATAGAAGCATAACCAATGGACAAAAATTTGTGGCAGGGGAGGAGGGCATGTATGGGAGTTGGGGTGGGGTGGGGATTGGTAAGGTATGTACACATATAATTTAAAAAATGAGGGGAAAAAATAAAGTCAATTTTAATACATAAAAAAAGAGTGGGGATCCCAGCATCATTCACTGTTTGCACAGGGCCTTCCCCACGGGGGTCACCTGTGTCAGGGCCCCAGCTCTCTCTGTCTGCCGGGAGGCAGCCCGTCTTCCAGTTGGGGACCCGGGACCTGCCTGATGCGCTGCCCAGACGCCTCCGGAAAAGAGCTGTTTGGGGGTGAATAACAATGACAATCAGGCTCAGCACTGAATGGAATTTGTCCTTAGGTCCATCCATCAGATCTTTTCCTGCGGGAAGGTTTTGGGCATCATGCACCCCCTTTGCTTGGATGGCGGCAAGGACAGCTGGGCAGGTGGTCGCTCTGACCTCAGCGGGTCAGTGCGCGCCCTGGGCCTCTAAGACCAGCCAGGTGTGGGCCGGCCGCCGGGAGGCTGCGGGCCAAATGTGTTTCAATATTAAGCTTTGTTACAAGGAATCGATGCCTGTGCTATCACTTACTTAAACAGCATAGAACAGCCTTCTCTTCCCATTTTCCCTCCCTGTGTGGTTGTGGTTTTGAGGACATAAAGTGTTCGGAGAATGTTTTCCTGGTCGTGTAAAGAGGACCATGGATTCTCCTCTGTCCGGTTTCCTTTCTCCCAAGGATCCTGTCTGTTACCCGAGTTGAACTGTGTGCTGTGTATTCTCGCCGTTTGCATGTCTGAAGGCATTTCCAGTTCTGGCGCTCTTCGGCTCTTCTGATGGATGCACAGGTGGTTCTGAGCATGTTTTCGTCGCTCATGATGGAACCATCCCAGCAAGAATCAGACTCCCCGTCAGGGTCTTAACTCCCAGCTCCCTTGTCAAGCAATATTTAAAGACTGGACTTTGTGTAAAGTAGCTTCCAAGTTTTATAATGCATCATTTTACATCTTTTGTAATTAAAAACGCAATGAGGTTGAAAAAAAAAAGGAATACTTATTTATTTTACAAACCTGTTAATTTAATCATATTGAATATCACTTTATTAATCTAGGGATTGGTCAAATATTGCTGTATTTGGGTAGAAGTCCTGTATCCGAATCTTCAGTTTAAATAGTTAATTGTCTATTTATAATACTTAGTTTTACTTGAAAATGGAAAAAGCAAGATCCTAACGTAGATCAAAATATAGATTTATTGATCCTACAGAGTATCCTGTATTTCTGTATACCTTTTCTCTAACTATAAATAATTAAAATAAATCTTAAAATGCAAACTGTATTTTGCAGGTGAAATATATTAAACCATTAGCAACTGTCAATATTAGATTAATCTATCAGGACATCTTCAGGTTTTTATTGTAACTTGACAACTTCGATCATCTCTTTGGTATGTTTTGATAAGAGGGAACTGATAAATATCCTTCACATTTATTTCCGTGTGAGAAACAAGGCCGCAGAAAAGGGTACTGGACACTGTCCGAATAGGTAACTATCAAGGCGGTATATCATAACAATCATTATTCTAATAATATTAATAGGTAAACTTCATTAGCATGTTCTGTGTGTCAGGTATTCGTCTGAGCACTTTTGTGTTTATTAATTTAATTTTTCCAGCAACACTCTGATGGAACGTCATCTTTCAGGACTTATTTACACACGAGGAATCCGGGGCACTGGCAGGTTTCCCTTCTCCTGGGTGATAGGACATTAATTCATTCCCAGGAAGTCCGGCTTGTGAAATCCCACCCTTCTCAATGACTGTGTTACATCAGTCACGGCAGTGAGCAGGTAAAGGGGACGAATAAGAGAATGAGAGTGTATGGAGGCCTGCCCTGTGCCAATACCTAAGCCAGGTATTGTGGCTGTTTTTACATATGACACTGATTTCAAGGCCTTCAGATGCTGTTCTTTTATTTCTGCTCCTGTACCCTTGGGGACATTCTTACTTTTCCTTGTCTGCAGTAAATTGTCAATTGTGTATTTGTTAATTGCTAATTGCATTCTTCCTAAGAATCCTTACACTCTGAACTTCTGCTTCTATGCCTACTGAGGAAATAAAAGGATCTTTTATTTGTTCATATCTTACCCTATGTTTTACTTTGTCAACTCTTTTTTTTTAAGCCTTCAGAGATTATAATCTTTATATTTTGGTTTTGGAGAATTGTAGTCTATGCTATATTTTTTTTTTCTGATATCATACCACCTCTCACCTTAGTTTTGTGCCATTTTAAATAAGTCATTTGTCAATAGTAAAATCTTTGTAAAAAAAAAAAAAATCAAAGCAATCGCTGAAACCGGTTTGGCTCAGTGGATGGCGCGTCGGCTTGGGGACTGAAGGACCCGGGTTTGATTCCGGTCAAGGGCATGTACCTTGGTTGTGGGCATATCCCCAGTAGGGGGTGTGCAAGAGGCAGCTGATCGATGACTCTCTCTCATCGATGTTTCTAACTCTCTATCTCTCTCACTTCCTGTCTGTACAAAATCAATAAAATATATTTTTAAAAAATCAAAGCAATTAATAGACTTCATCCTCCACAATTCGGTTTTGATATTTAAGGGTCACCTCTATGTTAGGACCAGGCAAAATGTCATTTTTTAAACTGCAAAATGTAATATACAGCAAGCATCTTAAAGAGTATAATGCTTTTCATGCTCCACTGTAAATTCCCAATAGCTGCTAAGTCTAAATATAGTCACAGGACTTAGTGAAGTTTATCCAGAGGAAGTCTGGGGAGATTTTGACCTCAATATTTCAGTGATTTATTTATTTATTTATTTAAATTTTATATTTTATTGATTATTTACAGAGAGGAAGAGAGAGGGACAGAGAGTCAGAAACATCGTGAGAGAGAGTCATCGATCAGCTGCCTCTTGTACACCCCCTACTGGGGATGTGCCCACAACCAAGGTATATGCCCTTGACCAGAATCAAACCTGGGACCCTTCAGTCTGCAGACCGACGCTCTATCCACTAAGCCAAACCGGCTTCAGCTATTTCAGTGAAGATTTAATACGCAAGTTGTTTCTTACCAGCAATTTAGTCAAGGAGCTATTAGGACATAACTCCCACCAGAAACAAACAACTCTCTTTGTAAACCTTATCTCATATACACCTTCATTAGAAGAAAACATTCTTACATTTCTTAAGTAACCAAAGCAAATAAGGAGAAAACAATTTTAACCCTTTATTTTTATGTATATGTATGTGTATATATACTGGCAGTTCATGACTTACAATTTTTTAAAATATATTTTATTGATTTTTTACAGAGAGGAAGAGAGAGGAATAGAGAGTTAGAAACATGGATGAGAGAGAACCATCGATCAGCTGCCTCTTGCACATCCCCTACTGGAGATGTGCCCGCAACCAAGGTACATGCCCTTGACCGGACCTTCCATTCCGTAGACCGATGCTCTACCACTGAGCCAAACCAGTTTCAGCATGACTTACAATTTTTAAACATATATATGTGTGTGTGTGTGTGTGTGTGAGTGTGTGTGTGTGTGTGTGTGGATGTGTGTGTGTGTGTGTGTGTGTGTGTGTGTGTGATTGATTTCAGAGAGGAACAGAGAGGGGAAAAGAGAAACATCAATGATGAGAGAATCATTTATTGGCTGCCTCCTGCACGCCCCCTACTGAGGATACTGGAAATTGAACCCATGACCCTGGCATGTACCCTTGACTGGAATGGAACCCAAGACTCTTCAGTCCACAGGCTGACACTATTCATGAAGCCAAACAAGCTAGGGCATGACTTAAAATTTTAAGAAATAATTTTTATACTTTACTATGGTGTGAAAGCAATTTTATGGAAACCATACTCCAAATGTTGAATTTTGACCTTTTCCTGGGCTGGCAGTCTGTGGTATGATCCTCTGTGGTTATGCATGTGATTACAAGGGTAAACAACTGATCCTATAGCATATAGTATTCAATGTATTTTTAATATAACTTTTTCAACTTGGTTTGCAATCCTATTGTAAGTCAGGAAGCACGTATGTTTGTGTGTGTGTGTGTGTGTGTGTGTGTGTCTGTGTGATCATATTTTTAAGAGAGTTAGGTTTCTGTACACATGCTTTCTTTTCAAACAGTTTTGTTTGATTTTAAATATATAGTCCATTTATATAAATATAATGCTTAATATAAAGTCCATTTATATAAATGAATAACAAGGAATGATTATTGTGTTCTGGATAAAGCACTGGGCACAGCCTGTGGGCAAGTGGGACTCTTTCTCACAGAGAAGCCAAGTTCATCAGGCTGGTGTTGCTCTACCCATGAACTAGAATGTCATGTTTGATTCCTGATCAGGGTACATGCCTGGGTGAGGGCTTGATCCCTAGTGTGGGATGTGCAGGAGGCAGCCAATGAAAGGTTCTCTCTCATCATTGATGTTTCTGTCTCTCTCTTCTTCTCTCTTTCTCTCACTGAAATTAATAAAATAAAGAGAAAGAGAAGTCAAGTCATTCTAGGATATCAAATTTAGTTGGTAAAGAAATGAAAAAGATACTTTTTAAAAAGCATTTCATGAAGGAGACAATACTGTGAAAAAATACATGGTATGCCATAAAGCAGTAGAACAAATAAAGAATGTCTTATAATAGATGATACATTAAGTCAATAGTGAAAAATTGGAATGATATATAGGAAAATCTGTTTGATGAATAGTTTTTAAGAAGTCACTTTCAGGTACTATTCATTCAGAAAGTTAAGTATCTTTGCAATCAGAAAACCAATTATGTGGTTTTGAGAGTCTTGGATCTTCAATATTTATTTATCAGGTCACAATACAGGAAAATATATTATTCACTTTTCTCCCTGCTCATTGCACAAGCATTTCACAGAGATTGCTGGGTGCAGAGGTGTTCTGAAGGAGCAAAGAACAACAAGCAGGCAAGCAACCAGAACAATACAGCAAGTGCAGATTTCTGTGCCTATTGTTCTGGAAGCACAGGTGGAGGGTGCATGGAAAAAATCCCAGAAATCTTCACTGAGAAGGTAACGTTTGAATTGTCCTTTAGGATGAAAATAAGTGTGTCTGGCAGGCCAGGGGTGGGGGGAGTATCTGCTTTAATCTCACTTAACTCAGTTTGCTCTGCCACTAGGAAATATATCATATATCAATGAGCTGGTGCACAAAATTTGGGCACATTAAAAGGGGATTAATTAAAGGAAATAATTTAATATTGCTATTTGCCCTTTCTCTATAATAAAAGTGTCAGGGATGAAAGAAAATTAGTGAAATGTATATGAAAACCAACCTCCTATCAGAGTCTGGGGCCATACCATGGGACCCAGAATCAAATCCCTGCCCATCCATGTGCGCCTCAAAATCGCATGAGACCCAGATCTGGCCGCCCCTCCCCTCCTTTTGGCTAGATGCAGACCCTGTCATTCTCACACTTGTCAAGCCCTGCTGGGCATGGGGTGTATCCTCAGTTCCCCCAGCCCGGCACCAGGACTGGGAGTGTGGCCAGAAGTCCGCTGCCTCGATCACAGCGTAAGGTGTGCCTTGAGGTCCTCTGTCAAGCCCCGCCAGGTGGGGGACATAGCCTGAGAACCCCTGTCAAGGCCTTCCGGATGGGGGGCATGGCCTGAGGTCCCCCGGCAAGAACCAGCAGGCGGGTGGGGGTGGGGGTGGGGGCACAGCCTCAGGTCCCCCGGCCCGGTACCAAGAGAGGAGCGCAGCCTCAGGTCCTCTGTCAAGCCCCACTGGCAGGGGGCACAGCTTCAGGCCCCCCATCAAGTCCCACTGGTTAGGTACACGACCTGAGTTCCCCCGACCCAGCATGGGGGGGCACCTTGAGGTCCCTTGTTAAGACCTGCTCGGTGGGGGACATGGCGTGAGGTCCCCTATCAAGCTCGGCCAGGCAGGGGCGTGCATAGCCTCTGGACCCCTGGCCCAGTGCTGGGACAGAGGTTGTGGCCTGAGGTCCCCTGTCAATCTCTGCCAGGCAGGGGGTGCAATCTGAGGTCCCATGATCTGGCACTGGGGTGGGGAGCATGGCCTGAGGTCCCCCGGCCTGGTGCTGGGGCGGGGGGAGCAGCCTGAGTTCCCCTAGTCTAGCATCAGGATGAGAAGCACACTCTGAGGTCCTCTGTCAAGCCCACAGCAGTGGGGGAGAAGGTGGCCTCGGGTCCCTGCTGATTGCTCATTAAGGATCCTTATGGGAACTTGGCCTCAGCTGTTTGGTTGCAGCCATCTTTGTGACAGAGTGATGGTCAATTAGCATATTCCCTCTTTATTAGATAGGACACAGGCATCTCCTTGATTTCCAGGAAAGAAAATTTGAAACATAAAATGATTAGAAAATATATGCAAGGACTGTAGGATTTAAGGTACCCATGCAGTATGTGACCATGTGAAGTAAAATTAGATATATATGTGATATTTCAGAATTCTATGTGTGGTGTGCTGTATCTGAGGTATTGACATGGTAGAAGTATGTAAGAATGAGGATGACTAGCACATTCATGTAGAGTTTTGGACATAGGTGGGAAGTGTTTCCATGTTGCTAAAAGAGGATGGCAAATGGGTGAGTTCATGCTTGTTATATGGAGTGACAGCGCATGTGAGCAGTGCAGGAGTGGTGCCTATTCTTACTTTGAGACAGTGTGATTGAGAGTATTAGGGGGGGAGTGTCTGAGCTCTCAGTGTGTGCAGCTCTATGCAGTTCTCAGGCCTGGTGCATGAAGTGACATATGGTTGGTTAGGGGCACAAGACATGAAAGTTCCTTTCCTTTAGGGCATGTGAGTTTGACCTAAAGAGGTTATCTGTCTGAGGGTACGGGGATCATTTATGTAATGAATGTATAAATGGGAGAGTCTCAAAATGATTGGGTGAAGAAATAAAAGTAAGAGTGTATCTAGGTAATGCTGCTAGAGAATGGGAAAGATAGATGAGGAGGGAAGTCCTGTGTATAAGAGAGAACTAGGGGAAAGCAGCAGAAATGGAGCCTTACCTGGTATGGAGGGGGACAGATGTGTGAGAGAGTGTGAGGATCTGAGTTTGTGTTCATCTGAGGGGAAGGCTCTGAGTAAACTCTCATGCATAAGTAAGCACTATTGTCTATCTCAGCCACCGCTGAGCCAGTGAGGTGCTGCTGTGTTGGGGATTTGTGCTGAAGGACTTAGCTGAGTTCTGGAAGGCACACTCCCTCCTTGTCCCTCTGCAGAAGTCTTAGTACTGGTCCTTCTGCCCTAAAGCCCCTTGCCTGTCATCGGGGGAAAATGAACTAACAGAGAGTAGACTGAAGAACTGACCTACATCTCTTGACCAAACTCAGATCCCACCTGTGTATTCCTTGTCATCCTCATCAAGGCGGTGACGCTTGGATGTGGTGGAGACACCGGTAAGATGTTCTGAGATGTTAGACTTTTCTCCAGCTGGGTGACTATAGGCTGGGGCCTCCACGGGTGACTCAGGCTGAGGCACCTTGTCTTGAGTGATGCGGTGTTCTGGGCAATGGAATAACATAGCACACATAACATGGATAAATTCCACAAATATAGTGATTAGTGATAGGAGCTAGACACAAAGTATATACTGTGCCCCCCTATTGCCATGAAATGAAAAAACAAGTATAATAATCGAGGGTCTTAGGAGTCAGAGAAATTAGACCTGATTGCATGGTATGGACAAACATCCAGCATGGAGAATTTAGATGCATGTGGAAGATTATAGGGAAATGAATGATGGGACAGTGACAGCAAAAGGGTCTTATATGGGATGAGTGTGAGTGGGAAACTGGCTATGAAAATATAAGGATCTGATGGTGTCTTTCTCCAGTTCAGTTCTTGATGATCCTACCACATTGGGCCTTTGATAAGTTACTGCTTCACAGGCCAGCTCTCACAGGAATATATTCTCCCAAGTTTCTCTGATAAAACTTTCAGCCCTTAGACCTCTCCAGTTAATTCCTCAAATAGGACACTGTTCTGCACTGATCTCCTTGGGCTCAATCCAGCTGTTTTCAGTGTTTTCCCTTGGAAAGTATTGCTTCCACGCTGACCCCACTAAGAAGATGCAGAATCATTGGAGTATGAGTTTGTGCTGGGCAGCCTGGTGTCCATTAATTGGCACAGAACGCACCTCAACTCTGGTTTCTTTCTAGATCCCACCTCCCTTTGCATCCTACTCTCTAGTCCCTCCTTACCAGCACCATTCTCCGTGTCTTTGGATGAGATGGAGATTACACTGTCTGAAGAAGATGCCTTCAATTCTTTCTCAGGTTGAGTTATGGCCACTGCCTTGTGTCTGCGCTGCAAAGCATCTTCTGCTAAATCCAGCTTTGCTGAGAAATTAAATAAAAATAATAGCTATGCAGTCCATGATTGCAATTAAATAAGGGCTCTACCATGTACCACATTCATTGAGCACACGTGGCCTGGATGATTAATATTGTTATGTGGTTCCTATGAAAATATTAAGTGCACAGAAGTAGTTATTGTGCCAATATAGGTATGTCCTAGGTCAGTGTTTCACAAAGTGTGGTATGAATACCCTCAGAGGTACGGGAAGAGTTTGGTGGGGGTACACATTGCACAGCAGTTTGGTGAGGATATGCACTGCACCGTGCTTACCTGAGCCTAATTCTACGTTCTTAGGAGTACGAAAATTATAGAAGGGGTACAGATATGTCAAATGTTTGGGAAAAACTGTTCTAGGTGACTGGGTTTGTTCAAAGTGATTTCTTTGAAAATGGGACAGAGATTGCTGTCTTCATTCAATGTGGATATACAACTCTCTTATCTTTGTGAGCTTCCCTTGCAGGCTGTTCTGACCATGAGATTACATTTCTACACTGGAAAATGAATGGAAATGACATGTGCCATTTCAGGCTTTGCCATACAAACCTCGTAAGTGTCGTTTGGTGCTCTTCTGTTTCCTAACTGACTGGCTTGCAGGTTTCTCAAAGGCTCCAGTACCAGAAACTATTCCATCTGGTTGTTGGGATCCTGGGAAATAAAATTTCAGTCATCAGAAAGGTAGATGAGGTCTGTGAAGGCTATAGGGGTTAAGATGTCCTTGACCCACATGGAGTGACAGTCCATGTACATGTTCTATTTCACAAAAAGTGTGTGAGATACTTTGTGGTGTTTGCATGGTATAACAATGTGGGAATGCGGATGTAGTTTTGTATGCAAGTATTTTTGGAATTGTATGTATGTATTAGAATAATTCTGGTGAGTGATTTCCATGTTGATAAGGGGGAAAGGGAATGAGTATGTGGATATTTGCTATGTGGTATGACAGCACATGTAAATGGTGTAGGCCTGGTCTTTGAACTTACTGTAAGACCAAGAGACTGAGAGTATTAGAGGAGGTGTTTATGAGAGGTCAGAATGTTCAGTTCGGTGAAGATCTGATGTCTGATATGTGAAGTGCCATATAGATTAGAAAGGCAACAGATGAAAGCAAATTTTCTTCAGGGCATATAACTTTATTAGAGTTTGACCTAAAAAGGTTATCTGTGTGAGGGGATGTGGATGATTTATGGAATTAGCATGTTTATGGGTGAATCTGATAATGAGTATGTAATGTAATAAAGGTAAGCATATACTCCATAATGCTGTTAGAGAATGGGAATGACAGATGAAGAGTGAAAGCTGTGTACATGAGAGAAGAAGGGATATGTAGGACATACAGAGCCCTAGCTGGTATGAAGGAGGACTGATGTGTGAGTGAGTGTGTGAGGATGTCAGTTTGTGCTTCTCTGAGGGTAAGGACTGAATAAAATATCATACTCACTGGTCAGTACTGTTTATTGCCTCAGGTTCAGCTTTCCCCGACCTGCTATTTTGGAAATTTGTGCTGAGCAACTCGACCCTGTCCTTGAAGACACACTGCCTAATTTTCCCTCTGCAGAACCTTAGTTCTAGTCCTTCTTTGCTGAAGCCATTTTTCTGTTTTTGAGGGGAAAGTGAACTAAGTAGAGAGTGGGATGAGCCATTGAGCTACATCTCTTGATTAAGTTCAGATCCCAGCTGTGCATTCCTTACCATCCTCATCAAGACGGGGACGCTTGATTGTGGTGGAGACACCGGTAAGATGTTCTGAGGAGCCAGACTCTTCTGCTGCTGTTGCCCAACTCCAGGCTGGGGCCTCCACATTTGAGTCAGGATGAGGCACATTGTCTTGGCTGATGCGGTGTTCTGGGCAATGGAATAAAATAGAACATTGAGATGAGGTATTGCCAAGGCCTGTGTCAATTGGGTATCAAAGTGTTATTTGAATGTAATTTGCTTCCTATGTTTGTTAAAACTTGGTTATGGTTTAATGTAAGGTGGACCCATTGAGCTACATCTCTTGATTAAGTTCAGATCCCAGGAATGCACAGCTGGCATCTGAACTTAATCAAGAGATGTAGCTCAATGGCTCATCCCAATCTCTACTTAGTTCACTTTCCCCATAAATAATCCACATTCCCTAACACATAACATGGATAAATTCCACAAATATAGTGATTAGTGATAGGAGCTAGACACAAAGTATATATTATGCCCTTCTGTTTCCATACAATGTAAAAATGATACTAATCTAGGGTTTTAGGAGTCAGAGAAATTAGACCTGTTTGCATGGTATGGACAAACATCCACCATGAAGAATTTAGATTCATGTGGAAGATTATAGGGAAATGAATGATGGGATAGTGACAGCAAAGTGGTTTTATATGGGATGAATGTTAATGGGAAACTGGCTATGAAAACGTATGGATGTGATGGTGTCTTTGTCTGGGTATCTCTGCACTCTACCTCAAGTTCAGTTCTTGAGGATCCTACCTCATTGGGTCTTTGATAAATTAGTGCTTTAGGCATTCCTGGTAATATGACATGCCCTTGGTCAGCTCACAAGAACATATCCTTCCATGTTTCTTTGATAAAACTCTCATCCCCTTAGGCCCTCCCATATTTCCTCAAATGGGACACTGTTCTCCACTCATCTCCTTGGGCTCATTTGAGCTGTTTTCTCTTGGAAAGTATTGCTTCCACACTGACCCCACTAAGAAGATGCAGAAGCATTGGAGTATCTGTTTGTACTGGGCAGCCAGTTGTCCATTAATGGGCAGAAATGTTCAGCTCAAGAGTGGTTTCTGTCTAGATCCCACCTCCCTTTGCATCCTACTCTCTAGTCCCTCCTTACCAGCACCATTCCCCGTGTCTTTGGATGAGATGGAGATTACACTGTCTGAAGAAGACAACTTCGATTCTTTCTCGGGTTGCATTATGTCCACTGTCATGTGTCTGGGCAGCAAAGCATCTTCTGGTGAATCCAGCTTTGCTGAGAAATTAAAATAACAGATATGCAGTCCATGACTGTAATTTGTATATTCATCTATCCTTTAATCAAAGAGCCTACTATGTACCACATTCATTGAGCACAAGTGGCCTGGATGGATAGGGTAATGTGGTTCCTATCATGTGCTCTAAAGTAGTTACTGTGCCAATATATATCCTGGGTATCTGGGTTTCTTCAAAGTGATTTCTTTGAAAATGGGACAGAGATTGCCGTCTTCATTCAACGTAGACATACAACTCTCTTATTTTTGTGAGCTTCCCTTGCAGGCAGTTCAGACCATTAGATTACATTTCTACACTGGAAAATGAATGGAAATGACATGTGCCATTTCAGGCTTCACCGTACAAACTTGTAAGTGTCCCTTGGTGCTCTTCCGTTTCCTAAGTGACTGGCTTGCAGGCTTGTCAAAGGCTCCAATACCGGAAACTTTTCCATCTGGTTGTTGGGATACTGGGAAATAAAATTTCTATGATAAGAAAGGTAGGTGAGGTATGTGAAGGCTATAGGGCTTAAGATGTCCATGACCCACATGAGAATTTGGAATGATAGTCCATATACTGACCTTGCCTTGTTCTTGAAGACACACTGCCTACTTATCTCTCTGCAGGAGCCTTAGTTCTAGTCCTTCTTTTATGAAGGACTTCTTTTTTTAAAAGATATATTTTATTGATTTTTTACAGATTGGAAGAAAGAGGGATAGACAGCGAGAAACATCGATGAGAGAGAAATATGGACCATCTGCCTCCTTTACACCCTTACGGGGGATGTGTCCGCAATCAATGTACATGCCCCTTACTGGAATCAAACCTCGGACCTTTCAGTCCGACACTCCATCCACTGAGCCAAACAGGTTTCGCAGGAAATATTTTAATATTGCTATTTACCCATTCTCTACAATAGAAGTGTCAGAGATGAAAGAAAATTTGTAAAACGTGTATGGAAATCTTCCTCCTGTCAGAGTCTGGAGCGTGCTCCAGGACCCAGAGTCAAGTCCCCACCAACATTCTTGTGTCATGAAATCGCTCAAGACCCAAACTCGACTGGCCCCACCCCCATCAAGACCCCTCTCATGGTATGAAATTTTGATCTTGTGAAATTTTATAAGGAAATAGTTCATAGGAGTTTGATATGGAATGAATGGGAATGGTAAAGATTGTCTATGAAAATATATAAATGTGATGGTGTCTTTGCTTGATTATCTCTACACTCTCCCTCAAATTCAGTTCTGTTAACACTTTGGACCTGTGTTAAGTTATGAGTGCTTCACATGTGTCTGGTAGCACAATGTGCTCTTTTCCAGCTCATATAAAATCATTCTCCCATGTTTCTCTGACAGGCCCTTTCCTACTATTTCCTCAAATAGAACACTGTTCTCCACCGATCTGCTTAGGCTTTCTCTCATCCTATTACTTGCTTTTCCCTTGCAATGTATTTCTCCCAGTGTTGATCCTATGGAAGGCGATACAGAAGCATTCCTGTTTTTGCCCTTGGCATCCTTGTGTGAACTAATAGGCAGAACTATTCAGTTTAACCCTGGATTCTGTCTAGATCCCAACTTCCCTTTGCTTCCTACTTGACAGTCCCTCCTTAGCAGCACCATTGAGCTTGTCTTAGAAGAGCTGCAGGACAAACTGTCTGAAGAGGAGGCCTCCCCTGTGTTATGGCCTTGAGTCAGGGCCACGGCCTTGTTCTGTGCTGTGAAGCATCTTCTCGTATGTATGTTCAGCTTTGCTGAGAAATTAAATAAAAATAATAGAGATGTAGTTGGTGTTCGTTATTTGAGTATTTATCTGTCCATTTAACAAACAAGGAGATTCTACTATGTCCCATGTTCAGTGAGACAAATGGACTTCATCTTCATTGATATTGTAATATGATTCCTATAAAACTATTAAATGCACAGAGATATTTATTGTGTTGATATATGTCATAGGACACTGAGTTTGCTCCAAGAGTTCTTTGAAAATGGACAGAGGCTGCTGTCTCCTTTCAACCTGGAAATACTACTATGCTGTATTTATGAGCTTCCCTTGCAGGTAGTTCCTACCATGAGATTACATTTCTAAAAGAGGAGATGGTGGGAAATGACAGGTTCCCCTTCAAGGCATCACCAAACAATGCTCCTTTGTGCTCTTATGGGATCTTCTGCTTCCTAGCTGTCTGGGATGCAGGCATATTAAATGTTCCAGAACAGACAATATTTTGACGTGATTGGTGGAATGCTTAAAGAAATTTTCAAACATAAGAAAACCGAAAGATGCGTGGAAAGGTGGTAGGAGTTAAGATGGCCAGGACCTACATGAGCATGAGGAGTGAAAGTTCATATATATATTTTATTTCAGAATCCTGTGTGTGGGTTACTTTGTTAGATGCTATTACTTGGTATAACAATGTGGGAATGAGAATGTAGTTTGTGTGCAAGTTTTTGCCGAGTGGTACGCATATTCTGGGACTTATCTGGGAGTGTTTTCCATGTCTGTAAAAGGGGATGTTGACTGAGGGTTTGCATCTTTGGTATGTAGTGTGACAGCACATGTGAACATGTGCAGGAGTGGTACCTTTGGTATGTAGTGTGACATCCAAAAGGCAGAACTATTACTTGAGATTTAAGAGGGAGCGTGTTAGAGAACATGTGTGTGCACTCTCTGAATGTTCAGCTCTATGAAGTCCTGGTCACTGAAGAGCCATATGGTTCACAGCAGATGAAATTTCATTTTCTTCAGGGCATGTTAGGTAACTTGAGTGGATTATTTATGGAATTAATGTGCAAATGGGTGAGTCTGAAAATGATTGTTTGATGAAATGAATAGTTTATCTAGGTAATGCTGCTAGACAGTGGGGAAGAGCAGCGAAGGCCTGTGTATATGAGAGAACTATGGGGGGAAAGGAGCATGGAAAATTGTGAGTTTGTGAGAATCTTTGTACTGATTTCATTCTTAGGTTCTGAGTGAACTTTCTGATACATCTTTGCTTGGCTCTACCTCAGCCCCAGCTGTCAAAGTGCTGTTTGTTGTGATTTAAGCTGAAGGATTTTGTCCAGTTCTGGAAGGCACACCCCCTACTTGTCCCCTACAGAGGAATTAATAGTAGTCCTTCTGCCCTGAAGCCCTTTCCTGTTTTTGAGAGGAAAGTGAACTAAGTAGAGAATAGCCTGAAGAATTGAGCTTCATCTCATGACTAAACCCAGTTCCCATCTTTGTGTATTTCTCACCTTCCTTATCAAGACCGGGACGCTTCAGTGGGGGGAAGATAAGGATGGGACATTTAGAGAAGTCAGGACTCTCTCCTGCTGCCTGACTGGGGGCTGCGGCCTCCGCAGGTGACTGACGATGAAGCGTGTCCTCTTGGGTGTTGCATGGTCCTGGGCAATGGAATAAAGGAGAACATTGACATGAGGCACTTTCTGGGGTCTGTGTCAATTCAAGAACTACATGTTGAGTGGATATTACTTGTCAGACATGATCAATTCAAATGACACCTGTTCTCTCAGAAATAAAAGTGACTATCACACTTAAAATTCTATGTACTCAAAACTATTAGTGAATAGTTGTTATATGGTATGTTTCATGGATGTCAATGGATTGGGCATTGTCCATGTGATATTTCTAGAACTCTATTGATATAGATTATCAACAACTTTGAATTATGCTTGAAAGACAGTATGCAAGGATTAAAATGTGGATAATCAACTCAATTTCTTCATGAAAAATTATGCATTTAGGAGATATATGGTGTGACTTTCATGAAGTCCTTAATGAATATTCACATATTTACATTGCTATCTATACTGATATAGATATACAGACATACCTGCAAAAGGATAAATTTGTATTTTTGAAAAAAATTTTCAATATTGTTTCACTGTTTGTTTCAATCTTAGCCAAGCTCACTGCTCCTTAATTCACTGTTTAAGATTATCATCATGCCTCATGATTGTGTGTGCTATGAAATTATTCACATTTTTACCAAAATGCCATGGTGAGTAAAATGTGCTTGCTGTTTAATTTTATAATGTGTTGGTTAAAAACGGGTTGAGGTATAATGTGTTTTATTTGGTGCTGCAAATGTAAATGTGTGATGAGCTTTGTGTGACTGAAGAGGGTATGTGTGCTTTGTGTCTTTGTGCTAGTTCAGCACATATTTATGTGTGTAGATTGCATTGTCAATGATAAGATGAAGAGTGAAAGCTGTGTACATGAGAGAAGAAGGGATATGCAGGACATACAGAGTCCTTGGAATTGTATGTATGTATTAACTATTATGTGCTTTAACTATTATGTTGTTTTAATAAGGAATGTTATTGGTGAGAGTATACTCTTTGAGACTAAGAGCAGTTAGTGTATTTGCAAAATGTGAGGAAATAATTAAAGGGGATGTGAAAATGAAAGCAAATAAAAATAATAATACCTGTGCTTTGAAAAAAATGGCAGAGTTCAGGTAAGTTTGTGTAACATTAGATGTGTGGTAACAGGTGATTGCATTAGAAATCAAAATGTATGAAAGATTGAGTTCTGAAGATATTAAGATAAAATATGGGAACTATGGCCTAGCAGTCTAACTCTTAAGCATTCACCAAATGGAAATGTGTGAAAAATATATGCAGGAGAATACCCACAATATCACTTTATAAGCCATTAAGATGGAAAACAACACTATTGATGAGGTAATTACAGTCAATGAAAATACAATATTCATGCAATGATATATGTGTACCAAAAAGAACCAAATTAATGTTATACATAAACTGGATAAATTCCACATATATAGTGATTAGTGATAGGAGCTAGACACAAAGTATATATTATGCCCTTGTATTTCCATACAATGTAAAAATAAGTATACTAATCTACGGTCTTAGGAGTGAGAGAAATTAGACCTGTTTGCATGGTATGGACAAAAATCCAGCCTGGAGAATTTAGATGCATGTGGAAGATTATAGGGAAATGAATGATGGGACATTGATAGCAAAGGGGTCTTATATGGGATGAATGTGAATGGGAATCTGGCTATGAAAACATATGGATGTGATGGTGTCTTTGTCTGGGTATCTCTGCACTCTACCTCAAGTTCAGTTCCTAGGATCCTACCACATTGGGTCTTTGATAAATTAGTGCTTCACGCATTCCTGGTAATATGACATGGCCTTGGCCAGCTCACAGGAAAATACCCTTCCATGTTTCTTTGATAAAACTCTCATCCCCTTAGGCCCTCCCATATTTCCTCAAATGGGACACTCTTCTCCACTGATCCCCTTGGGCTCATTCCAGCTATTTTCAGTGTTTTCTCTTGGAAAGTATTGTTTCCACACTGACCCCACTAAGAAGATGAAAATCATTGGAGTATCTGTTTGTACTAGGAAGCCAGTTGTCCATTAATGGGCAATAATGTTCAGCTCAAGTGTGATTTCTTTCTAGATCCCACCTCCCTTTGCATCCTACTCTCTAGTCCCTCCTTACCAGCACCATTCTCTGTGTCTGTGGATGAGATGGAGATTACACTGTCTGAAGAAGACGCCTTTGATTCTTTCTTGGGTTGAGTTATGGCCACTGCCTGGTGTCTGCGCTGCAGAACATCTTCTGGTGAATACAGATTTGCTGAAAAATTAAAATAACAGTTATGCAGTCCATGACTGTAATTTGTGTATTCATCTAACCTTTAATCAAAGAGTCTACTAGGTACAACATTCATTGAGCACGTGCACCCTGGATGGATAGTATAATGTGGTTCCTATAAAACTATTAAGTGCACTGAAGTAGTTACTGTGCCCGTATATATCCTGTGTAACTGGGTTTGTTGAAAGTGGTTTCTTTGAAAATGGGACAGAGATTGCTGTTTTCACTCAATGTGGATATACAACTCTCTTATCTTTGTCAGCTTCCCTTGCAGGCAGTTCTGACCATTAGATTATATTTCTACACTGGAAAACGAATGGAAATGAAATGTGCCATTTCAGATTTTGCCATACAAACCTTGTAAGTGTCCCTTGGTCAACTTCTGTTTCCTAACTGACTGGCTTGCAGTTTTCTCAAAGGCTCCAGTACCGGAAACCTTTCCATCTGATTGTTGGGATCCTGGGAAATAAATTTCTAACATAAGAAAGGTAGATGAGGTATGAGAAGGCTATAGGGGTTAAGATATCCATGACCCACATTAGAATTTGCAGTGATAGTCCATGTAAATATTATATTTCACAAAAATTGTGTGGGATACTTTGAGGTGCTTGCATAGCATAACAATGTGGGAATACAGATTTAGTTTTGTATGCAAGTGTTCTTGGAATTGTATGTATGTATTAGAATAATTCTGGTGAGTGTTTTCCATGTTGACGAGGGGGAAAGGGAATGAGTATGTGCATGTTTGCCTTGTGGTATGACAGCACATGGAAATGGTGCAGGACTGGTCCTTGATCTTACTGTAAGACCGTGAGACTGAGAGTATTAGAGGAGGTGTTTATGAGAGGTCAGAATGTTCAGTTCAGTGAAGATCTGATGTCTGATATGTGAAGTGCCATATAGATTAGAAAGGCAACAGATGAAAGTAAATTTCTTCAGGCCATATAACTTTATTAGACTTGTTCCTAAAACTGTTATCTGTGTGAGGGTATTTGCATTATTTATGAAATTAGCATGTGCATGGGTGAATCTGATAATGATTATGTGATGAAATAAAGGTAAGCATATACTCCATAATGCTGTTAGAGAATGGGAAAGCCAGATGAAGAGTGAAAGCTGTGTACATGAGAGAAGAAGGGATATGCAGGACATACAGAGTCCTAGCTGGTCTGAAGGAGGATGGAAGTGTGAGTGAGTGTGTGAGGATGTGAGTTTGTGCTTCTCTGAGGGTAATGTCTGAGTAAAATATCATACACACACATGTCAGCACTGTTTATTGCCTCAGGTTCAGCTTTCCCGGCCTGCTATTTTGGAAATTTGTGCTGAGCAACTTGACCCTGTCCTTGAAGACACACTGCCTACTTATCCCTCTGCAGAGCCTTAGTTATAGTCCTTCTTTACTGAAGCCATTTTTCTTTTTTGAGGGGAAAGTGAACTAAGTAGAGAGTAGGATGAGCCATTGAGCTACTTCTCTTGATTAAGTTCAGATCCCAGCTGTGCATTCCTTACCATCCTCATCCAGAAGGAGACGCTTCATTATGGTAAAGGCATCAATAAGATGTTCTGAGGAGCCAGACTCTTCTGCTGCTGTTGCCCAACTACAGGCTGGGGCCTCCACGGTTGAGTCAGGCTGAGGCATGTTGTCTTGGCTGATGCAGTGTTCTGGGCAATGGAATAAAATAGAACATTGAGATGAGGCATTTGCCAAGGCCTGTGTCAATTCAAAAATTACATCTTAAGAACACATGACATGTGAGGCATCATTATTGCACATGCCACCTCTTCTCATAGATTAATACAAGTTTTCCATTTCAAATTCTATTAACTGCAAATTATAAAGGAACTTGCTAAATGGTGTGTTTTGTGAATATCAGTGGGATTGGGTATCAAAGTGTTATTTGAATGTAATGTGCTTGCTGTGTTGGTTAAGACCGGATTAAGGTTTAAAGTAATGTTGATTTGGTATTTGCTAATGTGAATATGGAATGAACTTTGTGACTGAAAAGTTTAAGGTTGTGTGTGCTTTCTGTCTGTTAGTTCAGCACACATGTATGTATGTTGATTGCATTATCAATAATGATACATTTGTGTGTTTTATATTTTATGTTGTTTAGATAAGGAATGTTATTGCTGAGAATATACTCTTTGAGACTAAGAGCAGTTAGTGTATTTGCAAAATGTGAGGGAATAATTAAAAGTGATGTGAAATGAAGGCAAATAAAAGAAATAATGCCAGTGCTTTCAAAAAAATGGCATAGAGTTCAGATAAGTTTGTGTAACATTAGATGTGTGGTAACAAGTGATTGCATTAGAAATCAAAAAGTATAAAGATTGACTTCTGTATTGATTAAGATAAAATGTGGGAACTATCGCCCAGCAGTCTAACTCTTAAGCATTCACCAAATAGAAATATGTGAAAAATATATGCAGGAGAATACCCACAATATCACTTTTTCAAGCCTTTCAGACTGAAAGCAACCCTATTGATCAGGTAATTACAGTCAATGAAAATATAATATCCATGCAGTGATATATGTGTAGTAAAAAAGAACAAAATTAATGTAATACAAAACTAATGCCCTTGAGCTACATGTCTTGATTAAGTTAGATTACAGCTGTGCATTCCTTACCATCCTCATCAAGACGGGGACGCTTGATTGTGATGGAGACACCTGTAAGATGTTCGGAGGAGCCAGACTCTTCTGCTGCTGTTGGCCAACCACAGGCTGGGGCCTCCACGATTGAGTCAGGCTGAGGCACGTTGTCTTGGCTGATGCAGTGTTCTGGGCAATGGAATAAAATAGAACATTGAGATGAGGCATTTGCCAAGGCCTGTGTCAATTCAAATATTACATGTTGAGAACACATGACATGTGAGGCATCATTACTACGTAGACATGACACCTCTTCTCATAGAAATTGATCCAAGTTTTCCATTTCAAATTCCATTAGCTCCAAATTATAAATAAACTTGCTGAATGGAATATCAGTGGGATTGGGTATCAAAGTGTTATTTGAATGTAATGTGCTTGCTGTGTTGGTTAAAATTGGGTTAAGGTTTAATGTAATTTTGAGCCATTGAGCTACAGTCTCTTAAGTTCAGATCCCAGGAATGCACAGATGGGATCTGAACTTAATCAAGAGATGTAGCTTAATGGCTCATTCCACTCTCTACTTAGTTTACTTTCACCATAAAAAATCCACATTCCCTCACACAGATAACCTTTTTAGGTCAAACATAATATGGATAAATTCCACACATATAGTGATTAGTGATAGGAGTTAGACACAAAGTATATATTATGCACTTGTATTTCCATACAATGTAAAAAAAAATGATACTAATCTAGGGTCTTAGGAGTCAGAGAAATTAGGCCCGTTTGCATGGTATGGACAAAAATCCAGCCTGGAGAATTTAGATGCATGTGGAAGATTATAGGGAAATGAATGACTGGACAATGACAGAAAAGGGGTCTTATATGGGATGAATGTGAATGGGAAACTGGCTATGAAAGCATATGGATGTGATGGTGTTTTTGTCTGGGTATCTCTGCACTCTACCTCAAGTTCAGTTCTTGAGGATCCTACCACATTGGGCCTTTGATAAGTTAGTGCTTCACACATTCCTGGTAACATGACATGCCCTTGGTCAGCTCACAGGAACTTATCTTTCCATGTTTCTTTGATAAAACTCTCATCCCCTTAGGTCCCCCATATTTCGTCAAATAGGACACTGTCCTCCACTGATCTCTTTGGACTCATTCCAGCTGTTTTCCGTGTTTTCACTTGGAAAGTATTGTTTCCATGCTGACCCCACTAAGAAGATGGGAATCACTGGGGTATCTGTTTGTACTGGGCAGCCAGTTGTCCATTAATGGGCAGAAATATTCACTTCAAATGTGGTTTCTTTCTAGTTCCCACTTCCCATTGTATCCTACTCTGTAGTCCCTCCTTACCAGCACCATTCTCTGTGTCTGTGGATGAGATGGAGATTACACTGTCTGAAGAAGACGCCTGCGATTCTTTCTCGGGTTGATTTATGGCCACTGCCTTGTGTCCATGCTGCAAAGCTTCTTCTGCTGAATCAGGCTTTGCTGAGAAATTAAATAAAAATAATAGCTATGCAGTCCATGATTTTAATTTGTGTATTCATCTATTCTTTAATCAAATGGCCTACTATGTACCACATTCATTGAGCACACGCCTGGATGGATAGTGTAATGTGGTTCCTTTAAAACTATTATGTGCACTGAAGTAGTTACTTTGCCAGTATGTCCTGGGTAACTGGGTTTGTTCAAATTGGCTTCTTTGAAAATGGGACAGAGATTGCTGTCTTCATTCAATTTGGACATACAACTCTCTTATCTTTGTGAGCTTCCCTTGCAGAAAGTCTGAGCATGAGATTACATTTCTACACTTGAAAATGAATGGAATTGACATGTGCCATTTTAGGCTTTGCCATACAAACCTCATAAGTGTTGTTTGGTGCACTTCTGTTTCCTAACTGACTGGCTTGCAGGTTTCTCAAAGGCTCCAGTACCGTAAACTTTTCCATCTGGCTGTTGGGACACTGGGAAATAAAATTTCTAACATAAGAAAAGTAGATGAGGTCTGTGAAGGCTATAGGGATTAAGATGTCCATGACCAATATGAGAATTCGGAGTGAAAGGTTATGTATATATTATCCTTTAAATTTCAGTGTGTGGGATACTTTGAGGTGTTTACATGGTATAAGAATGTATGAATGCGGATGTAGTTTTATATGCAAGTATTTTTGGAGTTGTTTCTATGTATAAGAATAATTCTGGTCAGTGTTTTTCATGTTGTTAAGGGCAATAAGGAAAAGTATCCACATGTTTGCCATGTGGTATAACAGTATATATTTCTGGTAAGTGGTGCAGGACTGGTCCTTGATCTTACTGTAAGACTGTGAGACTGAGAGTATTAGGAGAGGTGTTTATGAGACTCAGAATTTTCAATTCAGTGAAGATCTGAAGGCCTGTTATCTGAAGTGCTATGTATATTAGAAAGGCAACAGATGAAAGCAAATTTTCTTTAGGGCATATAACTTTATTAGAATTGGACCTAAAAAAGGTTATCTGTGTGAGGAGATGTGGATTATTCCTGGAATTAATGCCTCTGCATGGGTGAATCTGATAATGATTATGTGACGAAATGAAAGTAAGCGTATACTCTGCAATGCTGTTAGGGAATGGGAAAGACAGATGAAGAGTGAAAGCTGTGTACAACAGAAATGCAGGACATACAGAGCCCTAGTTGGTATAAAGGAGGACGGAAGTGTGAGTCAGTGTGTGTGGATCTCAGTTCATGCTTTTTTGAGGGTAAGGTCTGAAAAAAATATTATACACACTGGTCAGCACTGTCCATTGCCTCAGTTCCAGCTGTCCCTGGCCTGCTATTTTGGAAATTTGTGCTGAGCGACCAACCTGGCCTTGTCCTTGAAGACACACTGCCTACTTATCCCTCTGTAAGAGCCTTAGTTTTAATCCTTTTATTAAGGACTTCTTTTTTTAAAAGATATATTTTATTGATTTTTTACAGAGAGGAAGAGAGAGGGATAGAGAGCGAGAAACATCGATGAGAGAGAAATAATGACCAGCTGCCTCCTGCATACCCCTATTGGGGATGTGCCAGCAACCAATGTACATGCCCTTTAATGGAATTGATCCTGGGACCTTTCAGTCCGACACTCTATCCACTGAGCCAAACGGGTTTCGGTAGGAAATATTTTAATATTGCTATTTACCCTTTCTCTACAATAGAAGTGTCAGAGATGAAAGAAAATTAGTAAGATGTATATGAAAATCTCCCTCCTGTCAGAGTCTGGGGCGGGCTCTCGGACCCAGAGTCAAGTCCCCATCGACCTCCTTGTGCCTTGAAATCACTCAAGGCCCAACCTCCCCGGCCCCACCCCCATCAAAGCCCTGTTATGGTATAAAATTTTGATCTTTGTGGAATATTATAAGGAAATAGTTCATAGGAGTTTCATATGGAATGAATGGGAATGGTTAACATTGTCTATGAAAATATATAAATGTGATGGGGTCTTTGCTTGTTTATCTCTACACTCCACCTCAAGTTCAGTTCTGTTAACACTTTGGACGTGTCTTAAGTTATGAGTGCTTCACACGTTTCTGGTAGCACAATGTGCCCTTTTCCAGCTCATATAAAAATATTCTTCCATGGTTCTCCGACAGGCCCTTCCTACTATTTCCTCAAATAGAACACTGTTTCCTCCGATCTGCTTGGGCTTGCTCCAGTCCTATTACGTGTTTTTCCCTTGGAATGTATTGCTCTCACTGTTGATGCTATGGAAGGCGATGCAGGAGCATTCCTGTTTTTGCCCTTGGCATCCTTGTGTGGACTAATAGGCAGAACTATTCAGCTCAAGCCTGGATTCTGTCGAGATCCTAACCTCCCTTTGCATCTTAGTCGACAGTCCCTCCTTAGCAGCACCATTGAGCTTGACTTAGAAGAGCTGCAGAATAACTGTCTGAAGAGGAGTCCTTGCCAGCTTTCTGGCTTTGAGTCACGGCTACAGCCTTGTTCTGTGCTGTGAAGCATCTTCTCGTATGTATGTTTAGCTTTGCTGAGAAATTAAATAAAAATAACAGAGATGTTCCGTGTTTCCCCGAAAATAAGACGTAGCGCACTGAAGATAAGACATCCCCTGAAAATATGATCTAGCACAACTTCGGCAGAAAAAATTAATATAAGACACTGTCTCATTTTTGTGGAAGCAGGGTAGTTGATGTTTGTTATTCATGTATTTATCTGTCCATTTAACAAACTAGGAGACTCTACTATGTGCCACGTTCAATGAGCACACATGGCCTTCATCTTCATTGATAGTGTAATATGATTCCTATAAAACTATTAAAGGCACGGAAATATTTATTGTGTTGATATATGTCTTGGGGCACTGAGTTTGCACCAAGAGTTCTTTGAGAATGGACAGAGGCTGCTGTCTCCTTTCAACCTGGACATACTACTATGTTGTATTTATGAGCTTTCCTTGCAGGTAGTTCTGACCATGAGATTACATTTCTAAAAGAGGAGATGGTGGAAAATAACAGGTTCCCTTCCAGACATCACCATACAATCCTCCTTTGTGCTCCTCCGGGCTCTTCTACTTCCTAGCTGACTGGGATGCAGGCATGTTAAAGGTTCCAGAACCGGCAATATTTTGACGTGATTGGTGGAATGCTTAAAGAAATTTTCAAACATAAGAAAACTGAAAGATGCCTGTGAAGGTTGTAGGAGTTAAGATGGCCATGACCTATGTGAGAATGTATATGTTTTATTTCAGAATCGTGTGTGTGGGTTACTTTGTTTAATGTGATTACATGGTATAACAATGTGTGAATGAGAATGTAGTTTGTGTGCAGGTTTTTGCCAAGTGGTATGCATATTCTGGGACTTATCTGAGGGTGTTTTCCATGTCTGTAAAAGGGGATGTTGACTGAGGGTGTGCATCTTTGGTATATTGTATGACAGCACATGTGAACATGTGCAGTAGTAGTACCTGTTCTTACTTGAGATTTTTGAGAGGGAGGGTGTTAGAGGACATGTGTGTGCACTCTCAGAATGTTCACCTCTATGAAGGCCTGGTCACTGAAGAGCCATATGGTTAGAAACACAGCAGATGAAATTTCATTTCATTCAGGGCATGTCAGGTTACTTGTGTGGATAGTTTATGGAATTAAGGTGCAAATGAGTGAGTCTGAAAATGATTGTTTGTAGGAATGAAGAGTGTATCTAGGTAATGCTGCTAGAGAGTGGGGAGATAGATGAGCAGCAATGGCCTGTGTATATGAGAGAACTAGGGGGGAAAGGGCATGGAGCCTAACTGTGTATGAAAGAGGACAGAAATGTGAGTTTGTGAGAATCTTTATACTCATTTGACTATTAGGTTCTAAGTGAACTTTCTTATACCTCTTGGCATGTACCAGTGCTGTTTGTTGGGATTTATGCTGAAGGACTTTGCCCAGTTCTGGAAGGCACACTCCCTACTTGTCCCCCTACAGAGGAATTAGTAGTAGTCCTTCTGCCCTGAAGCCCTTTCCTGTTTTTGAGAGGAAAGTGAACTAAGTAGAGAATAGCCTGAAGAATTGAGCTACATCTCATGACCAAGCTCAGTTCCCATCTTTGTGTATTCTCACCTTCCTTATCAAGACCGGGACGCTTCAGTGGGGGGAAGACAAGGATGGGACATTTAGAGAAGTCAGGACATTCTCCTGCTGCCTGACTGGGGGCTGCGGCCTCTGCAGGTGACTGACGCTGAGGCGTGTCCTCTTGGGTGTTGCATGGTCCTGGGCAATGGAATAAAGGAGGACACTGACATGCGGAATTTTCTGGGGTCTGTGTCAATTCAAGAACTACACGTTGAGTGGATATTACTTGTCAGACAAGATCAATTCAAATGACACTGCTCTGTCAGAAATTAAAGTGACTATCACACTTAAAATTCCATGTACTTCAAACTATTCGTGAATAGTTATTATATGGTACGTTTGGTTGATGTCAATTGGATTGGGCATTTTGCATGTGATATTTCTGGAACTCTATCGATATAGATTATCAACAACTTTGAATTATGCTTGAAAGACTGTATGCAAGGATTAAAAGCGGGATATCAACTCAGTTTCTTCATGTAAAATTATTCATTTAGAAGATGTATGCTGTGAATTTCATGAAGTTCTTAATGAATATCCACATATTTACATTGCTATCTATACTGATATAGATATACAGACATAGCTGAAAAAAGATAAATTTTTATTTTTGAAAAAATTATTCACTATGGTGTGTTTCAATCTTAGCCAAGCTCACTGCTCCTTAATTCAGTGTTTGAGATTATCATCATGCTTCATGATTGTGTGTGGTGTCAAATTATTCACATTTTTAGCATAATGCCATGGTGAATGAAATGTACTTCGTGCTTAAGTTTATAATGTGTTGGTTAAAACCGGGTTGAGGTATAATGTTATTATTTGGTGCTGCAAATGTAAATGTGGGATGAGCTTTGTGAAACTGTATGTGTCCTTTTTGTCTTCATGTTAGTTCAGCACATATTTATGTGTGTACATTGCATTGTCAATAATAATGGACTTATCTGCTTTACATCTCAAGGTTTTTAGATAAGGAATGTTATTGCTAAAAATATTCTCTTAGAGACTAAAGCAGTTACTGTTTTTCCAAAATGTGAGAGAATAAGTGTAGACTATGGAGATAAGCAAATGAAGGTGTATAAGAGAAAGAATAGCTATGCTTTGAAAATAATGGCAGAGAATGCAGAGAATATTCAGTAATACTAGAGGCCCAGTTCACAAATGCATGCACATTAAAAGGGAATTAATTAGAGGAAACATTTTAATATTGCTATTTGCCCTTTCTCTATAATAGAAGTGTCAGAGATGAAAGTAAATTAGTAAAATATACATGAAAATCTCCCTCCTGTCAGAGTCTTGGGTGAGCCCTGGGACTCAGAGTCAAGTCCCCACGTACCTTCTTGTGCCTTGAAATCGCACAAGACACAAACTCGACAGGCCCCAGTTCCGTCAAGACACCTCTCATGGTATGAAATTTTGATTTTTGTGGAAATTATAATGAAATAGATGATGGGGAAAGTGAGTTCATAGGAATTTGATATGGAATGAATGGGAATGGTAAAGATTGTCTATGAAAATATATAAATGTGATGGGGTCTTTGCTTGTTTATCTCTACACTCCACCTAAAGTTCAGTTCTGAGGATCCTAACACTTTGGACCTGTGTCAAATTATTAGGGCTTCACATGTTTCTGGTAGCACAATGTGCCCATTTCCAGCTCATATAAAAATATTCTTACATATTTCTCTGACAGGCCCTTTCCTACTCTTTCCTCAAATAGAACACTGTTCTCCACTGATCTGCTTGGGATTGCTCCAGTCCTATTACTTGCTTTTCCCTTGGAATGTATTGCTCCCACTGTTGATCCTATGGAAGGCGATGCAGAAGCATTCCTGTTTTCGAACTTGGATCCTCGTGTGGACTAATAGGCAGAACTATTCAGCTCAACCCGGGATTCTGTCTAGATCCCAACCTCCCTTTGCATCCTACTGGACAGTCCCTCCTTAGTAGCACCATTGAGCTTGTCTAAGAAGAGCTGCAGGATAAACTGTCTGAAGGAGAGGCCTCGCCTGCTTTCTGTCCTTGAGTCATGGCCACGGCCTTGTTTTGTGTTGTGAAGCAGCTTCTCGTATGTATGTTTAGCTTTGCTGAGAAATTAAATAAAAATAATAGAGATGTAGTTGATGTTTGGTATTCGAGTATTTATCTGTCCATTTAACAAACAAGGAGACTCTACTATGTGCCATGTTCAGTGAGCACACATGGCCTTCATCTTCATTGATAGTGTAATATGATTTCTGTAAAACTATTAAATGCACAGAAATATTTATTGTGTTGATATATGTCATGGGGCACTGAGTTTGCAGCAAGAGTTCTTTGAAAATGGACAGAAACTGCAGTCTCCTTTCAACCTGGACATACTACTATGCTGTATTTATGAGCTTGCCTTGCAGGTAGGTCTGACCATGAGATTACATTTCTAACAGAGCAGATGGTGGGAAATGACAGGTCCCCCTTCCTGGCATCACCATACAATTCTCCTTTGTGCTCCTCTGGGCACTACTGCTACCTAGCTGACTGGGATGCAGGCATGTTAAAAGTTCCAGGACAGGCAATATTTTGATGTGATTGTTGGAATGCTTAAAGAAATTTACAAACATAAGAAAACTGAAAGATGCCTGTGAAGGTGGTAGGAGTTAAGATGGCCATGACCTTCGTGAACATGTATATGTTTTATTTCAGAATCCTGAGTGTGGGTTACTTTGTCTGATGTGATTACATGGTATAACAATGTGTGAATGAGAATGTAGTTTGTGTGCAAGTTTTTGCCGAGTGGTATGCATATTCTGGGACTTATCTGAGGGTGTTTTCCATGTCTTTAAAAGGGGATGGTACATGAGGGTGCACATCTTTGCTATGTAGTGTGACAGCACATGTGATCCTGTGCAGGAGTGGTACCTGTTCTTACTTGAGATTTTGAGAGGGAGGGTGTTAAAGGACATCTGTGTGCATTCTCCGAATGTTCAGCTCTATGAAGGCCTGAAGGCCTTATGGTTAGAGACACAGCAAATGAAATTTCATTTCCTTCAGGGCATGTTAGGTTACCTGTGTGGATAGTTTATGGAATCAATGTAAAATGGGTGCGTCTGAAAATGATTGTTTGAAGGAATGAAGAGTGTATCTAGTTAATGCTGCTAGAGAGTTGGGGAAATAGATGATCAGGGAAGACCTGTGTATATGAGAGAACTAGGCGGGAAAAAGAGCATGGAGCCTAACTGGATATGACAGATTACAGATATGTGAGTTTGTGAGAATCTTTGTTTGTACTCATTTGATTCTTAGGTTCTAAGTAAACTGTCTTTTACCTCTTGGCATGGTCCTCTACCTTAGCCCCAGCTGTCCCAGTGAGGTTTGTTGGGGATTTATGCTGAAGGACTTTGCCCAGTTCTGGAAGGCACACTCCCTACTCATTCCTCTACAGAAGAATTAGTAGTAGTCCTTCTGCACTGAAGTACTTCCCTGTTTTTGAGAGGAAAGTGAACTAAGTAGAGAATAGCCTGAAGAATTGAGCTACATCTCATGACCAAGCTTAGTTCCCATCTCTGTCTATTTCTCACCTTCCTTATCAAGACCGGGACGCTTCAGTGGGGGGAAGACAAGGATGGGACATTTAGAGAAGTCAGGACTTTCTCCTGCTGCCTGACTGGGGGCTGCGGCCTCCGCAGGTGACTGACGCTGAGGTGTGTCCTCTTGGGTGTTGCATGGTCCTGGGCAATGGAATAAAGGAGAACATTGACATGCGGCATTTTCTGGGGCCTGTGTCAATTCAACAACTACATGGTGAGTGGATATTACATGTCAGGCATGATCAATTCAAATGACACTTGCTCTCACAGAAATTAAAGTTGACTATCACACTTAAAATTCCATTTACTCCAAACTATTAGTGAATAGTTGTTATATGGTATGTTTGGTGGATGTCAATGGGATTGGGTATTTTGCATGGGATATATCTGGAGATGTATATGGATTATCAACAGCTTAATATCATGTCTGAAAGACAGTTTGCAGGAACTAAACATTGGGTATCAACCCAATTTCCTCATGAAAAATTGTACAAGTTGGAAATTTGTCACGTGAGTTTCATGAAAGATTCTGCATGTACCCACAACTCGTATATTACTACCTATAGTGATGTTGCTATACAGACAGAGATACATAAGATGAATATTTTATTTTTGAAGAAATTATTTTATTTATTTATTTTTAAACATATTTTATTGATTTTTTTACAGAGAGGAAGAAAGAGGGATAGAGAGTTAGAAACACTGATGAGAAAGGATCATCGATCAGCTGCCTCTTGCACACCTCCTACTGGGGATGTGCCCACAACCATGGTACATCCCCTTGACCGGAATCAAACCCGGGATCTTTCAGTCCGCAGGCCGAAGTTCTATCCACTGAGCCAAACTGGTTTCGGCTGAAGAAATTATTTTATATAATTATGTCACTGTTCCAGTTTCAATGTCAGCCACGCCTAATTCTCATTATTATCAACATGTCTCATGAATATGAATGCTTTGTGTATTACTCATATTTGTAGCAAAATGCTAAGGTGATATGTGTGGTATTTAAGTTTATAATGTGTTGGTTAACTCTGGATTAAGGTTTAATGTGTGATTGATTTGGCATTTGCAAATCTGAATATGGGTTGGGCTTTGTGTGACTGAGGAGGGCATATGTGCACTTTGTGTGCTAGTTCAGCACATATTTTATGTGTGTATATTGCATTTTCTATAATGAAGGATGTGTGTGTTTTTCATATCATGTGGTTTATGATATGAAAAACACACACATCTTCATTATAGAAAATGCAGTATACAGACATAAATATTACTGAGAATGTTCTCTATGAATTGAAAAATATGAGGGCATAATTAAAGAATGTGTAGATATGAATATGAAGCTGTATAAAAGAAAGAATACCTTTGCTGTCAAAAACATGGCAAAGAGTATAAAAATAGAGCGTGTAAATTAGGAAGCCAATAACATGTAATTGCCTTAGAAGTTAAAAGTATGAAAGATTGAGTTATGAAGGGGTTAAGATAGAATATGGCACCTTAGGCCCAGTGGTCCAGCTCTTCAGCATTCCCCAAGTAGAAATGTGTCCATACTGAAAAATACTTGCAATCGAATGCCCAGAACATCGCCTGTTCATGTAATTCAAAATGCTCAGAAAAGTATAATCAATGAAGAAATCATATTCATGCAATGCTATACAGATATACAGATACTGAGAATTAAAATACTAAAGTCAGATGCTACATGGATGAATATCACAATTATAACAAAGAGGGAAAGGAACCAGACACAAAGTATATATTGTGCACTTCTGTTTACTTACAACTTAAAAACAGGAATACCAACCTAGCGGGTTAGGAGTCAGATAAATTATAACTCTTTGCATGGTAGAGAGTGTGGAGAACTCAGATGCATGTGGATGACTTCAATGAAATGAATGATAGGAGAGTGAGTGCAAAGGGGTCCGAATGTGAAAGCAAGGGCTATGAAAATATATGGACGTGATGGGGTCTTCAACTGGATATCTCTACTCCATCCAAAGTTCAGTTTAGAGGGATCCTACCATTTTTGGTGAGTTTTAAGTTGTTGGTGCTTTCACATGTTCCTGGTAACATGACATGCCCTTGTCTGGCTCATAGGGACATATTCTCCTATGTTTCTCTGGCTAAACCTCTCTTCACTTAGCCCTTCTCCCATTATACCCTCAAACAGAACACTGTTCTCCAGTGATCTCCTTGGACTTGTTCCATTCCTGTTCAGTGTTTTTCCCTAGGAATATATTCCTCCCCCTGATGATTACATTAAAGAAGATGCAGAAGTATTTGAGGTTTGTATTGGTTAGGGGGTGATCAGGCTGGCAGGCAGAAGCGGTTAGGGGCAATTAGGAAGGTATGCAGGCAAGTAGTGGTAGCCAGCAGTAATGGATTGTGAGAGGAGTGTCCAACTGCCCATTTGGACCCTATTCCAGGGGGATAGGGTCTAAACAGGCAGTTTAACATCCCTCGAGGGGTCCCAGATTGGAGAGGGTGAAGGCTGGGATGAGGGATACTCCCAGTTCCTCCCCTGTGCTATCTCCACTAAGGGCTAGAACCACTTAGCTCAACTCGGAGTTTGTCTAGATGCCTCCCTCCCTTCGTATCCTATTCAGTAGTCCATGCAGCCTCCGCCTCCTTATAGCACCATTTAGCTTGTCCTTAGGTGGGATGCAGGATAAATCATCAGAGGAAGAAGAAGGCGCCCACGCTTTCTAGCCCTCAGTTAGAGCCACTGCCTGATTTCTATGCTGTAAAGCATCTTCTAGTAAATTCAGCTTTGCTGAAAAATTAAACATAATAGAGGTGTGGTCCACGTTTGTTATTTGTTTATTTATCTGCCCATTAACCAAACACAAAGGTTCTACATAGCAAAAGAAACATCAGCAAAATGAAGAGATATATTCACTCTCTTGGAGAATTTATCTGCCAATGATACATCATAAAAGATTTAGTTTCCAAGATATATAAAGAAGTTATAAAACTCAGCACTAGGAGAAGAACCACCCAATTTAAGAAATAACAACAAAATAAAAGAAAAAAAACATAGGAAAGTATGTCCCTATGACCAGACAAGGGCATGTCATGTTACTGGGAACAGATAAAAAAAATGCTCAACATCACTAATCATCAGAGAAATGCACAGTCGTCACAGGGAGTCCTGGCTGGTGTGGCTCAGTTGGCTGGATTTGATTCCTGGTTAGAAACATACCCATGTTGGGGGTTTCATGCTGGTTTGAGCTCAAGTAGCAGGCAGTTTATCAATGTTTCTTTTCTCTCTTTCTCTTTCTCTTTCTCTTTCTCTTTCTCTCTCTCTCTCTCTCTTTTTCTTTGTTTAAAAAACCTAAATGAGGTATCACCTCATACCTGCCATAATGACAACCATTCATAAATCAACAAACAACCAGTGCTGGTGAGGATGTGGAGAAAAGGGCACCCTGATGCGCTATTGTTCACTGCAGCATCATTTACAATAGCCTAGATCTGAAAACATCCCAAGTTCACATCAACAGATGAATTAAAAAACTATGTGGTACATTTACACAATTCTACATAATAAAAGATTAATATGCAAATTAACCCTAACCCTGCCCAAACCCACACCCACCAGCCAATTAGAGTGAGTATGCAAATTAACCCCAAACAAGATGGCTGTAGCCACAGACAGCAGTTGAGAAACTAGGGTTGCCCCTGGCAACGGAAGCCAAGCTTTCCACCTGCCCTGGCTGGCCTAGGTCTCCACTCAAGGATACAAAGTTTCAATTAAGAAATCCAAAAAGAAATGTCTGCAGCCATGGAGCAAGCAGGAGGCTAGGCTCTGGTCCCGGCTACAAAGTTTCAATTGTAGAAGATAAATAAATTCCAGATACCAGGGCCTCCACTTGAGTTGCCAGGGGTGCATGGTCGGCTTGCAAACCACCACAGGCCCCTCACCCAGGCCACCCAACACTCCAAGGGAACCCCCACCCTGATCCAGGACAACCTTCAGGGCAAACCAGCTGGCCCCTACCTGTGCACCAGGCCTCTATCCTATCTAATAAAAGAGTAATATGCAGATTGACCATCACTCCAACACACAAGATGGCTTCCCCAATGTGGTCAAAGATCCTGCCCCTATGTGGACCCAAGAGTCCTCACAAGATGGCCAGCAGGGGACGGCAGTTGAGAGGGACCAGGTCTGCAAGGTAGGGCAGTTGGAGGAAATCACCATGGAGGGGTGGCCAGGAGGTTAGAGGAGGAAAGTTGGGGGCAAACAGGATGGCAGGGAACAGGTAAATAGCAATCAGGCTGGCAGGGGAGTCGTTACGGGTGATCAGGCTGGCAGGCAGAAGCAGTTAGGGGCAATTAGGAAGGCATGCAGGCAAGTAGTGGTAGCCAGAAGTAATGGATTGTGAGAGGGGTGTCCAACAGCCCATTTGGACCCTATTCCAGGGGGATAGGGTCTAAACAGGCAGTTTAACATCCCTCGAGGTGTCCCAGATTGGAGAGGGAGAAGGCTGGGCTGAGGGATACCGCCCCGTCCCGCCACTGTGCTTATTTATATTTTCCCTGTCTTATTTATATTATATGTGTGTTTGTGTATGTGAAAAGGTGTGAATGTACATTTGCTTGTCTCATAGTTTATGCTCAATAACATTTCTAAATATGTTCAATTATTTTTTGAAAATGAAGTGAAATCAGCCTTTTTCAAAAGTTCCCTAGAGAATGTATAAATCCCAAAGTTGGAAATATCAGTCCTCTTGAGTAATGTGAGCTACCATTGGAACTTTGGGGCTGGCTCCCATCCGTCCCCCTCCCACCCCTGCCCAACGGTTCTTCCATATACTGGTTACTTGTTTACTTGTATCTCCATAGTAACTAAAATATTTCAGTTTTCCATTTTTCATAAAGAGCAAACTTTCTTTTTTTTTTCCTTAATCAATCTTTATTGTTCATATTATTACAAAGGTTCCTCATTTCTTCCCCCCTCCACCATGTTCCCACCTCACCCTCCACCCCCTCCCCACCCCCTATTGTCCTCATCCATATGTGCACAGTTTATGATCAGTCTCTTCCTCCCTCCCTTTCCCCGAGAACAGTCAGTGGGGTTCTATGACCAGTGCGTGACATCAGCGCACCCCCTGCACCCAGCTAGTGTTCACAGGCCTGCAGGGCCACCACACATACTGGCCAGAGTGATCCCTTTATCCAATGGAAACACAACCATTAACTTGAATGTTTTAAGTTGTTTACTTCATATCAACACTAGAGGTTAGGTGACTTGAATGAAAAAAGGCAATGATTTCATGTTGAGGATAAGCACATTCCTAATACTCTCCAGTGGTGAGGCTAAGCAATACCTGAGAAAATTAGGCTTAGATAGAATCAGGCTTACATTTCACATAAGAGGCTCACATTTACATCTTACAGAAAGCAGTATTGTTTATATATATATGTTATTGGCAGTCGTATTTAACTGGTTTGTAAACATGAGTTATATGTAAGGTATATATTGGTGTACATATGTGGATTTGAAAATTGCACACAACTCTGTATCATTTATCGAGTACCCTCCATTATGGGGAATAGTCTCCTGCATTTTTACAACAAGCCAGTTTCTCTTTGGCTACGCTTTTCCTTATCATGGCCCCATGGGCTTGGGAAAAGAGGGAGCCTCTGGCCCTTGTCATGAATCCTGCTCCTGTCAAGCCAGAAGGCCTCATTTCTAGGCTTGTTGTAGGATCCCAGCTATATCTTCTGGAAACAGCTGGGCTCTCAACAGGGTGTGAGATCCATAGGCTTTTTCCATTCTACATCCCACCCACCACAGACTATGCCTCCTCCCTCAAGAGCAATATGTATTTACTTCCAAACCTTAGCAGTTACGTTAGAGTCTGGCCATGATTTAGCCTTCTCAGTCTTCTTTATGCCCAGTAGGCCCTGCCTCTGGGTCGTTCCTCATGTAATGATGTGTGGGATCCCTTCACATGACCCACGTGGTTCAGGGTCCACTCAGGGTCCGGTTTCTGGAGAAGGCCGCACACTAACATAAAGAGAGACTGGAAAAGAGTTAATTTGGGAAAATGGGGGACCAGGCAGGAGTCCACTTCTAGTGGGAAGACGACCACTAGGCTCTGGCCTTGCTACCCCTTTTATTGAGGCTATGGGATACACCCATTACCCTTAAGCAGGTTTGGGAGACACCCATAGCCCATAGGCAGGTAATAAGCGGATTATCGTATCAGTAAGGATTTACATGATTGCAACATGGGGAAGATGCCTCAGTTACCATTGTCTCAATTAGATAGGCAGTGGTTGGCTCTGACCTTTTAGAGCTTCAAGGGTGACCAGCCTTTTACATCTTTCTATTAATGAGACAATGATTGGTTTCCGGCAAGATGGGCAGTATTTTCCAATGCTATCACCAGCACACTTGTGTAAATAGTGGTAGAAAGAGACTGCACTTGGGTGGTAAACACAGTAGAGATGATGTGTTATGGAATTGTACCCTTAAAACTTATATTTTGTAAACAATATGACTCCAGTAATTTCAATACAAATAAACTATAAAACAATAGATAGCAATAGAAATTGTTTTCAAAGTATTTTGTTACTTCAGGCTCTTCTACTTTTCTCAGTGTTATTCACTTATAACTTAGCACTGGACTCTGCAAGTGTCTCTTCGGTGTTGTCTTGGCACTAGGTTTCTTTGAGAAGGCGTTTTACCTTCATGTTTGAATAGCTCTCTATCACTTGAATCATTACTTTTATTTTGTGCTCTTTCGTTCCCATTTGTCTTTTTATTCAAAGTTTCTTGACCTGTATGATACATGTAGAGTTTATAATCCTCGAGAATTTAGTGATGTACTTGTGAAAGAAAAGAGCCACATGCTAACCTGACAAGCTCAGGGAAGGCCTGTGTGGCAGTCTTGCAAACCCAGAGACCTAAGATAACCACAAAAGATGGTGTGAAATTAAATATCTAACAGGTTATAGTAGGTAATCATGTCCCAGATATTTCACCTGACAAAGATCAACTTTGATCTTTTACTGAGCCCCTCTGCCTTCCTGCATCTGAGATAACATATCTCTGAGATGTCTGGGTAACTTGTAGGTTCCTTTTTACCCTGGGCCCCTCAGGGCACAACAAATGGCCTTGAGACATTCCTCATTGTTATTGTTATCAAGTTAATTGTCAACTGTTAATTAAGTTAGAGTATCCTGTATCCATCTCTATAAAAGAAGCTCCTGTCCATCATTTCACCTTTGACCCTGTCCCAGAGGTTTCCTGGCTTCACTCTGTCCCACCTCCCTAATGTATCACCAATGGATTTCATGTAACTCACCTACGTCCCTTTCCTTTGATTGCAATGTATAAATATAGAAATGTAACCCGCCATTCTCCGGAGCATTATCTCAGTCCATTGAGGTTCTGCTTCCCAGCATATGTCCACAGTAAGGCTCAAATAAACTGACAAAAAAAATCTTTACAGGTTTCAATGGTTTTTTCGTTAACAAAACCATTGGCTGGGTTGGCTGGGTGGATAGAGCATCAGCCTGCGGACTGAAAGGTCCCAGGTTCGATTTCGGTCAAGGACACATGCTTGGGTTGCAGGCTCGATCCCCAGTAGGGGGCGTGCAGGAGGCAGCCCATCAGTGATTCTCTCTCATCATTGATGTTTCTCTCTTTCTCACCCTTCCTTTCTGAAGTCAATAAAAATATATTTAAAATAAACAAAAAAATCATTGAATGGTGTGCTTCAATGTCTGAATTTTGTTCTATGTAAATTATACCCCAAGGAAACTTAAAATAATAGGGAGGAAATGGGTTGAAGGTGGGGTTGTCTCAATTACACACCCCAACCTCCTCCCCAGGCCCCTTGGCTGCAATGCAAATGTAACCACTTCCTCCCCAGTGACCACCTCTGAATTCTAAGAGGTGCTGGGATGGTGTTGAGAGATATGATTACATCCTCCTTCTGAGACCTTGGGGGCCACACACCAGACAGAAACAGGCCCAGGGGCCCCTCAATGCACTCTTCTCTCAGCCCAGATCTATTTCTGAAGGGGTCGTGGTAACTGTTAAATGTCAACCTTCAAAAGCATTAACTTTTTTTTCTCTTTAGAAAAATTTATTTTTATTGTTGAAAGTATTACATAGGTCAGTCCTCCATTTCCTCCTTTGCCCCCCATCACCCTGCCCCAGCCACACCCCAGGCCTTTGCCACCACACTATTGTCTGTGTCCAAGGGCTATACATATATGTTCTTTGGTTAATTTATTCCCACCCTCCCCTCTCCCTTTCCCTCAGAGATCTGTCAGTCTGTCCCATGCATCCATGCCTCTGGAGCTATCCTGTTCATCGTTTTATTTTGTTCTTTAGATTCCACATATGATATTTGTCCTTCTCTGACTGGCTTATTTCACTTAGCATCATAATCTCCAGGTCCATGATGTTGCAAAAGGTAAGAGATCCTTCTTTTTTACAGCTGCATAGTATTCCACTGTGTACACTGTATAAATGTACCACAGCAGAAGCATCTACTTTTTAAACACAAGGAGTTAAGTGGCCTCTGCCTCATCCCATCCACTTGCCGAATTATGACCTGAGCACTCTTTTGAAAATGTAAATTGAATTAAACCACTGCTCGGATGAAAACCTCAGATGATTCAATTTCTTTTGGAACCAAGCCTACCTTCCATGCAGTGCCCTGTGAGGCCCCATGTGGTACGCAAGCTGTGTGACTTCCGTGACCCCAGCCCCTGGTGACCCTTTGCTTGCTCACTCTATTTTGTCACTCTGTTCTCAGGATTCTGGAGCAAGCCACATTTCCTTCCCATCTCAGTGCCTTTGCACTTGCAGTTCCTTCTGCCTAAAATGTTTCCCCAAGGCTGGGTCCTTCTTATCATCCAGCCTGCCCCTAAATGTCACCACCTTGTCCCCTCATTGGCTTTCGATGACACTTAGTTTAGTTCCTATGAACATTTGTGTAGTTTGTCCCTTATTTCTTTGTGTCTGTTACTTCCCACCAGCATACAGGCTCCCTGAGGGCTGCCACTTGTAATTATTTCTGCGGGATATCTGTAAGAACAGAAAAAAGCCTTTCCTTTTCTTTGCTATGGCTTTCCACAATGTATGAGAAGCACCTGGTAATTAAACTCCAAGATTTTAAAACTCAAACAACTCTGTTCAAACCTTGGGACAAGAGAAGCTACCCTCAAGGCTACATTCTTTTTTATTATTTTTTATTTTTATTGATTTCATACAGAGAGGAAGGGAGAGAGACAGAGAGTTAGAAACATCGATGAGAGAGAGTCATAGATCAGCCGCCTCTTGCACACCCCCTACTGGGGATATGCCCGCAACCAAGGTACATGCCCTTGACCGGAATCGAACCCAGGACCCTTCAGTCCCCAAGCCGAAGATCTATCCATTGAGCCAAACCGGTCCTGGCTCAAGGCTACATTCTTGCATCCTCCTCCTCCCTGCTGTTTTCACAACACAGGGATAATCTGCACCAAGGAATCTCTAGTTAGTAGAAAGTTCCCTTCCCCCCTCCTACCATCCCCAAGGCTTCAAACAAATCTCTTTGAACTCTTCATAACTTTTGCTCTAGGCATGTTTTACAGACTTGGGGAAAAACACTGATCAGACACCTCCTTAAAACATCTGCTGGACTGTCTCCTGGAAAGCAAACAAACTGTAGCTTTTCAAAGTAAAATAAACTTCCTCTCTGCATCTTTTCCCTCCGTTGTGAATTCTTTCACAGTCTGTGTCACTCTAGCCAAACCCTGACAATATCAGCAGTGCACACTCAAGGGCCTGCTCAGTATTGGTGGGTGGAAGGCAGGAAGGAGAGAACAGGTAGTTGGGCAGGTGGGTGGATAGAAGAATGAATGAGTGGGGACCCTGGCTAGGTAGCTCAATTGGTTAGAGAGTCATCCTGACACGCCAAGGTTTCATGTTCAATCCCCAGTCAGCGCACATACAGGAACAAACCAATGAATGCATAAATAAGTGGAACAAAAAGGTGATGTTTCTCTCTCTAAATAAAAAATGAAGAATGATGAGTGGGTAGGTAGGTGAGTGGGTGGGTGGAGATAAGGGATAAAGACAGACAGGCAGGAAGCGGGGAGAGAGGAAGACAGGGGGCTTAATACACTTCCAGAAGCGAAATGAGTGACCAAGAATGTTAAGAGCAGCCTGGCTGGTGTCGCTCAGTGGTTAAGCACAGGAGATCACAGTTCCACTCCCAGACAGGGCACGTGCCTGGGTTGCGGGCTCCCTGGCAGCTGATTAATAATTCTCTCTCATCATTGATGTTTCCTTTTCTCTCTCCCTCCCCCTTCCTCTCTGAAATCAATAAAAATACATTTAAAAAGAAAGATAAATGAGTCAATACTGTAAACTCAGGAGCCCAGGGGACTGAGTTCAGTCCCAGCTGTGTGGCAGAACAGCACCAGAATGTTTCTGATGATCGGACCCCCGTTCAGAGTCCTTGGTTCTTGAGCTCTGGCTCAGAAACAATTCAGGGCCAAGACAAAGCATAAGAGAAAGTTTGTTTGGAAAGTCACAGAGGCGGGAGAAGTGAGCAATAGAGGAAACGGGCTCTGAAACTAGATGTGGAGGCAGAGGAGGGCCCTTGGAGCCCAGGAGACAGAAAGGTGAGGGCAACCCCTGGGGGGCAGGCAAGGGGAGGGGAAGGCACAGGTGTGCTTCCTGGGGAGAGGGGACCTCCCTGGGGGGAGGGGAGAAGCGGGGTCCTCTGTCCAAAGGGCTGAGGGCAGGGATCTTAGGGGAGGTCCCAGGGGAGAATCCAAACAGAATGTCCTCAGCTTCCCAGCTGTGTGCTTTCAGGGTCCTGGTCTCCGCTGATTGGTCGGTGCCAGGAGGTCATGAGTCAGTGTGGCTGCTCCTGAGGCAGCCATGGGGTCACCTGTCTGGTTTTGCTGCTTCTCTGGGCCTGGAGCCGAAACACAGAGGAGGCCTCCATGTATTTGATGCATACAGGTCAGAGCTCACTGTCCCCCTTAAAAATGCTTAAGGCTGTTCTCTGGCCCCTGGTCTATCTCCCTCCCCCCTCCTCCAAGGGGGTCTGACTTGCAGGATGAGCAGCCTGCCAGGAACCGGAAGGTCAGGGGAGTGTTCAAACCACAGGACCAGCCATGTGCCAGGGAGGAAAGGTCACGCTGGGGGTGAGGTCCCTGTTTTCCCAGTTTTGCCCGTTGCTAGGCGCCCGGGGCTTTCCAGCCAGGTGGCCTTCTGTACCTGCCGCCCTCTGTGCCCAGCTCCTGCCCGTGGGACGGCCTGCACACGGGGCAAGTCGCTGCACTTCTCCGGCCCGAGTGTTTGTATCTGTAAATAAGGATGACGGCCGTGACGGAAATAAATAACGATTTTCTCAGCTTATTCCGGGTTAGGTCCTGCATCCTGCGAGTCCTGGGCACAGAGCAAGCGCTGCTCCCCCTGCTCGGATCTTCCGTTTGTTGCCAACCTCCGATCCCGGGGATCAGACACCTCTCCGGAAGATGGGGAGACAGAAAGTAAAGAGCTAACTTTCTCCCAAGGCTTGTTCTCCAGAGAGCCCACATCCTTCCCATCAGCCAAGTTCCTCAAAAACAACCAGAGAAAGAAAAAAATTTAAAAAAAGAAGAAGAAGAAGAAGAAGAAGAAGAAGAAGAAGAAGAAGAAGAAGAAATAAATAGCAATATGCTTTGTCTTTTTCCCCTTTGGTCCGGACATGTGGTTTAGCTGCAAATTGTTTCCCAAAAATGAGTCAGTGGGGAAGGGATGACGTGCGGGTTTGAGCCGGCCGGTGCCATCCAAACACCATTAAGTAGCCCGTCCGCCCCGAGCACCTCGTCCGGGCCCATTTCCACAGGTTCAAACCCTGGTGGGGACACGTCTCAGCGTGTGTGACATTTCCGCCCTCTGGGCCTCGGTTTCTCCACCCGTGAAATGGGAATAACGTCGTCTGTCTCACGGGGTTTGTGGATACAGCGAGATCACCCAGGAGCCCACAAACTGTGAAAGAGTCAGAGTAGCCTCGGCCACCGCCATGCTCCTGCCCCCGGAAGAGGCTGCAGGCGTTTGCTGAAGTTTGCACCCTGGCTTTTCCAAGGCCGGCCTGAGAGATCTGACCCTCTCACCGGTCCCCGGCTCTGCTTGTCCGCAAGATGAAACCCTCTTTAGAATCCTTTCCTCTGTTTTCCTCCTGGATTCCCCAGGTCCAATGGCTGTGTCCCCATTTAACTGATGGGCAAAGGGAGGCATTCAGAGAGGTGATGTGATATGCCCAAGGGATTGTCTCCTGTAGGGTGTGGATGCAGGGTCCTGCTCCCTGCAGCCCTGCAGCCACAGGCTGGATTCAAAAATCTGGGGGTCCCAGCCCTCCCCTGGGCCCCCAGACAGCATGCCCAGCGACGCAGAGCAGACTGGGAGAGGGGCTGCGGTGGGGTCACTGCCATGGCTGCACCAGGGCACCCGGGCTCTTGGTCTCTCTGAGCTGAGAGGTGGACGCTCAGGATCTCCAGGGGCCTCCCTGACCAGTATGGCACCTCCACACCCCTCCTGCCTGCCTGCCTTTGGGTCATGACCTTGGGGAGCAGTGGGCCCTCCCACCTCTTTCTCACTGCCTCTGGGAGGAGCCAGCTGCTCTGTGGGCGGGGCAGTGGGCAGCTCTCACCACAGCCTCCTCTTCCTCCCCTTCCTCCTCACCCTGCACACACTCTGGGCAGCTATGTCAGCAGCAGCTGCTTCTGAGAGACCCACGGTGGGCCCTCTGCCGAGCCACTGATGGGCTCGGGGCTCCATGTCTGCCTGCTGCTCCCTGAGCCCCAGTGGCAGCCGGCCTGACCTTCTGCCCGCCTGCCTCCCGCCTGTCTGCCTGGCCAGCCCCTGCCTGCCGTTTGTCCATCTCTGCACAGCCGACCCGTCTCTGCCCCACGATGACCCTCTTCTGTCCGTGTCTGACCGCTCTGGGACGTGACTGACCCCTGCGTGGCCTGCCTGCCCAGGGCCCAGCGTCCCTCTGCCCGGGCACAGGTGGCAGCCTGTCTGGTAGATGACTCGGTGTGGGCTGTGGATTGCTGCCCGAGAGCCCTGCCTGTGCTCCCACCGCACGGAGCCCGCTGCCCCCTGGAGCCACGGAGTGCCCTGAGCTCGCGGAATGGACTTCTGAGGAAGGAGCTGGAATGGCAGGTAACTCCTCCGCGCTGGGCAGGGGCACGGGCACCCTCTCTGCCCGGAGGGCCCGGCCTGGCTGAGTGGAGGGCAGAGAGGGATCCTGGGCCCTCAGCACGGCTGGGACATGAGTGAGGCCGGCCGTGCTGGGCTGGCGTCTCCAGCTCAGCGCGGCTCACAAGGAGGGCCTCTGTGGGGCCTGCTGGAGGCCGGGGGCCCGGGGCAGGCATGGCCGGGGGCCCCAGGGACTCAGTACAACCAGCCTCCCCACGCAGGGCGCTTGGTGGGGGGAAAGCCGGTTCTAGATCAAATGTGACCGACAGTCCCGGTGTTCTGGGCAGCTGAGCGGGGCAGGGTGGGCTGGTGTGACCGTGTCGCTGCCAGGGGCCATTTGGGGGTGAGTGGGAAACACCGACCATGTGCGAACTTCTGTGTTTTATCCCCTCATTGTATCTGATGCTTCACACGAGTTGGTGTGCCCATTTCCCAGAGAGAGGACTGAGGCTCGGAGCGGTGGGAAGACTTTCCCAGGGTGACGCAGGCAGCGGGGAGCAAGTGGCTGGGGCTGGTCCTGTCCCCCACGTGCTGTCTCCTCTCTCGCATGAAAGAAGGGGGCCAGGCGATGGGGGCACACGGGAGCTGTGTGCCGGGCTGGGGCCGAGGCTGAGCCCTGGAGAGTGGGCCCGTTTCTGGCTGAAACAGGCGAAAGCAGGGACAGGCACAGGCCTGGCAGGGGAGCCGGTCAGCGAGGCCTGGAGTGGGAACCGAGGGCTCATGGGAGGATGGCAAGTTGTGCTCGGCCAGAGCAGAGGGCCCAGGGCAGGGGGCAGGGGCATTACCAGGGCAGGGGCCACTGGGGGAGGGGGGCACCCGCATGGCCCGGGCAGGGGCATCACAGGGCCAGGCCGCTGGGAAGGGGGGGAGGGAGGTGGGGTAGGGCGGAGGGGGGATAGGGGCATCACAGGGCCAGGCTGCTGGGCGGGGTGGGTGGGGGGAGGGGGAAGTGGGGCAGGGGCATCACAGGGCCAGGCCGCTGGGGGGGCGGGGGGCATCACAGGGTCAGGCCGCAAGGGGGGTGGGGGCAGGGACATCACGGGGCCAGGCCGCGGGGGAGAGCACCTGCGTCCCCGGGGGAAGTGCAGGGCTCTCGGAGGCACGTGGTGGAGCGGGGAAAACCGGGGGTCAGAGCCCAGCCATGCGGGACTGGGTAAGCTTGGCAAGTCTCTGTGGCTCTTCTAGCTCCATGGAGCCTCGGTGGTTCCATCTGTGCAATGGGAACAAAGGCTGCCCCATCCTGTGGGGCGGGCTGTGAGGATTTGAAGTCATAGAAACAGGAGAGCTGCTGGCTGGAGGCCTTCCCAGGAGGGAACTTACAGCCCGTGGAGCCTGGAGCTCAGGGCGGGGGGAGGACCACTCTCCACGGGCAAGAGAAGGTGCAGGCCCCCTAGGGAGCCACTTGGCCCCCTGGTCCGGCCTCCCTGGCTTCGGCGCTCGGCATGCTGCAGGCACCCGAGGGCCTCCCATGTCCCCCAACAAGGGAGGCTACTGGCCTCACTCAGCTCATTTCACAGGTGAGAGTGCGGCTCAGTGGGGAGAGCCTTGCCCCCAGTCACCTGGGACTGTAAGAGGCAGAGCTGGGTTTGGACCCCCAGGACCAGAAGCCCTGGCACTGCCCACCCCACACGGGGTAGGGGGTCTGGATGGGGCACCCAGGAGCCCTGTGTTAGCAGGTGGACGAGACCCAGGGCTGGGAGAGGAGCAAGCAAGGCAGAGGCTGAGCCCTCGGGGTGCTGCAGGCCTGCCCCTCCCCGGAGAGGAAGAGGGGGCCTGGAGCCCCCCAAGGCTGTGGGCAGGGGTGGGGCATGCTGGGGGAGGTGGAAAGAGGCACCAGCTTCTCTGCAGCACCTCAGCCTTCCTGGTGAGAGAGGAGAGAGAGGGAGGTGAAGAGAGGAAGGAAGCTCAGGGCGGGAGCAGAGCCTCAGGGTGGCTGACGGGGCTTTGAAGCAGCCAGGCCTGGGTTTGAGTCCCAGCGGTGTGACCCGGGGCAGCCACGAGCCCCTCTGAACCCGTCTCCTCGTGTGTTGTGTGGACGCAGAGCGCCTGTCCGAGCTTGTCGTGAGGTTTTGTCCCACGGGTATTAGTTGAGCACCTACCGTGCGCCAGCGCTGCCCTGCTGCGGGGACGCAGTGGGCACAGCCGGCCGGCCCATGCGAGGGCGAGGCGGCCAGAGCACAGCAGTGCTCACAGGAATGGCAGCTCTGAGGTTTTACTTTCAATATTATCGGCAATCATCCCCTTGTGATTAGCTAGGACACTGGCACAGGCTAGGGCTTGGCCCTCAATAAGGGATAGTGCTTAGGATGACTCTACTCCCCATGCTCTGGGGGAGAGGGGGGCTGAGGCTCGGCGAGGGTGGGTCTCTCTAGGGTCACCAGGGAGCCCTTTACAAGCAGAGGGAAGAAAGCTGGGAGACCGGGGAGCCAGGACTCCCTAACAGCCCTTTCCTCACAAGCACCTTTCTCCACCGCCCCGCCCCCCAGGGCCGCCCAAGCCCGGGGTGGAGGAGGGGGAGCTGGGAGGAGCCATCCCCCACCCCTCGCCCTGGCGCCCAGCCAGAGGGACTTTTTATGACAGCTCAAAAGAGAGCTCTGAGTAAACGTGGAAATTCTGAAGCACCCTGAGAATATCCACTTCCCCGAGGTGTGGGCAGGGGGCCCCCCGGAGGGCCCCAATGGCCAGAGCACCTGCGGCAGGAGCCCAGCGGCTGGTCCCCTGGTCCCCGCAGCCCCCAGGGGGATCTGGTTATGCAAATTGTCCCCACGGAGTGAGACTAGCATACCAGCACGGCCTGGGTCCCTCCTCGCTGTGCATCCTGGGGCGAGCCTCTGCACCTCTCTGGGCCCCGAGTTCCTCCTCTGCCTGGTGATGGAGACTGGGACCGGGACCCGAGAACTTTCTCCAGCACAAACCAGGGACACGCAGGCCGGCGCCAGGCCAGGGCAGGCTGGTGGGGCCTGCTGGGCACGAAAGGGGCAAGGGCAGGTTGCCCCCCACCCCCTCCCTTCACCCCCACCCCCACCCCCTGACCCCACCTCGTGGCCTCCAGCAGTTGTGGTTGAAAGCGTGTTTTCTTTCTCTGCCTTCACCCAGCCCCTCCTGGTCTGGGGAAAGGGGGCTGGGGTGCCATGTGGCTGCACAGTGTGGGCGAGGCTGCCCGGCGCGGTGGAGGTGGGGGGGCGGGTGGAGATGGCACGGGCACGGGGCGGCTGCTGGGAGTCGGGGTGCGTCTCAGCGAGGGGAGGTCGCACAGGCTGGAGGGAGTGCCGGCAGGAAAAGGCTGTCCAGGTGAGGACAGGCGCCTGGACAAGGGCTCAGGCGGGGCAGGGAGGGAGGCTGAGAGCTCCCGGCTGTGCATCCTCGGGAAGGCCAGATGCTGCCTCTCAGGTCCCGCTCCTACTGACTGAGCTATGATGCCCATGTCCTGGCCTGCCTGCCTTAGACACCCACAACCCGCCCCTCATCACAGGCAAAAACGTAAAGCAACACCACCCACACGCCCACAGTGTGCCCAGCGCCTGCCTCCTACCCTCAGCCAGGCCAGGCCACAGGGCACAGGGCACTGCCCCCATTCTACAGATGGGGAGAACTGAGGCTCAGAGAAAGGAGGAGATGTGTCCAAGGTCCCACTGTGAGTGAGTGGCAGAGCCTCCGTTCTGACCCAGGGCTGCAGGCCGGCTCTTCCTCAGCCTGAGAGCCCCATTTGGTGGGAACCAGCTGCTGACCCGAGCACCCCGCTGTCCCTGTCTGAAGTCCTTGTTGCTAACCTGATGACGGCAGCCATGGTCCCTCAGACCCTGGGCACTGAGAGTGCTGCCCAGCGTGGGGGGCAGTGCCCAGACCGATGAAGCTGACGGGGAAACAGAGACCTCTCAGGACTGCTCCCTGTATGACTGGACACAATGATTCTTAGCCTCATCTATCCATCCATTCATTCATTCATTCCCCATTCTTCTTCAGCTGCTTGCTGAGCACCTGCTATGCTCCAGGCCCCGTTCTAGGCACTGCGGTGAACAGCACCAGTTCATTTCCCAGCCCAAAGGGGGCTTAGGCTCTGCGGACGGAGATAGGCTGTGAACACCCCTAAACCGATCCTGATAGGACACGAGACACACAAAGGGGTGTGTGGCCAGAGAGCCGCCGGGGAGGCCCCTTCCGGGCAGAGTGGGTTGACATCCGAGAAGAAGAGGGCGAAACGCACAAGAAGAAGAGGGCGACACGCACAGTGTCCTAGGGGGGGGTGGGGGGTGGGGGGTGGGGGCGTGTGCAGGGACCCTGCGGCGGGAAACAGGCTGAAGCGCCCGCGCTTTGTCCTCATCGAGAACATAAAGACCCCTGGGCCCCGCCTCTAGGAGCGGGAGTGAAGGAGAGGAAGAGTTCGCTGGGGAAGGCAGTCCGCATGGGTTTGAACCTGGAGGTTAAGCTGCAGCATCCATCACTACTCGAGGCAGCTCACTCTGCCGCTCACGCAGGGACTGTTTGGGCGCCCGCGTGTCAGGCCCTGAGGCCTCTGTGTCAGGCCCCGAGCCGCACGCGGGCCCTGCCTGGGCGCTGCTCCGAGCGCCCCCGAAAGCACCAGGAGCAGGAGGCAGGGACCGGGGCGGAAGGACTGACTCACGCTCCGGAGAGGCCGAGATTTACGGGGCGGTGACATTTGAACTGGCTCCGGAGGACGGAGTAGGCGGCTGCCGGTCGCCTCGGCCTGCAGACAGTCCCGGCGGCGGAGACACACGTGCACAGGCCTGGAAGCCAGCTGTCCGGACCCGGTGCGCCTGGAGTCCCGGCCGGACACGGGGTGGAGGGAGCGCCGGGCAGCAGATCCTGAGAGCTCGCGACGGCAGGGATTGGGGGTTTTCTCTGCAGGTCAGTGAGGAGCCATATGGTGGAACGAGGATGGGGTTTAGGGTCGCTGCTGCTGGCGGTGGGGAGACCAGGAAGGAAGCCGTAGGGGGCGAGGTGGGCAGAGCCCTTGAAGACCAGGGACAAGCTCGGGCCCTTTCTTCTGTGTTCCCTTTCGGGAAGTCCCAGGGGCTCGGCACTTCCTCTTCTGGCCGCCCGCCGGCTCCTGTTTCTGGCGCTCTGGGGAGTCCCTCCGTCACCCGCTCCAGTGCCCCTAGGTCCCCACGGGACGCGGGCATGCACTTCATCAGCTCCTCACCTTCCACTTTCCACGCCCCGTGCCCCCCTGAGGCACAGCGGAGATGGTAACTGGCTGGAGGAGCTGGAGGGAGGCCATTCCTGCTCACCGGTGAGGGAAAGACAGAGAAACCGCCCGGCACTCGGCTTCTTTCCAGTCTGGGGAGGGGGTACATCACGCTGCTGTGAGTGTGCACGTCCCTCCATGTGCACTTCTCACTGGCGCACAGTCCAGGAATGGCCTTGTTGGGTGTCCCGTCCAGCGGACGCTTTCTGACATGGTTGTACCAGTTTGCGCTCTCAGGGGAACATTGGGTCAGGATGGAGAGTGCCGGGTCTTTCCAGGCGCTAGGAATAGTCTGTCTTTTTTTTTTTTTTTTTTTTTTTTTTTTCATTTTAGCCATTCTGGGTTGATGAGCCAGTTGTATCCTATTGGGATGTAAATTTGCATTTCTGTGATGAATAATGGTTTTAAACACCTTTCAGTATGCTTATTGGCCATGTAGATGTCTTCTTTTGTAAAGTGTCTGTTGAAGCGTTCTATCTATTTTTTAAAAAGTGAGTTCTGTGTTATTTACTATTGTTTGGTGGGAGTTCTTTCTATATTCTGGGTGCAGATATAGAAGGCAATCAATCAATATTTCTGTTTCACACAGATGTTTCTCTCTCCCTGCCCTTCTCTAAGCATATCCTTGGGTGAGCATTTAAAAAATTATATATACATACATATATATATATATATATATGCATGTATGCACACTTTAACAGCTGATAGCTCCATTTTGAAAATGAAATGCATTTTAATAAATACTGCCTTTATAATTATTCAAAGTGTGTGTATATAGTCTTGGGACACCCTATAGATGTATGTATATGTGTGTGAGTATAGATATAGATGCAATCTCCTTCCATTTTTTATTTTTCCATTCTCTTAATGGCATCTTTAGATGGACAAAAACTAATTTATGAAGTTCAGTTTATCAGACTTTTTCCTTCTGGCTTGGTATGTGCTGTTAAAGAGGTGCTGCCTACCCTAAGGTCATGAACATGTTATCCTAAGTTTTCTTCTATGTGTTTGATTGTTTTAGCTTTCACACAGGCCTACAGCCCAACTGTAACTTATTCTTATGGGTGAAATGAAGCAGAGGGTCAAGGTTTATTTTCTGCTAAGTGAATACCCAGTTAATCGGCTCTCATTTTTAAGACCCTGCTCTCCGTGGCTTTGCAGTGGTCGTTTTGTTGAAAATTAAGAGCCTATATATGTGAATCTATTTCTGGACTCTATTATTTTTTCAGTGGCTCATTTGTTTTTCTCTGCCATAATGCCATATTTTTTTTCTTCAAGATTGTCTAAATTATTCTTGGCTCTTTGCATTTCTATGTAAATTGTAGAACTAGATTGTCAATTTCCACCAAAGAAAATCTTGTTGGGAATTTTTTTGAACCTTGGGTTTACATTAAAACTATAGTTCAATTTAGGGAGAATTGACATTTTTAGAATACAGTTATCCCTCGATAACCACAGGGAATTTGTCCCAGTATCTCCTGTGGATACCCAAATCCAGGGATGCTCAAGTCCCTTATATAAAACCAGAGGCCCGGTGCACGAAATTCGTGCATGGAGTAGGTGGGGGGTGTCCCTCAGCCTAGCTTGCACCCTCTCCAATCTGGGACTCACCAAGGGATGTTAAACTGCCCATTTAGACCCGATTCTACTGGTGGGATCTCATAATCCAGGACTGCTGGCTCCCAACTGCTCGCTTGCCTGCCTTCCTGATTGCCCCTAACCACTTTTGCCTGCCAGCCTGATCACCCTCTAACCACTCCCCTGCCAGCCTGATTGATGTCTAACTGCTCCCCTGCCAGCCTGTTTGCCCCCAATGTCCCTCCTCTGCCATCCTGGCCACCCTTAACTGCCCTCCTCTACAGGGTTGATCGCCTCCAACTGCCCTCCCTTGCAGACCTGGTCCCTCTCAACTGCCCTCCCTTGCTGCCATCTTGTGTCCACATAGGGGCAGGATGTTTGACCACATGGGGGAAGCCATATTATGTGTTGGAGTGATGGTCAACTCTTTTGTTGACCAATAAAAGATATTACTCTTTTATTATTTAGGATAGAGGCCTGGTGCACGGGTGGGGGTCAGCTGGTTTGCCCTGAAGGGTGTCCTGGATCAGGGTGGGAGTTCCCTTGGGGTGTGGGGCAGCCTGGGCGAGGAGCCTGTCTTGGTTTGCAGGCTGGCCATGCCCCCTGGAGACCGAAGCAGAGGCCCTGGTATCTGGAATTTATTTACCTTCTACAATTGAAACTTTGTAGCCTGCTCGCTCCATGGCTGCAGCCATTTCTGTTTGAATTTGTTTGAATTTGTTTACCTTCTATAATTGAAACTTTGTAGTATAGGCTGACCAGGGTGTGTGGAAAGCTTGGCTTCCACTATTGAAACCCAAGCCTCTCAATTGCTCTCAATTGCCATCTTGGTTGGGGTTAATTTACATAGTCACTCTGATTGGCTGGTGGGTGTGGCTTGGGTGTGGCTTGAGTGGAGTGATGCCTAATTTGCATATTACTCTTATTAGTTAGAATGGTACAATGTTTGCATATAACCTATATTTGCATAGAAGTGACAGCAAAGTATGCCTACACATCACTTCATTCATATGCATTCAACATAGTGCTGAAATTCATGTTTTGTTTTTTGAAACTTTGTGGAATTTTAAAAAATAATTTTGATTCTCAGCTGGTTGAATCCACAGATGTGAAACACAGATACAGAGGGCCGATTGTATTAAAATTTCCAATCCATGAGTATAGTATGTTGCTCCATTTATTTATAGTAAAAAAAAAAAAATTATCTTACAGCCCTGACCTGTTTGGCTCAGTGGATAGAGCGTTGGCCTGCAGGCTGAAGGGTCCCAGGTTCAATTCCAGTCAGGAGCATGTACCTTGGTTGTGGACACATCCCCAATAGGGGTTGTGCAGGAGGCAGCTGATTGATGTTTCTCTTTCATCGATGTTTCTAGCTCTCTATCCCTCTCCCTTCCTCTCTGTAAAAAAAATCAATAAAATATATTTTTAAAAATTATCTTACAAATATCTTGCAGATTTCTGTGTAGAGGTCTTGTAAACCTTTATTAGATTTATTCTTGGAGATTTGATTTTTATGCTAATGTAAGTTATATAATTTCAAAAATTTCATGTTTGCTTTCAGTGTGTAAAATACAATAGTATTTTTTGTTGTTTGTTTGTTTTGTTTTTACCCTTTATTAACTTTGTCAATATACTTTTGCAAGCTGGAGGTCCAGATGTAGGAAGAAATAGCTGAAAAACTCAGCCCTATTCATCTACCTACCACTTGGAGACTTTCTACCTTTGTTTTTGTAATGGTTGTAGACATCGCCATCTGCTAGTCCCTTGAGAAGGGGTACTATGCTGAAAAGCAGAATTCCTAGCCTTGAACTTCATAAACAGTCTTAACTATATATATATATATATTACTGTCTTGACAATATTTAAGTGTACAACACAGAACAGTGCAGTTTAGCTATATGCATTGTGTTAAACAGCAGATCTCTAAAACTTCTTCATCATGCACTCTATCCCCATGGAGCAACTCCCCAAGAGACTCCCTCCCTCCAGCCCCTGGTGACCCCCCCCCCCCATCTACCTTCTATTTCTATGAGTTTGATTACTTCAGATATGTCAGATAAGTGGAATTGTGCTGTACTTGTCTCTCAAGATTGGCTTATTTCGCTTAGCATAATGTCCTCAAACTTGATTCATGTTATAGCATCTGGCAGAGTATTCTTCTTTTTTTTTAAAGGCTAAATAACATTCCATTGCATGCATACCACACTTCCTTTATCAGGTCATTGGCTGCTGAGTTTAGATTGCTTCCACAATCTTGACTATTATGAATCATGGTGCAATGAGCATGGGTGTGCAAATTACTCTTTGAGATCTGGTTTTCAATTCTTTTGGATGTGTACCCAGAAACAAGACTGCTAGGTTACACGGTAGTTCTATTTCTGATATTTTAAAGGAAACTCCATTCTGTTTTCTGTAGCATTTGCATTCTTTCACAATTCCACCAGCAGGGTGCAAGGGATCCTGTCTTTCCACATCCCCTACTACCCCCCCCCCCAACACGGTAGTCATCTTAGCAGGTGTGAAGTAGCAGCTCACTGTGGTTTTGATCTGCGTCTCCCGGATGGCTCATGGTGCTGGGTGTCTGGCCATACACCTGTTGGCCATTTGCTTGTCTTCGCTGGAGAAATATCTATTTAAGCCCTTTGCCCATCCTCCCCACCCCCCCAATTGGAAACATTTTTTGTTTTGGTATGTTTCTGAGATGTAGGAGTTCTTTATAGATTCAATATAGGGTGTGCAAAAAAAATTTTTTTTTTATCATTCCGTAGGTTGCACTGTCCTCTGTCGCTTGCTTTCTCTGCTGCCCAAAAGTTTCTGTGTTTGATGCCATCCTATTTGTCTATGTTTGCTTTGTTCCTTGTACTTTAGCTGTCGTAGCTGATAAATAATTGCCACGTCCAATATTTTTGAAGTTTTTCCCTATATTTTTTCCCTATATATATTTTTTATATTTTCAGATCTTATAGTTAGGCTCTTAACCCATTTTGAGTTAATTTGCATATGACGTAAGAGTCCATCCTCATTCATTTGCCTGTGGATTTCCAGGTTTCCCAGCACCAGGTGTTATGTGGGCTTGGCACCTTTGTCAAAGACCACCCGACCATGAACACGGGTTTACTTCTGGGCTCTCTATTCCGCTCCATTGGTCTCAATACCTGCTTATCTCTCTTTATGCAAATACTTATGTGGATTGCTGAAGCTTGGTAATATATTTTGAAATCAGGAGTCTGAGGCCTTCATCTTCATTCTTCATTCTCAAGATTTGGATATTTGGGGCCCTTTGAGATTCCATATACACTTTAAGATTTTTCTCTATTTTTGCAAATAATGTCATTGGGCTTTTGGCAGAGATTGCATTGAATCTGTAGATTGCTTTGGGCACTTAAAATATATTAAGTCTTCCAATCCGTGAACATGGAGTATTTTTCCATTTATTTGTGTCTTCTTTAATTTCTTTCAGCTGTTTCTTTTGTAGTTGTAAGTGTACAAGTCTTTCACCTCCTTGATGGAGTGTACTCCTAAGTATTTTATTCTTTTTGATACCATTGTAAATGGCATTGCTTTTTAAGTTCCTTTTTGCATTGTTCATTGCTAGTGTATAGAAATGCAACTTATTTTTAAAAAATACATATTTTATTGATTTTAGAGAGGAAGGGAGAGAGAGATAGAAACATCAATGATGAGAGAGAATCATTGATTGGCTGCCTCCTGCCTTACCCCTATTGGGGATCGAGCCTGCAACCCAGGCATGTGCCCTTGGCTGGAATTGAACCTGGGACCCCCTTAGTCCCCAGGCCGACACTCTATTTATTGACACAAACCAGCTAGGGCTGCAACTGATTTTTAGTGTGGTTTTGTATTCTGCCACTTTACTGAATTGGCTAATTAGTCTAATAGGTTTATTATGTGGAACCTTCAGGGTTATTTATATTTAAGATCATGCCATCTGTGAACAGAGATAATTTTACTTCCTCCTTTCCAATCTGTCTGCCATTTATTTATTTATTTACTTACTTATTTATTTGACTAATTGCTTTGGCTAAGACATCCAGTGTCATGTTAAATAGTGGTTTGCCTTGTTTCTGTGTTTTTATTTTGTTGTTAATCCTTACCTAAGAATATATATTTTTCCATTGATTTTTGGAGAGAGTGGAAGGGAGGGAGAAAGAAGAAAAGAGAGACAGAGAGGACATTCATGTGAGACACATCTATTGGTTGCCTTCTGCACATGCCTCAACTGGGACCAGGGATTGAGCCTGTAACCCAGGTACATGCTCTTGATCAGGAATCGAACCCATGACTGTTCGGTGAGTGGGACAACACTCTAACCACTGGGATACACCAGCCAGGCCTTGCCTTGTTTTTTACATTAGAGGAAGAGCTTTCAGCTTTGTACCATTGAGGTGAACAGTGTATTCATTTATGGCACTTATTATGTTCAGGTAATTTTACTCTATTACTAGTTTGCTGAATGTCTTCATCATGAACAGATGTTGAATTTTGTCGAATGCTTTTTCAGCATTATTTGAAATAATCATGTCATTTTTGTCCTTTTATTCTGTTAATGTAGTGGATTTTTGTATGTTGAGCCATCCTTGAATCTCAAGGTTAAGTCCCATTTATTCATATCCCTTTTTAATGTGGTGTTACATGTGATTTGCTAGTATTTTGTTGAGGATTTTTTTTTGTGTCAACATTCCTTATGCATATTGGTCTCAAAATATCTTATTGCACTGTAGTTACTTTTATTTTTGTGATGGTGAGATGATAAAATGCCAAACCTGTTCCTAAATCAGGGTAACCATCCCTTACTTGCAGTAAATGATTTGGTTTATCATTTCAGGGGTCCTTTCTGATGCAACATGTTGCCATCGATTAGAGCACATTTTTTGTTCATGTCTTCCACCCACAGATTTAATGCTTTTTCCGTATCATTTATTTGTTTGTTTGTTTTTTGTTAATCCTCACCCGAGGATATTTTTCCATTGATCTTTTAGAGAGTGAGGAAGAGAGAGGGAAATAGAGAGAAACATCGATGTGAGAGAAACACATCCATTAGTTGCCTCCCGCATATGCCTTGACCAGGACCCAGGCCAGGGAAGAGTCTGCAACCAACGTACGTGCCCTTGACTGGAATCGAACCCGGATCCTTTGGTCCACAGACCAATGCTCTATCCACTGAGCAAAACTAGCTAGGGCGCCTTTTCCATTTTAACTAAGCACTACCATGCACTGGACCATTACTTTTGCAGTTTGAAGTGTGACAGCAAAACTAGCATACATTTCTTTTCCCCTCTTCACAATATCATGGATAGAAGATTTATTCTTACTGTATATCTTAGCAACCGCAGCCTATGATTGTGATTCTTATTGCATTTAGAACTTCCACCTTTTCACTTAAAGGAAGCACTTTACGGCTTCTCTTTGGCAGATCTGAATTGCCAGGATCACTACTCTTGTGCTTTGGGGCCATCTTTAAGTAAAGTAAGGGCTATCTGAACACAAGCGGTACAATACCGTGACAGTGGATCTGATGGTTTCTGAGAAGGCCAGGTGATCAACGGGCAGGTGGCATACAAACTGTGTCTACACTGAGCAGAGGAACAATTCATGTTCCAGGTGGGACAGTGTGAGCTTTTATCACACCAATTTAATATTAGGCATCATTTATTTCTGGATCTATTTACTTAATATTTTCAGACTGCAGTTGACCACGCATAAATAAAACTGCATAAAATGGAACCACGGATCAAAGGAAACCACTATACTGATTTTCAGATGCTGAACTAACCTTGCATTCCTGAAATATACCTCATGTGACAATGATGTATTACCTCTACTTTCACGCATCTCATTAGATTTGATTTGTTAATATTTTGCATGAGAATTTTTATATTTATCAGAGTGTTTGACCTATAATTTAATTTTCTTTTAATGTCAAGTTTCGGTATAAGGTGACGTGTTTAATTCACATGTTAAGTTTACTTATATTTGATAAAAGTACTGATGTGCTTGAGATGAATTCTATCATCTTGCTATTTATTTCCTTTTGCCTCATCTATTCCTTGATCCTTTTTTTTCCTTCTTTGTCCCATTGTTTAGAAGAATAAAGTTTTAAACAAATTGCTATTCTACGTTTTTTGTTTGTTGTTAGTTATACTTAGTTTTTTAATTCTGTTAGTGCTTATATAAGAGATTACAACATGCATGTTTGATATTTTTAGAGACTATTTTTAGATATTTTTAGAGACATTAGTACCTTCCACACTTCCCAGACAATGCAGTGACCTTTAACTGCATTGACCTTTGGGGTATCATTATCATGTATTTTAATTCTACATATAGTTTAAACTTGACAATGTTATCATTATTGCTATTTTAAGCAATTAATATTTATTTATATTTATAATACTCTCTATTGCTCTTTATTTCTTCTTATGGTAGCTTTCTTCTCATCTGGGATTCTTTATCTTTTGCCTGAATAACTTATTTTGGTATATATTTTGATGCTGTATACCAGTGATAAACTCTATCAGCTTCTCCTGGTCGGATAATATATTTATTTTGCTTTCAATTAAAAAAAAAAGATCTAATTTACATATAAAAATCACTCTTGTAAGTGGACAATTAAGTGATTTTTAGTATATTCACACAGTTGTGCAACCATTTCCACTATCTGAACATTTTCATCTCTCAAAAAAACCCACAAAAACCTATGTCCCTAAGCAGTCACTCCCATTCCTCTCCCTTCAAAACTCTACTCCCTGGCAACCACTATCTACTTTCTGTCTATGGATTTGCCTATTCTGGACATTTCATATAAATAGAATCACACAATATGTGGCTTTTGCTTCCGGTTTATTTACCTTAGCATATATTTTCAAGGCTCATGCGTGTTGTAACATATATCATTACTTCATTTTTATGGCTGAATAATATTCCACTGTATAGCTATCCTACATATTGTATGTCCATTCACCAATTGGTGGAAATTTGAGTTGCTTCTAGTTTTGGACAATTATGAATAATGCTGCTGTGAGCATTTGTGTACAAGGTGTTTTCTGTGGACTTATGTTTTCAACTCTTTTTGCTACATACTTGAGGTCAAATTGATTGGTCATGTGATAACATTATACTGTATTAACATTTTGAGTAACTGCAAATTTGTTTTCCACAGCATTTTACATTCCTATTATCAATGTATAAAGATGCCAATTTCTCCACATCCTTGACCATATTTTCATTTTCCTTTAAAAAAAAATAGCCATCTAGTTGGTATAAAGTATCACATTGAAGTCTTTATTTGCATTTCCTTAATGAATGATAATGATTATCTTTTCATGTGTTTATTGACTATTAATATAATTTCCTTAGAGAAATGTCTACTCAAATCTTTTGCACATTTTAAGATTGGGTGATCTTTTAAGTCTTGAGTTATAAGTTCTTTGCATATTCTGAATACAAAACCCCTAACAATTATATGATTTGCAAATGTTTTTCCTCACTCCATAGATTGTCTTGTCATTTTCTTGATAGTGTCTTTTGAAGTGCAAAAGTTTAAAATTTTAAATAGTCCAATTAATCTTTTTTTCTTTTTTTTATTGCTGTGCTTTTGGTGTCATATCTAAGGAACTATTGTATTTGGTTGTTTGTTTTATTATTTTTTTTTTTTTTAGTGAATTCCTTCAATTTTATATTCAAAATTATATAATCTTAAAATAGGAACACTTTATTTCTTTTCCAATATGGATGCCTTTTACTTCTTTTATTTGACTTATCATTTTGGCTAGAACCTCGAGTACAATGTTTAATAAAAGTTATGAGAGTAAATATTCTTGTCTTGTTTATCTTAGAGGAAAAACTTTCAATTTTTCATCATTAAGTATGATGTTAACTGTGGAGTTTTAATTGATTTCTTTATCATTTTGAATTTATTTTTTAAGGATGTTTTTGCTATATATAACATTTAAGTTGGCTCTTAAGTATGTATATATCTTTAATTAAAATTTTTTTTTTTTCTATGATGTATCTAGATGTGATTTTATTTTTATTTTTCCTTTTGGGATTTTGTAGAACTTCTTGAATCTGTGGCTTAATGTTTTTTTCTAGTTTGAAAAATACTTAACTTGTTTTCTATGATTGCTTCTGAGCAGTTCTTTCTCAATTCCAAATACATGCATTTTAGACCTTTTCACAATGTCTTGGTATGCCCCTCTAGCTCTTTCTGTATTTAAAAATATTTTTTTTTCTCTGCATATTTCAATCTTGGCATTTTCTATTGACTGATCTTCTAGTTCACCAATCCTCTCTTCTAATGTTTCTCATCTGTTCCTAATCCATCAACTCAGTTTTTATCAATTTCAATGATTGCATTTCTCATTTCTAGGGTTTCTGACTTTAAATAAATTTTATATTTCTTATGGAATTCTTGAGCATACTAATCATAGCTATTTTAAATTTTGTCTGATAATGCAATTTTCTGATCATTTATGTGCATTTTCATTGCCTCTTTTCCTCTTGGTTTTTGGTCATTTGATCTTGCTTCTTGGTTTTCCTTATCAACGTAAGGGAATGCTGAACATTTTGTAGGAAAAATATAAAGGCTTTGGATAAATCTAACTTTTTCCAGATAGGTTTTCATTTTATCCTAGTAGACATATAGCATATAGGCAGATCCCTTTGATGCTGTCAAGGCTAAATTATTTCTGATTTTTTTTTCTAACTCTTAAGGCATAACCTTTTCTGAATAACTGGGTACTTTCCAGGGCCCATCTTTCTTGCTAGGCTTTGAACTTCAATAACTCCCTCAGCATTGTGAAATTGCCAAAATCTCTTCTTAGCTTTTTAGCCTATTACCAAATGCTCTCTGCTAGGTTTCTTGGTATGCAACTCATTAGCAATGACTTGGCAAATTATTTGAGAGGAAATTGCACACAGAATCTCAATGCATTTTCCTTCACTTTGACACCCTGTCCTCTCAAGTACTGTCTACCTTTGGTGCTCTCTCATGCCTTCTCACAGTATTTTTCCTGCTTAGTAACTGTTCTCAGTAGAGGAATGAGTCTGATACCAGCTACTCCATTATAGCCAGAAGTGAAAGTCCCCCTCCACATTTTACTTGACAAACTTAAGATTCACTTACGTTTAAAAAGCTATGAAATAGTTTGGACATACAGAAAGGTATGAAGAATAATATAGTAATCAATATCCATGGGAACTTCACTCAGTTTTTCCCAAGTGTTGAGACTCCTAAAGACCCCTTTTCATCACATCCCCTGCTTTCCTACACTATTTGAAGTTTGATGTTTATCATCAGCTTGGACATCTCTGTGCTTTCCAGACACGTGTAAGTTCACCTAAACAACATATGGAGCAATTTTTCCTGGTGCTGAGTGTGTGACACGGATGGTGTTCTTTTCTAACTTGTCTTCATTTCGCATTTTGTTTGTGAGAGTCACTTGTTTTGTGGTGTAAAGCTATGATTCAGTTTCACATTGAGCAACTCTACCACTGTTTACTTTTCCATTCCCTTGCTGTTGGATATTTAGGTTGTTTCCAGTTCTTGGTTATTGGAATCAATGCTGCTATAAACATCTCTAGGACACCTGCGGCAGAGTTTCTTTTGTCATGTACATAGTGGTGAAATAGCTTGCTCATGCTAATGAGATCATGCAAACCGTTTTCCAGACCAATTGTATCAATTTACATTTCCGATAACTGTGAACCAGAGTTCCCGTGACACCATGGCTTCAGCCACGTGGGGTGCCGTCAGACTTTAGGTTTTGACAATCGATTAGATTAAAATGGCCTGCCATTGTGCTTTTTATTTGCATTTCTCTGTGGACCGGGAAATCAAGCACTTTATATTCTCCACAGCACCTACTTCAATCTTGTTTTCTACCCCCACGCTTCTCTACTTCCTCAGAATCTTCTGAAAGCTGGCCAACTTTTAAGCGGCTTTACCACAAGCCCAGAAACCACTTCTCGGCACTGGAGCCTGGTGCACAAGCGCCTGTCCTGGGCTCCGTGTCATCAGGACTGTGGCGGCGTGCTTTGCCCGCAAGGATGCATGTAGTGCTTGCCACAAACTTGGAGCAAAGGGTCATGACCCCGTTTTATAGATGAGAAAGCAGAGAATCAGGAGGACCAGGAACTTGCCCAACCGTGCCCAGTTGGAACCTGGCAGGCTCCAAGCCAGGTGCTCCTCACGCCCCTCAGCAGGCAGCCGCGAAGGGCACCCACCTGTGGTGTGGTGAGCATCTGGGAAGGAAGTTGCTGTCGCCCTCAGGACCCCGAGTGAGAAGTCCCATAAACAGGAGGATTTGGGGCAGGGAGAACAGTAAACATCCCCAGGCCCCTCTGCAAGAGTGAGACCCTCTTCCACCTCCTTCCAACCCGCCGATGGCGGAGGGCGTGAGCATCGCGGTTCGGTGCCAGTACGTTTGAAATGCCTCTCTGACACTCTTCCGCCCCCCTTCCAACAAAGGCAAACACAACCTCGGGTCCTGGGTCTTCAGCAGGGGTCGCAGCTTCCTAAAATTCAACTGCTGTCTTTTGTTTTCCTTGTATTTAAGTCTTTACATTTCACTGTATTTGGTTTTATGGTAAGTGGACAGTTTTGTTTAAGAAACGCTTAGATCACATCTTACTCTGTGCCATGGTCTGTCCCAAATGCTTTACAAACATTGACTAATTTATTGTAAAGGATCTTATGATGCAAGTACTGTTATTACTATTTCCATTTCACCCCAAGGACCCTGAGGCCCAGGAAGTTAACTCCAGGCCACACGGCCTGCAAATGGCCGTGCTGGGGTTGGAACCCAGGCACGCTGGCCCTGCGTGTGCGTTGTGACTACTGAGGTACACACGGCCTCTCCGCTCCCTGCTAACTACCTGCCAATGGCAGTGATAACTGCCTCTTCCTTTAAGACGTGTTCATTGGGGCGGAAACAGGAGGTAAAATAAAGGTGAATGGCAGATAGAAAACCGCACGGTGGGAACCTGGACCGCAGCGAGTGGTAGGAGTTCTGGAACATTTTAAGGAGGCTTCATGGATGCAGGGATAGAGCAGGTGGGCCGTGAAGAAAGAGTCTGGAGCGATGGGAGGGGAAAGGGCGTTCACGGAGATGACAGTGTGAGAATTTGCCTCGTGCAAAGGCAGAGAGGCAGGGTGGGCCTGGGGTGCCAGGAGGATTCTGGGTAGTTCGGATCTGTGGGACAGTCCTAGCAGGAGTCCAGCACCCTCGGTTAGTCGCTTACAGTCACAGAGCACGGCCACGTCTGCTTCCCCACGGACTCACCTTCACGGCCAGGCGCAGTGGGCATTATTGTCCCCATGTCAGAGATGGTAGCCGAGGACAGAGAGGGAAGGACCAGAGAAGCTCCAAGATCTGCTGGCTTCAAGTTCTGGGCCCTTTACTCTGTTTCACTGTATCAGCTTTCTGTGGTGGCAAGCAACAGAAGCACAATTCCACGTGGTTGAGCAAAAAAGCTTTCATTCCCCCTGGGCTTATGTCAATGAAGAGTCCAGTCATGGACTTCAGTACAGATGGACACAGGTCCTCAAATGAAACCATGGGGGCTCTCGTCCGTATTTCTCAGAACTGGCCTCATTTCCAGGCATCCTTTCTGTAACAGGTGACAGAGGTGGGTACCAGATCCCAGTGGCCCAAAGTCCCCCTCAGTTAGAGTTCTAGAGAAAATTACCAGGCCGGTGCTCACTGGCATGCCTGGGCTGCTGTCCACCCCTGGCCCGGTCCCAGTGGCGAGGCTGTTGGGTGCTTTGTTGGCCCGGCCTGGGTCAGGAGCCCGCCCTATGGGGTCCCAGCCAGAGCGAGGAGCGCCTCATACGAGGGGCAGAGACGCCAGGCAGACAGAGCAGCAGCTGCCCTCCCTCCCCGGGGCCTGGGTGACTCTGTGTAGAACTGAGGAGCGTTGGCTGAGGGGACCCCTGGATCTGGGTGGAGGGATTTGGGCTTTATCCTGCAGTCAAGGCAGAGCCGCTGGGAGAGACGGGACAGAGCTACGCAGGCCCTTATGCTGGGCGGGGCCAAGGCGTGGACACGCTAGTGAGGCACAGCTCTGGCTCCAGCTCCTGTGGCGGAAGGCCCCACCCTCCAGGTGTGGTACCACGACTCCTGCTGGGCTTGGGGCTAGATCAGTGTTCTTCAAAGCAGCTTTACAAGGGTTTTCCCCCCAACATCATCTTTAAAAACAACAACCCACATATTTTTATTCATTTCACAGAGAGGAAGGGATAGGAAGAGAGAGCTAGAAACATCGATGAGAGAGAAACATCAATCAGCTGCCTCTTGCACGCCCCCTACTGGGGATTGAATCTGAAACCTGGGCATGTGTCCTGACCAGGAATTGAACCAGTGACCTCTTGGTGCATGGGCCAACGCTCAACCACTGAGCTACACCGCCCGGCTACTGTATTTTAACGGCAACACTATTCATTTTAAAGTGTGTTGGGGGAAAATATGCAACTACGGAGGTTTTTGCTTAGGATGAGGTTGGAATTAATTTCTATAACTTCATTTATAAAAAACACTAAATAAATGATCTGCAAATATGACCAACATTTCGAAAGTGAGAAATTTGGGGAGCTCTTGGCTAGATCCTTCTGGAATCACTTCGTTTCTGAAACTCTAGATTCTGTGTCAATCACGGCGGTTTATTATTGAGTGTTTGGTGTCAGGGCCGTGTTCAGGGTTTTCTGAATTCTCGCAAGAACCCTGGGAGTGGGCTTTAGTGTTTTCTATCAGGCTCAGAGAGGGGGAGTGACTGGCTCAGAGCCACACAGCTGGTAGTCTGACCCTCTCTGTGCCCTTCGCTGCTGACTACCTGGTGACTCCGAAGGGAGTTCAGAGCGAGCTCTTGATGGGGCCAGAGGAGGATCTTGGGAACCCAGGTGGGGCGGGGGGTGAGGTGGGGTAGGAGGATCCCCGCTGTGGGGTCGGGATGGTCTGGAAGAAGCCAGGTGTGTGACTCGCTCCCGGCATGGGTCCTCCCTGTAGGCTCCAGTTCCAGCCGTTCCCCTGTCCGGGGGGTGGCCTGGGTGGGCGTCCTGGCTGGCAGATGGGCCCATTGGCCTCCAGCTGGCACCTCCCCAAGCAGACCCAGCACTGGGGATGCAATGGGCCAAGCCCCAGCTGGAGGCTGGCATTGCCAGCCTGGTGGATCAGCCCTCTGCCAAGGGCACCAGTGTCCACTCTTCCCGGAGAGGCTGGCTGTCCTCCGGAAAGGTCTCTTCTCCGTCTCACCCGGACCAGGGCGTCAGCTCCCCTTCGGCTGGTGGCTCTGGGTTCCCAGGGCGCAGCCTCATGGGCTCACCTGGCTTTGGGTTGAGTAAAGGCTCACAGACGAACCTTCTCTTCGGTCCCCAGAAGGGGGCTCTCTGCGGGTGAATCTAGGCTCGTTGTTTGGTAAGGAGACCTTGTGTAAGGCTGACGGCAGCAGGAGTATCTGATGGGAGGGAGCACGCAGGATTGCTGCCCATTACATGGCACTTTCCAAGCCAGTGCCCCCTCCCTCCCGCCCCTCCTCCCCTAGCTGAGCCAATGCCCACGTTTAATCCCACACGGCGTGGACTAAGTCTGTGGGGGAGCAGTTTTAGCATCTCCCACATTGAACGCACCTGTCATGTGTGGCCGTGTGAGGGGGACGGAGGAAGGTGGGGGAAGTGGGAGGGGCACCCACGGGGAGCTGTTTGTTTCTAAAGGGCAGGAATTCTTGAGCGAGTCCTCGGGCTCTTCAAAAATCTCCTTTTTCTGAGACACGTTCAGGAATCTTTCAAGTCTTCTGAGGGAGGGATGGGGAGAGGGAGGCTGTCCAGGGCCCCCTGGCCCCCGGGCTGGGGCCCACCGTCTGCCGTGCATCTCTTGCAGGCCCCGGAGTCAGCATGCTGCGGTGCTGGGCGGCCCCTCTGCTCCTGCTGGCGCTCCAGGGCGGTGAGTAGCCGGCCGCCTCTGCAGCGGGAGGGCGGCGGGCGGGCGGGCGGGCCTGTGGGCTCCGGGTGAGAGTCCACGGCACGCGTCCACGCGAGGCGGACACGGGTGGAACGGCCAGCTCTCCACGGACCAGAATTCACCCACCTAGAGCGCTTCATCAGCCAAGTTCCGGCAGGTCCAAGCAGCCCGGCCCCAGCTGGGGTCTTTGGGGCCCACAGGGGCGCTGGGAGACCGCACCCTGCATTCCCGTGGCCCTGCCTGCCATGGCGGGCTCCAGCCCCCCAGCCCCTCCCCGTGAGGAAGTCCTGCCTCTGGTCCCACCTCAGCTTCTCCCAGGGGAAGTTCCTCCACCGGCACCGGGCTGCCCTCGGACACTGATGCTCCGTGGGGAAGAGGGGGTGGGGACCGAAGTAGCCAGAACCTCCAAGGTTCTGGAGAAGCTCCTGTTGTAGGTGGCGGGGAGAGCTGTCAGACATGGAGCTGGGGAAGGCCAGGAGATAGACACGGGGCACGGCCAGGGCTGAGAGATCCAGGAGGCCTTCGGGGGGGAGGGGGGTTGCAGCACGCAGGCTCAATGGGGCTGGACGGGGCAGGCGCCCTCGGCAGCCACTCGATGACCATCAGCATTCCTCCCCGGTTTTTACTTAGTGACCCGAGCCTCGAACAGCTCCTTCAGCAAACAGGTGCCAAGCTCCTGCCCTGGGCCTTGCTGAGCCGCCGCACTCGGCCGCGGCTCTCACAGGCCTCTGGGGTGCCCGTCCCAGCACCCGCTGTGGGCACCAGGGGCAAGCCCCGCTGTGCATGGCTGAGCACCGCCTCAGCCCACACTCCTCACAGCCCGCCAGGTCTGCGCCAGGTGCCGCCCAGATCTCAGCTGGGAAAAATGGCTCCCACGGGGTCAGGGGCAGGTCACGGGTCTGCTGATTCCCGGGGTCACCTGGCGTTGCTGCTTTCCTTGAGGGGCTGCACATGCGATAATAGCACATGCTCACCTCCATGCCCTCTGGGGCCATGGCCCCCGTTTACAGGTGGCTGCCCAGCAGGCCAGGCCCAGGGGCAGGGCCAACCACGTGGCTGGGCTTTTTACTCCCTCTGGCCCCTGATCTCACCTCCGTCCCAAAGCAGTCCTCATCCTCCTCAAAGGGCCCGGGTCAGGGCCTGCCTCCCCAGAGGGGAGCTGAGAGCAGAGTCATTTCCCAGCCCAGGCTAGTGGGAGGCCTTGGAGGCCGCGCCAGGAGACAGTGTCCTGTCCATCAGCAGTGCTGCCCGCGCAGGGGGAGGGCGGACTCCAGGAGCTTCCAGAGGGCGCTCCGGGCTCGGAGCCCCGCTTCTGACCTGGGCCTCCATTAGTGACGGGAAAGTCAGGAAAGGCTATGGAACCTGAATGTATGTGAGCAGGGGACACATTTCTGGTAAACGGTGGGAGGGAGGGGAGAGCAGCATGGGCGGGCACTTGATCTTCTAAAACAAAGCCAAAACTGACTGCGTTGATTTTGTGGAACATGGAACACAGGTGAGATGATGACCCGCTTAGTTAGCTCCGTCTCATTCGGAGTGCTTTGTCCCCATCGCCGGCCTTGACACGCGGGGGCTCAGACAAGGAATCTTGGGGGACAGGGACCTCCTTGCCTCAGTCCCCCATCTCATTGGTCCCTGACTGGCCTTGGGGCCCCGCCTCCACTCATCCTCCACCCTGAACTGGGAGCAAGGAACTCTGCAGCCCCTCCCAGCCCCTCCAAGGCCTCTCTCTCCCTCGCCCTGCAGCCTGGGGGTGCTCAGACCTTGACTGCTACACCGACTACTTCCAGACGGTCACCTGCTTCCTGGAGACGCGGCCCCTGCCCCCCGGCATGCTCACCCTCACCTGGTAAGTGACTGGGCCCCAGGGGAGCACGGGCCCAGGACAGGCCCGCGGGAGACCAGGAGCTGAGCTGGACCTGCTGTGTGTCAGGCAGGCAGTTTAGCAATGACAACCGGGCTAAACTAACAACAAGGGCCGCCACTTCCCAGGGGCTCACCCAGCATTTGGTTTCACCCCGAGAAGGACGGTGAGATGGGAATCCCTGTGCCCACCTTGCAGGTGACCGCCCAGGGCTCCTGGCACCTGTGCAAAGAGTGACTGAGAGGCGCAGGGCCGCTCTGCCCAGCTCTGAGGCCGTTCCCCGCCGCGCACGCAGGCCTGACGCTGGCTTTGAGACGCCGAGGGGACCGGCTTCCCACACGGTGTTTCTGAGCACTCAGTCCGTGCCAGGCAGCCCGCCACGTGCTTCACATGAATGGCCACCTCCGTCCTCACCAGTGTGACTCTCATTTTACAAGCGAGGGCACTGGAGCTCAGAGAGGTTATGCACCTTGCCCTAGGTCACACAGCCAGCCTGACTCCAAGCTCCAGGGGCCCCTAATAAGTCCATGCTGTTAAAAAACAAAAATCATTCATGACACTTGCTCAAGGGCGGTGGGGCAGACTTTAAGACCACCCTGACAGGCTAGGGGCCTCTGCACAGGGTTTTGCTGATTGGGCTCAACTCGGAGCACAAGGAAGAGGAGTTGGGTTGATAGCCAAGGAGCAGGGAGGGGTCAGTGCATGGAAACCACTAGGAGGAAACAACAGGGGTCAGAGGGCTTCGGGCTAAAGCGATAGCAGGGCTCTTGCTGAGGCAGCCCAGGGGGACCAGACACCTCCTGGGGCTGGAGGAGGACAAGGAGGAGGAGAGGAGGAGGAGAAGGAAGAGGAGGAGGAGGAGGAGAAGGAAGAGGAGGAGGAGGAGGAGAAAAAAGAAGAGGAGGAGGAGGAGCCCACCTTTGTATTGAGGGTGGGATTCTGGCTGGACTGACTTAGCCGGAGTCTCGCTCAGCGTAGACGATGCAGAAACAGACACGGGAACCCAAAAGTCAGGGCCGCGTTGAGGAGAGCTCAGAGGAGCCTGCGTGGAGTGTGGTCACGGGGAGACCTCGCCACCACCCACTCCGTCAGCCGTTCACACAGAGCACTGGTTACACTCCTGCGCGGCGGGAGCCGGTGACTCACCAGAGGCCCCCCGCGAGGTCCCGGTGTCCTGGAGCTGCCACAGGTCGGCGGGAGGGGCTGGAGGGACGGACGGACACACACACAGTGGCCAGCGGGATGCTTTCGGAGCACAGCGAGTGCTCCGTGCGGCTCCTGGTTCGGTGTTGGGTGGAGTTCGGAGGGGAGGAGAGTGGGAAGGAGGCCTGCAGGACAGTGATCCCGGCGACGGAAGGGACGGGGACAGAGCTGGAAGACATTCAGGCAAGAACGGCCCGGCTTCTGAGGCCGAGAGCTGCTGCTCTGAGTGACGTAGCGAGTTCCGGTCTCGTGAAGGCGTGCACGCCTGGAGCCTGGACTAGTCCACCAGGGACGCTCCGGCGGAGGGTACACCTTCCCCGGGGAAGGGTGGGTTGGACTAGGTGAGCGCCAGCCCCACCACCAGCCCCACCGGCCGCGCCGTGACCGGCCGCTCTGTCCTTGAAGGGACGACCCGTACGGAGAGCTAGAGGACGAGGTCACCTCCTGCAGCCTGCTCCGGGCCGCGCACAACGCCACGCACGCAAAGTACACGTGCCGCATGGACGTGTTCCGTTTCATGGCCGACGACATCTTCAGTGTCAACATGACAGACCCGCCCGGCAACCGCTCCCAGGAGTGCGGCAGCTTCGTCCTGGCCGAGAGCAGTGAGTGTCCCGAGGAGGAGGACTCCTGTCCTCCGCCCTGCCTCTTGTTGGCGTCCGGCCCTGCCGGTGCGGTGTTTGCTGGGCGCGGGGTGGCCGCTGGGCCTGGCCTGAACCACCGGCAGGCAGCCAGGTGTGAAGGGGCTGCCGGGACTGGGCCTGGGGCGGCGGCTCTGGTTCGGCCCGGTGACCTTGCTCAACAGAACGAGAGCCCTGTTAGCTCTGACCGCTGGGATTGTCTCCCACTATGAGGCAAGTGGGGGACACTGAGTCACAAGAGAAAGCCCCCCAAGTTTCCTCCCATCATCAGCTCCAGGAGGGAGGGAGGAGGCCGGGACAGAAGGGACCTGGTGGAGGCAGCTGTCTGTGTGGGGCCAGGGCCGGGCCGGAGGCAGCCTTAGTGAGATGTGTGCGTGAAGCGGGGTGCCCAGCCAGGAAGTGAGAATCCTGTCCCCCGGGGCCTGCAAAAACGAACTGCCACGGGAATCCTGACCTCAGGAAGGAGCAAGCCCTGAGGTTGGGCAGGATCTGCCTCCAGGACCCAGCGGAGGAGGGAGGGAGGAGCAGGTGTCTGCCATTCGCACTCTGGGGGTCCAGGTCTGTGCCACTTTGCTGAGTGGATGTCACACCACAGAGCATGCGAGCAAAGCTTCACACCCCCCAGACACAACAGACTCTCTGTCTCTGTCTCTGTCTGTCTCTGTCTCTCTCTCTCTCTCTCTCTCTCTCTCTCTCACACACACACACACACACACACACACACACACACGGACACACACTCATAACCCCCCTCAACCCCTGGCCTAGACAGCACAGACACAGAAGCCCACATTCTCATGTTTATGCACACACATGCACATGTCTACACACATGCACACTCACTCAGCATTCAGATCCAGGTGTGGTGGCTTACCCAGCAGGGGTGCCCTCCTATCTCCCTGAGAGCTGAGGGCACAGGGCAGGGCTGCCCCTGCACCTGGCGCTTCTCCGGCCCTCCCTCGCCCTCCTGCTCGGGTCTGAGGCCAGGCCTGTGCTCAGCGGTGGAGGAGGCAGCACTCTGCCCCGGGCAGCCTCCCCAGCCCCTGCGTCCTCCTGGGCCCTGGGCCCTGGGCCCTGGGAGATTCTTGAAAAGCTCCCTCCCCCTTTTTTTCTAAAAAAAAAATAAATCTTTATTGTTCATATTATTACAAAAGTTCCTAATTTTTTCCCCCTACACCAGGTTCTCACCCCCCCTCTGCCCTCCCCCACCACTGTCCTCATCCATAGGTGCACAGTTTATGTTCAGTCTCTTCCCACACCCCCCACTCCTCTTTTCCCCGAGAATTGTAAGTCCACTTCCCTTCCGTACCTCTGATTCTATTATATTCAACAGTTAATATCGTTCATCAGGCTTTTTAATTCCCTTGGTTTTTAGATTCACTTGTTGATAGTTACGTATTTGTTGTTCATAATTTTTATCTTTATTTTCTTCCTCTTCCTAAAGAACCCCCTTCAGCAATTCATATAATTCTGGTTTGGCAGTGATGAACTCCTTTAGCTTTTTTTTATTTGTGAAGCTCTTTATCTGGCCTTCAATTCTGAGTGACAGCTTTGCTGGGTAGAGTATTTTTGGCTGTAGGTTCTTGTTATTCATCACCTTGAATATTTCTTGCCATTCCAGTCTGGCCTGCATGGTTTCTGTTGAGAAATCAGCTGACAATCATATGGGTGCTCCTTTATAGGTAACTACCTGCTTTTCTCTTGCTGCTTTTAATATTCTCTCCTTGCCTTTTGCTCTTGGAATTTTAATGATGATGTGTCTTGGTGTGGTCCTCTTTGGATTCCTTTTGTTTGGGGTTCTGTGTGCTTCCTGGACTTGTAAGTCTATTTCTTTCACCAGGTGGGGGAAGTTTTCTGTCACTGTTTCTTTCAATATGTTTTCGGTATCTTGCTCTCTGTCATCTTCTGGGATGCCCATAATTGGTTCGCTTGAAGTTGTCCTAGAGGTTTCTTACACTATCTTCAACTTTCTGGATTCTCTTGACTTCTTGCTTCTGTGGAGGAGTGTCCTCTGGCTCTTTGTGTTCCAAATCTTTGACTTGATTCTTGCGATCTTCCATTCTGTTTTTAGGACTCTGTATAATATTTTTTATTTCAGAGAATATATTCTTTATTTCTAGTTGATCCTTTATTATTTCTAGTTGATCCTTTTCATATCTTCATAGGTCTTGTTTATTTTATCGGCCTTTTCTAGGAGATTCTTGAAAAACCTTATAAGCGTGGTTTTGAACTCTATATCCAGTCGCCTTTTGTTCTCTATTTCTTTCATTTGTGATCTGTTTCCTTGTCTCAGCATTTTTGCTGCTTCTCTGAGTTGGTAGGGTGGGAGGATCAGCTGAATCTATGACAGGAGACAGCCTTATTCAACTAGGCTTGGAAAACTGCAAGAGCCTCTGTGCTCAGCCTAGATGGGGCGGAGTTTCAGGGTGGAGCCTACAGCCCCGCCCTATGAGGCTCCTGAGTCTCAGTGTTCCTCAGGGTCCTTTGGTTCTCGCTGCAAGCACCTCTGAGAGAAGGGTGCCCTAGAGTTTCACCCGCTACCAGACAGTCTAGTCTCTTCCCCAACAAGCGTGCAACTGGGGTTCTGTGCCATTGGAAGTGGGATTAAGAACAGTCCAGAGCTTATGTCTCCTTCCTGCTAGGGCAATCCAGAGGCTCAATCAACAGTCTGTCCTCTGCTCGCAATGTGCACGACTGGGGGGCTCTGCCTTTCGCCGCTCCCCTGAGCTTCCGCCTTACAGCCCAGATTCCCTCTGTATATGTCTGGGTCCCCAGGGTCTTGCTCAGTACTGGGGTTCAGCGCTGTCGGAACTGGGGTTCAGCACAGTCCGGAGCTTTTATCTCCTTCCCGCTAGGGAACACCAGCCAGGCACTCAGCCACCCCTCCTCTCCGGCTCCATCCTCTCTGCGCACGCAACGTGTCTCCGTACCTTAGGCTTTTACAGCTCCTCTGATTTTCCTTCTGGTTTTCTCTTTCCTTCTCGTTGTAGAATTTCCAGTCAGTCAACTTTCCTGCACTTCTGGATAATGTCCACTTTATATTTTAGTTGTATTTTTTGAAATTGTTGTGTGAGGCTGCAATAAGGCAGCTACCTATGCCGCCATCTTGGTTTCTCCCCCAGTTCCCCCTTGAATGGGTCCTTACCAGCCTGCCAGGCCCCAAGGACGCTGACAGCCAGCGCCAGCCGGCCTGGGAGGAGAGAGGAGGGCTGAGGGGCTATTCCAGCTCAGAGGGGCCCACGGCAGAGAGAGCAGCCCCCACAGAGCGCTCAGCATGGGTGTGAGCAGGGCGGCGTCAGAGGCAGCTGCAGAGCTCCTTTGGGAATCTGGGTTTGACAGACATTCCGTGAGGGCCTACTGTGTGCCGGACTCTGTCTCGGAGTGCAGGCACGGCCCTGACCCAGGAGATCTAACCCTCTGCCCCGAGCTCAGATCCCCAAGGGGTGGCAGGCTCATGGAGGCGAAGTGGGCACAGGCTCCACTTCCTCTGCAGGAGCAGCCTGCCCGGCTGCCTGGCCTTACCCCCTTCTCTGCTTCGTTTGGCCCCTGAACTTCCACTCCGTGTGATAGGAACGGATGCCCTTTTCCCAGAGAGGAAATGGGGCATGGAATGTGGCCTGTCCTGCTCAGGTTGAAAACAGATTTGGGGTGTGGGGTCGAGTGTGTGGTCCAGATCGCCGCTCTCACACCTTCCAGGAGGTGTCTGTGAGGGGAGGGCGGGCACACGCACGGCCACTGTGGGTCGGGCTCTCAGCTGGTAGCTTCTGGCCACAGCAGGACAGACACTCAGTGTCCCTGAGTTCTGCAGAGCAGTTCCCAGCCCCATGCGGGCTGATTCCAGTCTTCAGACGTCCCAGAGCCGATGGGGCTCAAAGCACTGACCCCCTCGCTGACAGCAGAACGAGACCACCCAAGGGCGTGGCCAACAGGGGGCTTAGGAAGGTTCTGGGTCAGTAGCTAATGGGAACATCTGAGAGAGTTCTACAATCATCTGGACTCTCGGGGTTTTCCCGTCCTAGCCACTGGTCTGCGTCCCTGCCCGGCCGCTGTGCGCTGGGAGGGCTCTTTATAGCTCAGCGCCCACACCAGCTTCACCCGGACCTGTCACCCGCTGCCTTCGAATTTGCAACCCACAAAGCAGCCCATTTTTCAGATGAATAAACTGAGGCCCAGAGACAGGGGAAGCTTCACCCAGCCGCCCGGGGCCGCTAACCCTGACCACATAAAGGATGGGCCCCCAGAGCGTTGTCAGCGAATACAAATCTCACCGATTCTATCCTCCTGGCTGTTTTCTTTAAGTCAAGCTGTCGCCTCCTTCCAACGTGACCGTGACCTTCTCGGGACAGTATAACATCTCCTGGAGTGCCGCTAGCGATGCGTACCCGCTCAGGGGCAAACTGCAGTACGAGCTGCAGTACAGGAAGCGGGGAGACCCCTGGACGCAGGTGAGCCTGCAGAGAACGCGGGGGGGGCTGGAGTGTGTGTGTGCAGCGATCCGGGTGGGGGAGGAGAGTGCCCGGGAGACAGGTGAGCTGGTCCTTCACAGCCAAGAATGGACACCCAGGTCACACCCATGACGGAGCCCTCATGCTGCCCCTCCCCTTCTCCCCGGGGTAGGAGACCCCTTAGAACCATCTCCTTCCTGTTCCCGTCTCCTCTGCATTCCCGTCTCCTCTGCATTCCCGTCTCCTCTGCATTCCCATCTCCTCTGCACAGCTGCCAGAGGAAGGGGCTGGCAACAGGGGTTGTTTCAGAAGTGGGGGCTTGGGGCCTTCCCACTTCACTTAGGACAGCAGTAGTTGAGGAGTTCTGGAAACTTCCATAACCAAAAAGCCCAGGGGTCAGAAGGACATTGTTTCCAAGGTGAAGGCCCAGGGCCCTCTGTCGAGGTGCCAGAGAGTCCCATGTGGCCGCTGCTTAGAAGCACTTCAGCCTCCTCTACCCTTTAGGATGGTCCCAGCTGGGGGTTTTCATTGTGTGCAATGTCCCCGGGGTAGGCTCCCCGGCGTGTCCACAGCTAAGACCTGTGGCAGCAGCCGCTCGGATGCCCGCTGTCCAGATGCCCGCTGTCTGGAACGCCGCCAGCGAGGCATGGCCAGGAGTGGCCATTGCTGCTCCTGGGCAGCCCTGTCCCAGCAGGGAGGGCTGCTGTGTGGGGTCAGAGAGCAGTGAGCACAGCATCGTGTGGGGCCTGGCTCTCGGGGAGGGAGGGAGGGAGTGTGGACCTCGGGAGAGGGCTGGGCGGGTTCTGCCGGAGGCGGCCGGGTGTCTGCTCGCCCTGAGGCGCGGCCCTCCCTGTGCCGCAGCCTCCCGGGAGGAAGCTGGTCTCCGTGGACGTGAGGAGCGTCGCCCTCCTGCCCCTGGAGTTCCACGCCGGCTCCAGCTACGAGCTGCAGGTGCGGGCGGGGCCCCAGCCCGGCTCCTCCTTCCGGGGGGCCTGGAGCGAGTGGAGCGACCCGGTCCTCTTCCACACGCAGCCGGAAGGTAGGCGGGCGGCGGGGTGGACACCACTCTGTGCCACCCCTTGTCCTGAGCCCCGAGACGCCCAGCTGGGCACCCCCGGGGTGGCCATTTCACAGTTTGGGAGCCCCTGCTGGCCAGGCCCATGTGGGGTGCCGGGGCTTCTCCCGGCAGGCTGTGCGTACTCCTACTGGTCTGTGAAGTAAGCATCATTGTCCCCGTTTTGCAGATGAGCAAACCGAGGCCCGGCAAGATAAAGTCACTTTCCCGGGGTGGGGCGGGAGGGGGGTTTGAACCCCCATCCATCTCCCTTCAAGGCACCGAAGCCTTCCACTCCACCCAGACCCCCAGCCCACCACGCCACGCCGTGTGCCCCTGTAGCGGGGCTCCGTGTGACCCCGTGCGCTTCCTCCCCAGAGCCGAAGGGAGGCTGGCACGCGGACCTGCTCTACCTCTTCCTGGTCCTCACGCTCCCCATCCTCGTCTACTTGGGACTGAAGATCCGCCTGCCCTGGAGGTGAGGCCAGGGCTCAGGGCGGCGGGGATGGGGCGGCCTGGGCCGCGGCCCCTCTGGGACCCGCCCAGGGCCCGTCCCAGCCGCCGTGGACAGTGGTGGTGACAGTGGTGGTGCCCACGACCACTCCCGCTTCCCCACGTGCTGGGCACCCGCTCAGCCCGCACAGCAGCCCCATGAGCTCGATGCCGGCAAGGCCTCCATCGGACAAATCAGGACTCTGAGGCCCGGAGCTGGCAAGGACCTTGCTCAATGCACACAGCGATGGAGGGGAGGAGGCGGGCCTTTTTGTGTGTGTGTGAGTCCTCACTGGAGGATCTTTTTTCCATTGAATTTTTAGAGAGAGTGGAGGGAGGGAGGGAGGGATGTTGAGAGGGAGGGAGGGAGGGAGAGAGAGAGAGAGAGAGAGAGAGAAACATCAATGTGAGAGAGCCACATCCATTGGTTGCTTCCTACACATGCCCCAGCCAGGGCTGGGGGTCAAACCTGCAACCCAGGTGTGTGGCCTTGACGGAGAATTGAACCTTCGATGTGTGGGCCGACACTCCAACCGCTGAGCCATGGGCCAGGGCTGAACCCTGTGCTCTTCACAGTGGCCTCAGCTGCGATGGTGTCAGTGAATTGCAAACTTTGACCTGGGGGCGCGAGGGACTGCCAGGGGCGTGACCCAGCCCCACCCGCTCTGCTTCCACCCGAGGCTTTGCTTTGTGTGTTGGTTTGTGCTGGACACGGTCCTGGAGAGAATCGTGCTGCTGGTGGCAAGTCCACCCCGGGCTCCCGGCCTCCGAGAGCGCGGCCGGTGCCGGTGCTGGACTCAGAGCCGGAGGCAGTGCCGTGGCTCAGGGCGCTTCTGGTGCTTGGTGCTCGGTGCTGGGTGCTCCTGGTTCTGGGTGCCAGGTGCACCCCCGAGTCCCCCACAGCCCCGAGGAGCTGGCCCTGCCCTTTGCCCACCTGGTCCTAGAGGAGGGCTCGGGGCTCAGAGGGGCAGCGCTTGCCAAGCACATGGGCGGCGGAGCCCCGTGCCTTCAGGAGCCGTGGGCACCGTGCTGCCAGTGTACAGACGTGGGCGCTGCAGCTCAGGGCGGGAGTGGGGTGGTGGGTGGGGGGGACAGGGTGGAAAGGAGGCACTGGGTGTGTCTTGGGAGGCACTGAGACGCCTGTAGGACAAAGTGGGGGAGCATCTGAGAGGGAGGCGGCTGCCCTCTGTGAGATGGGGGCCTTACCTCTCTCTGCCCTCCCAGGCTGTGGAAGGTGTGGGTGCAGGTGCCCAGCCCAGAGCCGTTCTTCCAGCACCTGTATGTGAGCCACAGCGGGAACTTCAAGGTGAGAGCCCCACCGACCACCCCCTGGCGCCTCTTACCCTCTCCGGAGCCACCTCCAGCCCCAGCCCGAGCCCGAGCCCGAGCCCCAGCCCAGCCCCAGCCCCAGCCCCAGCCCCAATCCAGCCCCAGCCCCAATCCAGCCCCAGCCCCAGCCCCAGCCTCAGCTTCAGCCCCAGCCCAGCCCCAGCCCAGTCCCAGCCCCAGCCCCAGCCCCAGGCCCAGCCCCAGCCCAGTCCCAGCCCCAGCCCCAGCCCCAGCCCAGCCCCAGCCCCAGCCCCAGCCCCAGCCTCAGCCTCAGCCCCAGCCCAGCCCCAGCCCCAGCCTCAGCCTCAGCCCCAGCCCCAGCCCCAGCCCCAGCCCTAGCCCCAGCCCAGCCCCAGCCCCAGCCCCAGCCCCAGTCCAGCCCCAGCCCCAGCCCAGCCCCAGCCCCAGCCCCAGTCCAGCCCCAGCCCCAGCCCAGCCCCAGCCCCAGCCCCAATCCAGCCCCAGCCACAGCCCCAGCTGCAGGCCCAGCCAGGCCAGAAGCCAGACCTGGGTCTTGACATCTGCCAAGTGCAGGAAGTAATTCCGGGGCAGAGTTCACCAAGATCATGCAGCCCCCGGGGCCAACCGGGGGTGGGCTGGGCCTGGGGCACCCTCTGGCCACAGGTTGGCTTCCTGGTTCTTAGTCGGCCTGGTGTGAGGGTGGAGAGGGAGCAGGTTGTGGAAAGGGACGGACCGCCTGCAAAGTGCACCCCCCTACCCCCGACAAGCTTCAGCCACGGCAGCCACGCGGTGCCCACGTTCCCTGGGCCCATTTACCGCTCAACACCCACTGGGGTGGCGGGAAGGGCCCCACAGAGAGGATGTGGTGAGGTGGAGCCTGGAAGTCAGGAAGTGCGGGCTGGCGCCTTGATTGAGCTCCTGCCAGCTGCCTGGAGCTGCTCTGAGCGCTCTGGCTGCACCCACAGCTCCCGCAGCCCCTGCAGGGCGGGCCCCGCCCCAGGCCTGGGAGGAGACCCTGCTCAGATGGCATAGTGGCTTTAGTGGGCGGGGCAGGAGCGTGGATGCCAGCCCGCGTGGATGGACCCCTCCTCTCTCCTGGGCACCATCTGGAGCCTCTGACATCTCCTCTAGTTCGTATCCCCTTTACCAGAACACATAGCACTCGCTGTGTCCTGGGCAGCTGTTAACCCATGCAATGCTCACAGCAGCCCTGAGGGGTGGGTGCTCTGTGCAGGCCCACTTCACAGAGTGCACGGAGGTCCAGAGAGAGTAAGTGACTGGCTCAAGGCCACCCAGCTGAGAAGTGACTTCAAAGCAGTGGAGGCGGCCACACCAGCGTTCGGAGAGCTTTCCAAGGGCCATGGGCTCACGTCGAGAAGGTTCCAGCTCTCAGGGATTCTCCCTGCTGATTGGGTGGGAACTCCATGTCCAGAGGGGGGTCCTCAGTGCTCAGGGGCCGCCGCCTCGGTCCCTCATGGCCCCACAGCCCTGGCCGCCGTGCACACACAGGCCGTTCCACTCAGTCTCTCGTTCCGTTAAACGTTTGCTGGCCGCTGCCGTGGGCCGGGCTGTGTGTGAGCCTCGGGGATGCAGCTGTGACCAGGAGAACCGGGACCTGAGCCCTGGCCGAGTGTCCACTCTCGTGGGGACACAAACGGGAGAGTGCTGGGTTTTAGGAACTAAAACAGGGACAGGTCGGGGGGCTCTGTCGCTCGGACCTCGGGGTCTCCTGTCCCCACGTGACCACAACTGAGGAATTTTGGGCCCTGCAGGCCACCGAGCCACCCCGTGCATGACCCTCCCTGCGTTTACACCCTCCCTGGCCCCCGCCCCGTGCATGACCCTCTCACATCTCTCCCACAGAAATGGGTGGGCACGCCCTTCACTGCCTCCAGCCTGGACCTGCACCCCTGGGGCCCCGGGGTGCCCTCGCCCTTGGAGATGTACCATGGCGGCCCCCCACCGAGCGCAGCCCCGGGGCCGGAGACCACGGTGCTGCCCGCGCCTGCGGATCTGGTGGAAACCGACGGCGCCCCTGAGCCGGAGCCGGCGCCGGGCTCCTGGGGCCCTGCCCCCGGCACTGGCGGTGCGGGCAGCTCAGAGTACAGCCAGGAGGGCGACCGGCCTTATGGCCTGGTGTCCATCGACACGGTGACCGTGGTGGGCGCGGAGGAGCCGTGCGCCTGGCCCTGCACCTGCGCGGAGGATGGCTACCCCACCCTGAACCTGGACGCCGGCCTGGAGCCCGGCCCGGGCGCCGAGGACCCGCTCTTGGGCCCGGGGGCCACGGTCCTGTCCTGCGGCTGTGTGGCGGCCGGCGGCCCTGCCGGGATGGGGGGCCCCCTGGGCGGCCTCCTGGACAAACTGATGCTGCCCCTCGAAGACGAGGCGGGCTGGGCGCCAGGGCCGCCCTGGGGCGCGGGGCCGCCCCGAGGGGCGTCTGACAGCGAGGCGGGCTCGCCCCCCGCCGGCCTGGACATGGACACGTTCGACAGCGGCTTCGCGGGCTCTGACTGCGGCAGTCCCGTGGAGTGCGACTTCACCGGCTCCAGGGACGAGGGCCCCCCCAGGAGCTACCTCCGCCAGTGGGTGGTCATGGCCCCTCCGCCCGCGGGGCCGGGGCCCCAGGCCAGCTAGCGAGGCCGGCGGCCGTTCAGAACCACCGTGACCCCGGGCGGCGAGGCAGGGCCGCCCGAGCTGTGGTGGGAAGAGGCCCGCGGCCTCTGGTCTCCTGGGACCCTGAGCCTGGAGTCGATGCTGTGTGCATGCCAAAGGGGCGCACGCATGTGCGCGCGGTGGCATGCATGCGTGTGCACACAGCGGCAGGCTCCCTCCTTGCAGGGCACATGGGCTGGCCCCTGGGTCACATTGGGGAATCTGGTCCAGGGCTGCCCACAGGCCTCCTGGGACCAGGACACTGTCTGTGACAGACACCAGGCCCCGCCCCTGGGTCCCGCCCCTCCAGGAGCCACAGGGAGGCCAGGCTGTTCCTTGTCTGGCGGGAAGCCCTGGGGACAGGGGGAGGCCTGTAGCAGGTCTGAGCCTCCACTCTGACGCCTGCTGGCTGTGCCACCACAGGGTGCTGCTCCCGCTCCGGGCTGGGGTTTCCTTTCTGGACAATGTGGGTGGCATGGCTGACCTCGGGGAGAAACCAGTGCAGCCGCCCACCTAGTGTGCAGCCCGGAGCAGACCCTCAATAAACGCCAGCTTCCTTCCGAGGTGGGACCAAGGCTCGTGCTGAAGGGGGGAGGGGGCGAGAAAGCAGCCACAGCCTGGGCCTGTGGCCACCCCGCCCTGCAGAGGGGCACTGCTGGGGGGAGAAGGGGAGGGAGAGGTAGGAGGTGTTTCCGGGCTGAAAATCAGTCAGCCTTGTCTCTTGAGAAGGCTCCCACCCACCAGAATATTTTTCTGGCTCCTTCTGCCCATGTCTAAGTGCGCTTTATGCACCCAGGAAATATGCACTGAGCACAGTGCGTGCTGGGCATGGTGCCCAGTGCTCGGGGCAGAGGGAGCACAGGCCCAGGGAGCCCCTTGGCGCTCTGGGTGGGGCCAGGGGCGGAGGAATGGGCAGTCAGGACACAGCACTCCCATTTACTCACCTCGGGAGTTAGGGAGTCAAGCTCTATTGATGATTTGGAAGTCTGTTGAGATGTGAATTAAGAAGCCAAGAAAACAGTTCTCAGCCGTGTTTGAGGGCGCGTACTGAACCAGGCGGTGAATACAAATGCTACATATCGCACTCCCCTCGCTTTTATTTTTTTAAAATAGACTGTTTTCCCCCTAAGGGCCTTGACCTTTAGATGTGGCTTTTCAGGACCCTCCAGATGGCGAAGGCAGCTGGGAGGTGGCTCAGAGCCCACGCCAGGGCCCCGAGGGGCACCCCCACCCAGACTGGAACCCCACCGGGACCCCCGTGTCACCCTCCCGGGCCGGGGGTGCCTGTGAAAACCCATCTTCAGGACCAGGCCTGAGCTAGGAGTTGGTCCACCTGAGAGCGTCTCTGAGACTCCTCTGTAAAATGGGGCGGTTGGGAAAAGTCGCTGAGAGAACACACGAGTCCGTGGTGTGGGAAGTTCTAGAACATGGATGGTTTTCATAGTGGAACTATTAGCCTGGATTCGGTTGTATGTGGCTCGATGGCAGCACCAATGTGAAACCACAGCCCCTGCAAATGTGTGAACAGCCCTCACCACCCACCGTCACCCCGGAGACACCTGGCCGGGCGGTTTTCTCACCCTCTTGGGGGCAGCAGGTTCTAGGAGCCACCTGCCCCCGGGGCAGCTGCCCAGCCCTCCACACACGCAGCTGAATGCTGGTGGGGGGGCTTCGGGGCTGACTGATGCCAGGTCCCGGCTGGCCCGGGGTTCTGACCGGGCCCAGACATAGCTCTTGACTGACTCCATCTTTGACGGAGCTCAGATCATACACATACCTGGGTGCAACATGAAGGCGGGAGCTGGCCACCTGGGAGGGTGGAGGGGCAGGAGGGGGCTAGGTGGCTGGATGATGGCTGGACCTACAGGCACATTGGCAGGTGACTATGGATAAGTGATGGAGAGACAGATGCAAAAGCTTGAAGGACGGTTCGATGGATGGATGGATGGATGGATGGATAGGGATAAACAGATTCTAGAGACAAAGGTGATAGATCCAACAGAAGCTCCATGAGGGAAGGACTATTTTGTTCACTGCTTTCTCCTCAGTCTGGTACATAGGAGGCACTCAGTAAAGCCTGATTTGTAGTGTTTGCTCATTTCCATGGTGTAAATACTTCCACTATGGCCAATTTCAAGCACCGACCTAGTGACCACGCATGGACCTGGGAAGGGGTGTGCACTATTGACTCTCCTACCTGGGCTGGGCCAGTCCTGGGACACCAAGAGGGGCATCAGAAGGGGAATGTGGGGGCTGCAGGAGGATGGGGTGAACTTTGAAAACCAAATAGGAATTGTGAGGTGCACCAGCCATCAGGCATTTCCGTCCCAGGAGCCCATTCATTACAACCAGAGCCAGGAGCCTCAGTTCTCAGCAGAGAGGGACATGGGAGAGGAAAGGAAAGGAATCAGGACTTTGCTGACGTCACCTCAGAGGGACCTGCGCCGGGTCCCTTACTCAAAACCGCAGCCCCCACTTCCCTAGTTTTAGCTTGTCCCACACTTATGATGCTTTCACTCATTTATCATTGTCACTCTGTCGCACTAGCACAGGGTTTATTTTATTCCCTGCTGCTTCAGAGTCTAGAATAGTGTGGCACATAGCAGGTACTAAGAAATATTAGATGAGCGAATCAACAGCAGGGTAGTGACTGAAATGGCAGTGGGCTGGGAGGAGAGAGGGCCCAGACCTAGAATGTCATAGAACGGGACGGGACAGAAAGATGAAAACAGGTCTCCTTGGGAGTCTGTCATGGCGTGAGCCCCTCCCCCACTGCTCACCCCATGGGGCAACAAATGTCTTCTTTAAAAAAACTGATGGCCCCAGAGAAAAAAACCTTTGCGTTCTGCCATCTAAGGGCCTCCCAGCAATACGCTGGCTCCCTCCCCCAGACCAGAGCCTGGCCCTGGAAAGTGGTGTCAAGGAGGCGGCCTTTGAGGGAGGAAGATCTGAGCTGGAAAGCCGGCAGACCCACTTACCAGCTTCCAACCTTGCAAAATCACTGGACCTCCACGGGCCTCAGTCTCCTCAGATGGGAAATGGGTATACAGATTGGACGTACCTTTTTGTCTGCCTGCCTGTTGAGGCAAGTGCCAGAAACAGTGTCTGGCACATTTCAAGTAAGAAAATGTTACCACTGCCATCATTTTTGTGGGAAGATCACACCAGCCTGTAAGCTTTCACTGAGCTCAGCCTACAGACTGGACTACGGTGAGGCAGCAGGAACAGAAGCTGGGCTGCTGCCGCTGCCTGCTGTGGCCACTACCACGTGGCTGGCTTTGCCGCCCAGGCGACGCCCCCTGCACCTGCCAGTGCTGTCAGGTGGCTTATAGGTGGCCCTAGACAGCCTCTGTGAGGGGAACATGGTGACGAGGACCAAGGTGAACTGGCAGGTGGGGAGATCACTAAGGGGGGAGATCACACGGGGGCACACACACCCACACACATATAGGGATACATACACATGCACGCTCACACTTGGAAAACCCTAGCAGAGTGGGTCAAAGGCCTAAGGGAAGGAGGGTGGTCAGCGGAAGTGAGAGGACAGAGATCCCTCAGCCCGGGGGTATGGCCAGCCCAAGAGGAGGAGGGCGCAGGAGGCTGGCAGCAGCAGGACTGGACGGAGGGGGGGAGGGGGCTGGCTGTGGACCGCGCAGAGGTCACCGTAGGAAGCCTCATCGCTCCATTGTGCATCCTCATCCCCATGTCCAGTCTCCCCACCACATGCCCAAAGCGCCCCTCCCTCAGAGCACGGGAAGGCAATGAACCGCTGAGCCCTGCGTGTGGCACTCGGTGTTCCTCAGCCCCTCTGCCCTCTGGGAGGGAGGCACTGAGTAACGAATGTCTGGGATGTGAGTGTCACCATGCCCAAACTCCCTTCCAGCACATGACGCATCCCCAAATCACCAGCATTGGGAAGTATTTGATGTTTATAAAGCAGACCACATCCATAATCCTACTTGATCTGAAAAAAGTCACCCCAAACGCTGTCTTTTCACACTTGAAAAAAAATGAAAAAGGAAGAAAAAAATAACGCTAAGACATGGCCCGGCCCTGGCTGTGCAGGTTCACCCTCAGGACTCCAGACGCACGTTCCTGGCCTGGGAGCCAGGCCCGGGGTGACCGGTCCCGGTGGAGGGAGGACAGCGGCACGGCCTCACGTCCGGCCAGGCCAGCGCCGCAGCTCTGACCTGCGCAGACGGCTGGCTTTGTAAGGAACGGCTGCTTCTGAGGCTGTGAGGCCAGACCGGAGGTGCCATACTGACTGGGGTGTGGGGGCATGTCCCAACTTCTGACCTAAAAATGTGAAACAAAGTTTTTAAAATGCTGGCAACTAAAGTAAAAGAACTTCATGGACCGCACGCCTGCACTGCTGCTGCCGCGGGGGGCGGGCGTGCGGGTGGCCGCGCTCAGCCCCGGCTCCCCAGCTCCCTCGCCCTTTGGCTTCACTGGGAACACCCACGCCCAGCTGTGAAGCGGCTGAAGACAAGAACTCCCCCAGGAACAGACGCTTCAGGAAACACAAAACTGAATGCATTTTACTTCACACTAACCGAACAATAAATAAACACATGCCAAAGGATCTTTCTTCTTTTTAAGTGAAGAAAGATGTTGGAAAATGAAACAAACCCCAAACCTACAGGGACTCTGGGTTTCTTGCCAGCAGGAGGGCGAGCCCGCCCAGCTGGAGGCCTGCCAGGGGCTTGCCAGGCTAAACAGGGACCTGCAGGCTCCTCTCCGGGAGGCCAGTCCCAGCCTCGGGGCTTAGACGCCCGGCCTGGACAGGAGTAAGTCCCTGTGGGGCCCGTGGCGGCAGGGCACAGAGCCTCTGTTCTGTGACATGTCCCACAAGGCCTGCGCTGGGACCTGGGACACAAGTATGCACGGACAGGGCAAAGCCAAGCCCAGAGCTCAGGCCCCCACTGGCCAGCAGCTGACAACTCAGGCTCGTTCACACAGGAGGCTCAGGTCTAAAGTAGCGCTGCTCCCAAATGGCAGACGCCTCGAAAGCCTGAGGGCCTCAGACTCACACCACCCGGGTTCAGAGAGGACGGCAGGCAGCTCACTGGCAGCGGAAACGTGTCTGCGGCGACGGCCGGGGCTCTGGCACAAGAGGAAGAGCGCGGGCAGGGGCCAAAGTCTCCGTGCGGCCGTTCCCCGGCCAGGCGGGCAGAGAGCAGGCGGGTGGCCCCTCCGTGAGTTCCAGCCGCGGGGTGAAGGCAGAAGGCCCCTCCCCGGGGAGCCGGGCATCCCTGGAGCCAGCGGCCTGGTGGGAGGGCCTCACAGGTGGATCCACTTGTTCCAGTTGACCTCGTGGGGGAACACGCGGCCCAGCCGGAGGGTGCAGTCCAGCGTGGGCTCGTAGAACACCATGGAACTCTCGCTGGGGCTGCAGGGTGGCTCTTCCTCTTCCACCACGGGTTTGGAGAAGAGCGAGACAGCCTTGGGCTTGAGCAAGCGCTTCTTAATGCAGCCAAGGAATTCCAGGCCCTGGGGAACCAGACACACAGGTTGAGAGGCACTTATGGACCACGCCTGCTCCTTCCTGGAACAGCAGACACCTGCACTGGCCTTGAGTGACAAGGAGGGACTTATCAGGAGGCAAGAGAGAGAACGTGTGACCAGCATTCCCCTGGGCCGAGCTGCTTCCAGATGGGGTTTTGTTTGGCTCCACATGCTTCAAGGCTCAGGGAATTCCAGTTTCCAGCTTGTGAGCAGCTGGAGCCCCCGGGCACACATGGCTGTGGGCACAGGACAGTGATCAGGCCCGAGGGGACACAGCTGCCCCCAGGAGGCTGAGGCGGTCTCCCGCTCTCCCTGCCACCCACTCGTCCACCTGCCTGCCCATGGGCCCATGAGCTCGTGACCCTGGCTCTAGAGAAAGGTTAGAAAGAGGAGCCGGACTCCATGTTTAAGCTGAGCAGCCTGGGGCCGGTGGAGGCGCAGGGAGTGCCAGCCCGGGGCCGGGACTCAGGTGTCCGGGGCAGAGTGCTGAGAAGAGAGCTGGTGCGGGGGTCAGAGGGCAGGACACTCGCGCGGGATTGTTGCCGGCAGAGCTGCCTCGGAGGGCAGGCCTCTCAGGGAGGGCTGAGCGGAGGTAAAGCACGTTAACAGGGTCCTGGAGCAGAAGGCTCTTTGGAGGAGCCTGTGCTCTGCCAGGAGGCCTGGGGCCAATCTCTGCCTCTGTGGCCCCTTTTGGGTGGCCTTATGTGGCCGCCGCACCCGGGAGCTCATCCAGCACGCCCGCCGCCCCGCCCCTCTGACCGCCCGGCCAGGAGGGCGCACCTGGAGCAGCTCGAGCACGACGATGGGCTGCAGGACGCCCTGGTAGTGCTGCAGCAGGCAGCTCTGCGGGACGCCGGGCCGGCTCATGATGTGGTACAGCACGGCCTCCATCATGCCCTTGCACACCGGCGTGTTCAGGTGGCCGTCCACGATGCGCCACGGGCGGCTGATGAAGCAGATGTTCTCACAGTCCCTGCGGGAAGGGGAGACAGCCCGCTCACACGCAGCCCCAGTTCAAACGGGGCACTGAGGCTCAGGGAGGTCCAGGGTCTGGCCCAGGTCACAGGCTGAGGATGGTCTACCTTCTGCTCTTTCCCCTCCCCTACCCCTCCCACCTGGGCAGAAGGGTCCTACCTCAGGCCCATGAGCACGGCCGAGGAAAGAAACCGTGTGGGACCGGCTCAGATTCAGCCGCAACCCCGGGCAGGGAGGGAGAGAGCGGACTTCCAGGTTTCCCGCTCCAGCTGGCCCGGGCCAGCGGCTGCCTCCACCCAGCCAGGCTCACAGACGTCTCACCACAGCGCTGCTGTGTCATGTAGGGGCTTCCAGACACTTTCCTTAGAGCAAGGGTTCCTGCTGACCCTAACCAGGGACTGGTCTGCCACCTCAGGCTTTGGGCCAGCAGGACACCCGGCTGTGGCCGGGCCCTGGGTGCTCGGAGCCTGAGCTCTCGGGAGCCAGGAGCACACGCATCCTGTCAAGCTGAGGCCATGCACACAGGTAGGAGGGGCCCCTCACTGCACATGCCCAGCAGGTTGGCCCCGTAGCTGCATGCAGGGAGCACCTGACTCGTCCCCCGGGGAGCCCAACAACCAAACGCTCCCACACATTTCCGTGTTCCCCGCCGAGAACCTCTGTGCTGGACGAACTATCAATACTGTGAGAGGCCTTCCTGGTACCATTACTGCGGCCTCCTGTCTGGGCCCCTGAGGACATGCTGCCCGGTCACTGCCCTCCAGCCTGACGCGGGCCCCACTCACCGAGCTGCCTGGGAGGCACTGCCGGCCGCACCGCTCTCTGTGGAACCTGGCGGAGGGAAAGGGTGGGAGGCTTAAAGAGCTGAGCCTGCTCTCCCACCCCGTTCACTCCTGGGCTGTGGGGCTGCGCCAGGAGGGAAGGGACAGAACCCTGTTCTGCACGGAGCTCCGTCCTCGGCGTGGCGGCCCCAGAGGCCGCAGCCAGCACCTCCAGAACCACACTGGGATGGACGCGGGGTACACATGTGGGTTTGTCCCCAGGGCCCAGCGGAGGTGAGTCACGCCTCGTCCTCCACTGAGAGCACTGACCACAGAGCTCGGAAAAACAGCCCCAAAACAAAACATCCCGAGAACCCACCCAGGAGGCCCTGCTGAGATGAGGACAGGGAAGTGGCAGGGTCAGCCAGGGCCAGGCTGAAGGAAGGGGACACCCTCCTGTTTCTGTCACTGCCCCCTCCCCCGGGATGGGGGGAGCCTGCTCCAGGGCCTCGGCCTCTGCCCGGGACCCCCAGGCCTGCCCAGGAGCAGCAGAGCCTCCTGCCTCTAGTGGAAGCACTAAGCCCTCTCCCTGCAGGAGCCGATGCAAAGCTGAAGTCAAGGTTCCGGTCTCGGAGGATGGGCAGGTCCAGGGACAGGATAGATGTGCGGGGGCCGGGAGTGGAACAAGGTTCGGTACCTCTCGCGTCCTCCGAGCCCTCTGGGAGCTGGGCCTGACAGCTCAGCTGCTCCTGGCCTGTGGAGCCGGGTACCCCGACTGCCTCCTGGTCCTCCGGTCTGGCTTCGGGTGCTCCTGGGAGGGTGTCCCCTGCACCCGTGTCTGCAGGAGCTACAGGAAGAGCAGGAGCCGGCATTTCTGCCCTCTCCTCGGCTCTGGGGCTGGGGTCCAAGCGCAGGTCCTGGAGCGTGGGCCTCTTTGCTGGGGGCCCCTGGGCACTCTCGGGGTCGGTCTCCCCGCTGGAAACGGCCGGGTCAGTGCTGGCCCAGCCGGCACGCCTCTTGCTGCCCTGGGAGCCCTGAGAGGGAGCTGCCTGCCTCTCGGGGTCGTGCTCGCTGGAAGGGCCCTCCGGGGGCCTGGCCTGGGGGTCTTCTCTTTGAGTTTCCGCGTCCTCTTCGCCTCTCAGCCGCACCGAGTGCAGGAGCCAGGGCCGGGCAGAGGCCATGGCCACCAGGCGAACGGAGCTGCCGCCGACTTCCAGCACCTGATGTCGCTCCAAGAGGTCCTAGGAAAGGCGGGACCGGATCATCAGGGTCTGTGTGCCCTACCTGATGTCCAGTGTCCTGAACAAGGGCCCTGGGCATCGGGCAGACAACAGGAGGCGGCGGGCTTCCGGCCCCGGGCAGCCACCACGCGGCCGTGCGGCCCGGGGCGGTCCCTCCGTCCAGGCTGTGTGCCTTTGTGTAAAAAAGTCAGATGCGGGAGCCGCGCCCTGCAACCTGATGTGACTACAGGTCTCCTGGCCGCCAGTGTCCTCCCACAGAGGCCAACACTCTGAGTGCTACAAGTTCTGCAAAAACCACTGTGTTCCCCCTCATCTCTGCCCTGCCTCCCGAGTCCTTGTCCTTATCCAGGAGCTGCACCCCTTGGAGTGGCACATGGGGTCACCATCCTCTTAGATTTTCTATTAAAAACCCACTATTTGGGGCTCACAGAATTTGCCTGGAACCAGGCCTCCTATCAGGCCGAGTGGGTCTGGGAAGGTCAGCTGTGGGTCCTCACCCTCGGGCCTCTGGGCCGGGCACCAGGAGCTCAGGGAGCCCCCTGAGCATCACCTCTGACGGCCCTGGGGACGGTCCCCTCCCCCGCCTCCCAGGCCCCGGTGCACCAAGATGTCCATGGAGTGAACCCCACGAACAGCGGCTGCCATCACCTCTCACTGCGGACTCGCATGCGTAAGAACTTGTCTGCTAACAGGCTTTGGCCTTCCTCCTCCCCTGCAGGACACCGCGAGGCAGGCGTCTCCGAGACATCACGACTGCCTCCAACCACTGACAGTGCTCGAGGGCAGCCAGGCCCCTGGCACTCATTTCAAAGGCCCTTTTGTAAGGACAGTCTTGGGTTTAAGTCATGAAGCAAAGGGGTCCAGGTAAGTAAAGTGGTGAGAAAAGGGGCTCCAGCCAGCGGGCCGAGGAGCAGGGCCCTGAGTGGACAGACCTTTTAACGTTCACAAGAAGCTGGGCTACAGGCAAGTCTCCTATTTGTAAATGTTGACAATGAATTCAATTTTTTAAAACAAAACCCAGCGCAGTGTGCCCCGGCCTGTGAGCGGCAGGTCTTCGGCTGCCCAGGCCACCGGCGAGCAGGCTCACCTGCACGTAGTCTGCGAAGGTCTTGGTGCGCTCACCATCCGCCCTCTCCAAGGCAGAGAAGCGTCTCCTCAGCTCCGCCTTGTCCACCCCGAAGCACCCTGTGGCCACAATGGCCCCCCGGACCTCCAGGGCGGCAGACACGTCAGCAGGTCTGTAGCCAGACAGCTCCACCTGGTGCACAAACTCCTCCAAGCGGCAGGTGTCCTCCCGGCTGTTTATCAGCCTGGTGAACACGCCGGGGAGGCAGGAAGTCCCCACTGCTAGCTCTTCCAGAGCAGGGCCTGCAGAGACAGGAGGACGAGGGTCAGCCTGCAGAGGCCCGCCCATCAGTGGTGCCATAGCGGGGCACATGCCACCGCAACACGCCGCTCCCCGAACCCCCACGATGGACACGGGTAGCCCTGGCATCAGGCCCGGTGACCGGCCCCGGGGTCCTTGACTGCAGCCACCAGGGCTGGATCCCCCGGGGCCAGTATAATTCTCCTGCTCAAGACTCAGAGGCGGGGTGGGGTCCAAAAACTGTGACCAGTGTTCTGGAGGGGAGGTCCTCAACTCGCTGACCCTGGACCCCACCCTTCCCGACTCTGTGCTCAGAACCCTCAGAGCCTGTGAGACTCGGGCTCTTTAGATAGAAAATCCCTGCTTTGCGTACACTAGCTGGCTGCTTCCTGAAAAGGTATCTCTGCTAAGACCACAGTCTTAGGTCACCTCTAGCTTGCCTGGGTCAAGCTCCAGACAAAGCCCAGGATACTAACTGTGGATATGAAGCCAAAGGTAAACACCATCCACCTCAACTCAAAAATAAAGCATGTCAGACAGAGGCAGGCGGGTGGGAAGGAGGTAGAGACACGCAGGGAACATTCTCACTTTATGTCGAGGGGAAAGACTGCCTAAAATTGAGGGTAAGGAAACAAAGGTTCAAGTCAGTTATCTAAAGTTTCAAAGGTAATCCATGGAACTAAAAAGAAGTCTAAAACCTAGGAGTAAAGAAGGTGAGAGATAATGAAATGTAAGGGGAATACACATTTTTTACAACTCAAAATACTTAAAAATTTCAAACAAATGCATCATTTAGAGTTACAAAGGGAACCAGAAGAAGAACTAAAGACAGAAACAGTGACAAAGCTGCCCCGCAGAAGAGGCCAGAGCCTGGGGGTATGAGGGCTGGGAGCAGGTGCGTAGGGGACGGTGAAGATAAGGCAGCACAGCCGGGGCTCCCCGACTGGCAGCAGCAAGGCGTCTGGGACCCATGCTCCTCGACCTGCCAACAGGCTGTGAGGTGCTTCCTTCTGTGTGGCCCCGGCCAGCCTGGCCTTCAGGGCTGGGAGGTGGGCAGCAGGGCCAGCGCTCACCAGTGGACCTGAGATGGGTGGACTTGGGGCTGCAGCGGAGCCGGAACCTCACGTGGCAGGAGTTGACCACGATGCTGTCGTTGGGGTTGAGGTTCCGGGTGCTGACGATGCCGGGGGCGTAGTAGCCCTTCATCAGCAGGTAGTTGGTGTGGGAGGCCTGGGAGGCCTTCACCTCAATGCTCCGGCGCTTGCCCCCTGGGTCTTCGTCCAAGTCTTCCTCTTCATCCTCATCCTCTTCCAAGGTGCCGTCCTTCCCCAGGCTGGGAGGAGAAAATGCCTCGATGACCGAGCTCAGGCCCTGCCCGTCCGCTGCTCCGCTTCCCTCCCGGGCACACAATGGCAGCAGACAGCGCCCGTGACCAGGCCTGAGCTACAGCCGTGGTCGCTGTGGACCCCCTGGCCCTGGCTATGAAGGCTGGCACGGGCTCCAGATTCTCCCTCACCCACCTTCCCACACACCTGACTCCTCTTCACATACCTGTCTTTGCAAGGCTGCTCCTTTTACCTGAAAAACCTTCTAGTCTCTGTCCACAAAAGCACCCGCTTCCCATTAAATCCCAGTTCAGCTATTATGCCATCACGGAACTTGTGCCACTCCCTCCTTCTCTGCCAACCTTCCTTGCCACCATACCATGTCCTTACCCCTTTGGCACAGCCGTCACGCCCCTGGTTCCCCTGGCGCCAGAGGCCCCAGCAGAAGGCCTGCATTGACGTGGCACCGGAATTCCCACAAAGCACGCTCTGTGGCCAATGCCCAGTGCTGACACAGCACGGGAAAGCCAGTGCGTGCTTGTTGCAGGAATGCAGACCGGGTGACCGAGCAATGAAAGTGCAGCCACCACGGGAATGAGGGAAAGGCGGCCGAGGCTCAGCCTTTACCTCTTAATGACCTCGTTCTCCACCATGGAGCTGTCCACCACCACGATCTGCTCGGGGATCCTGACATCCACGGAGATGAGGCCCAGCGAGAAGAGGGTCAGGGCGGCCACACAGTGTCCACCAGGGCCGTCCAAAGAAAACGCCACCAGGTCATCTGGGCAGTCGTCACTGTCCTGGTCTTTGAAGGAGAAATGATCAGGCTGGTCCAGCTTGCCGGCAGCCAGGATTCTGTTGAAGAACTGGAATGATTCGGTGCAGATGGTGCTCGGAAATCGCCATGTGAAGATCCTACAGACAGAAGGGAGGGCCTTGCTGAGGACGGGAGGGAGCCCTCGCCTGGAAGCTGTGTGCACTGCAGGCCACTGTGGTTGAATCACACACAGCTTCCCTCACCCTCAAAGGCATCGCACTGCAGCCCTCGGCGCCCTCCCCCTCTCACCCGGGCACCTTCTTATCTAACTGTGCCTCCCAGGCACTCACTATACACAGGTGCCAAGCTGGGGCGATGATGCACTTTTTGTAATCATCTTTACACAACGCAAGCCCTGAACCACACAGAGAGGAGGGGACATGTGTGTGCTCAATCCTGCCAATTCCAAAGGCGACTGGAGAGTCAAGCCCTTGCCTCTGCCCAAAGTCAACCTCCCAAGACTCTGTCAGCAGAGTCAGCGGTCTAGGCAGAGAGAGGGGCCCCCAGTCCTCCTGATCCATGACCACTGCTTCTCAGCTCACAGATGAGAATGGGCTCACAGTCACATGGCCTGTTGGACTCGTCTTCTGCTGCCCGGGCTGCTCTCTGGAAAGGAAAGGGGACCGAGAGCCACGCAGAATGGCATTTAGGAACGGAACAAGTGAATCCTCAGCTGGTTGTTCTGATTCTGAATGCAGCCTCTGCAGGTCTGAGGACTGTCAGGAGGCCAGGATGGAGAGGGGAAGCCAGCCCGGGAGCTGCCACCGAGAACTCCAGGGACTATTATAACGGACTTCTCTGCTGGGGGACAGAATGCCAGACCAGCCAGGCTTGCAGCCATGAGTGAGCTGAGGGGTGCTCCTAGCAGGAGGGGCTCCAGGTAGGAGACCCTCAACAGTGCACCCCGGACCTCAGGTCGCTGCTGTGCTGCCAGCTGTCTGTCTGAGCAATACCTGACGCTTCACAGCCGGTGAGCCTGCGAGACAGGCGGCTGAGCGCCCTGAGGGAGAGGACCAGGGATGGAGGTTATGCCCAACCAGGAGGGTGCACTTTTAACCGGACAAGCAGTTCATCAGAAACTCGTTTTACCCAATTTGACAAGACCAAGGGAGACCACTGGCAAAAAGATAAATGCCCCAACACAAAACACCACAAAATACCACACCAGCTCAGCATCTGACACGGGCCCTGCCCTCCCCGAGGCCAGACCAGGGCTCCTGCACATGCTCACTTGTAGTAGCTCTGGGACAGCTGGTAAGACATTGGCACGAAGGGCAGAGCCCGGTTTTTCTTTGGGCCCAGCGTGTGGTTGACCCGGCGCCGGTTGACCAAGCTCCTCTTCTGGCACTCCACGAAGGCCCTCCCCAGGATGTGGTCCTTATACTCCTGGTACAGGCGGAACGTCTGCAACACAGCAAGTCATGAGTGAGCGGCGGCACGGGCACAGCGGGCAGGGCACATTGGGCAGGGCACAGCGGGCAGGGCACAGCGGGCAGGGGCACAGCGGGACGGCCAGGTGCTTAGGAGCCTGAGCCGATCGTCTATAGGGGAAGCAATTGGCATGGGGACTAGGGGTAGGGAGGCCAGAGCTGACACTTGGGGGTGTGAGGGGGGAGCCTGTCAAGTTCTACCCCCACCAACACGTCACACCTGAGCCAGGACAGGTGCCTGGAGAAAGAGGAGGCCTCTGCACCACCCGTTTCTTACGATGCAAAGAACCAGGAATCAATGCAAAGTCACGAGGGACCCGCTCTTCCTCCTACTCCTCGCCCAACACATCACATGTCTGGTGCCTCTACTCCCAGAATGTGTTCCCAGCTGGTTCGTGCCGCCTACACTGCCACCACCTAGTTCGCGCCGCCATCATTTCTCATTGCGGCCTCCAGCCAACTGCTCTCCCTGCTTCTGACATGCTACCTCCTCCAACCTGATTCTGCTCCAAGCAAAGCAACCCTTGGAAGCCTAGATCACACATGTCTGTACCTCAAACCTCAGAGGCTCTCCCTGCAGGTGACTGTCCACCCTCTCTATGCTGGACAAGGGCCCCTATGAGTGGGACCTTTCCCACCCCAGCCTCAGCCCCTCACAAGTTCACTTCTCATCGGAGCACTGGATTTTGGAGGTCACTGGGTCCTTTGCCCACACTGTAAAGATGAAAGAAGTGAGGGCCAGAGTCTCCTGTAAAGTCAGGCCCCTGGGCCACACAGCTGAGAAGAGAAAGTAAAACGTCGCATGGCGCCGGCCTCTGCAGGGGCCCTGGTCCAGAGCCTGCTGCCAAGCTGCGCCGGGTCTCCGCATGCACCTGGAATGACTGGCAGGACTTCATCTGACTGTCCGAGAGGGCCAGCGTGCTCTGGATCAGGTTCTGGAGCACCAGGTAGTGGATGTCGTCCATGCTGAGGGAGAAGGGGTAGCACAGGGACGTGAGGCCACAGAGCACCGGGCATGCTGGACAGATTCCGTTCTCATCGAATATACATTTCCGATCTCACAGGAGGGACCTGAACACCCAAACTATTTACAAACCAAAACAAAGCGCATGCTGGGCGTTAAGCCTTACAAACTGGTCAATTTTTGCAGGAAAAACATGTCAGCCTAGGGAACAAGGGGGTGACAGAACCTGGAAATAGGTCTTCACGACAATTAACAAATGTGGTTAACTGCTTATATTTTCTTTTAATCAAATTTTAAACAAGTTTTTCTCTAAAAGGAACAGGCTTCTCACTGAAATACAGAGTTCAAATCAAACTGAATATTGCTCATCCAAGATGGGGAAAAAGCTGGGCTTTCTAACCACTTTTGCTCAGAAAGCTCATGGGCTGAGAGTTCAGACCCTTTCCCCAGCCCACCTTAAGCCTAGGCCAGTGACACTGGAGGTCAGGGGTCAGCAGACTTCTCCGGGAAAGGGCTACATACATAATTTAGTCTTTGTGGGCTATCTGGTCTCATCGCAAGTACTCAGCTCTGATGTGCTGAGGAAAGCAGCACAGACTATACAGAATAGGCATGGCTGTGTTCCAATAAAACTTTATTTACAAAAACTGGGGGCAGGCTGGAATTGGCCCTAGATGACCCCTGTGTTAGGCAACCCAGAAGCTGAGGAAAGGCACTCGGTATGTCAGTACTTGCCTATTGAGTTTGTCCTCCTTCCTGATTTGATCTTTTGGGTCTCCGATCAACAAAACTCGGTATCTGCATAAGAAACCACAAAAACAGACTTCACTAACCGAGCTGCAGCTGGCTCCAGATGGCCATTTATTGGCTGAAACGTTTTAAAAATGTTAAACTTGAGAATATCATGCTAAGCAAAATAAGTCAGACAGAAAAAGGCAAGAACCATATGATTGCATCATATGTGAGATCATATGTAAAACTGAAGCAACAAATGAACAAATAAGAAAAAGAAACTAACAAAAACTCAGAGTCCCAGACAACAGTATGATGGTTACCAGAGGTAAAGGCAGAAATGGAGTGGAAGGTAGTGAGGGGTACAGGGGATTAATGTTCATTTACTGACTATTATGAAGCGACACTGACAATGCTAACAGGCAGGGAGTACTGTTAATTGTTAAAGGAGGGTATAAACTTGTGGACTCATTATCATTAAAACAAGCACAAGAAAGAAGACTGGAAGAAAACACCGAGAGAGGGAATGGCTGTATCACATGTTGAAATTACAGATTATTATTATTATTATTTTTTAAAGCTACAGAGAGGTGAACAGGGCATGTGAGAATAAGGTGAGTCGGGGGCACAGTTCACTACCATTAAAAAACCAAAACTCCCCAAATAGCTTAAGGGTGTCAACTCTGAAAACGACTACGAATCCCGAGACCTGGCATATAGCGGGCCCAATAAAACTATTGCTGAAAATGAGATCTCCCACAGAAACAGGTTGGAACTAATCGGTGAACGTCATCTCCTTACAGGAAGAAATTCAGAAATAAATTTTCCTAGAGACACTGCATTAATGAGGATGGTGAAGGGGAGTTTCCCACTGGGATTAGGCAGAGGAAATAGGCGTGGTTCAGACACAAGTATGTTTTCTCCAGATGCTGAGTGGCTGAGCTGGAAACTGCCGGAGCTCTGAAGTCAACCACCCAAGTTCAAATCTTGGCCCTGCTGCTCATAGGCACTGACTGTGACCTTGGGCAAGTTCCTTACATCTCAGAGTTTCCTTGTACTGATATAAAATGAGCAATTTTCATTTTTATGTTTTATTTATCTTATTTTACTTTATGAGAGTAGAAGGGGAGGGGACGAGAAACATCGATGTGAGAGAGACACATTGATTAGTTGCTTTTCACCGCACCCTGATTGGGGCTGGGGGTCAAACCTGCAACCCAGGCAAGTGCCCTTGACAGGAATCGAACCCGAGACACTGGTGTGTGGTCCGATGCTCTAACCACTGTACACGGGCCAGGGCTAAAAGGAGCAATCTTAGCAGAAGCACACCGACCTGAACTAAGCCAGCAGCAGGGCCCGAAAGGGAAATGACTGGGGTGCGGGGTGGGGCAGTGGCCTTCCTTTTCAGTCACTGTGGGATGACGGGGCCCCGAGTCAGGAAAGCCAGCAGGCTCAGCGGCAAGGCCGGAGCGACCACGGGCCCGGGCGCCCCGGCCGGCCGGTGACAGTTCCTCCACCGCACGGACCGCAGTGAACCCCCAGAGGAACCTCACCTGGCAAACAGCTCCTGGAGTGTGTCCGGGATTTCAAGGTTAGGATTCTTTAAGGATGAACTAAACTTCTTTTTAAGCTTCTCCACGAATTCTTTAAACTCGCTGGCACAGACCTTTTAATGTAAGAGAACGAGGTGTTAGGACTTCCCTCGCTGATGGGCAGCTGCAGTGGAGATGTCAAGGACCATTTTGTAACTCACTCCCCCGGCAGCGGCCTCCCAGAAACACTGCAAAGTGCTGCCTCCCCGCCCACCGAGTCCACCTGGGAAGGAGGACACACTGTCAGCCCTCACAACGGCACTGGCAGCTCTCCCCGGACCCAACTGTCCACAGTCCCCAGGATGCCCCATGTCCCACCCCAACCCCCAGCAGCAGGCCTGTTACCCCATCACCGCCTCCTTCCAGGTCTGCTTCTCCTTAGCTCACAGTTTGTGTCTACCTCCTTCCTCACCTCCCGCCTCCAATCAATTATGGACCCAAACTAGTCCCTACTGTCCACCTGCACTGTGACCATCCCATTCCAGCCTGCTCACTGCCCTGCTACCTGCAGTTTATCCTCCATGGTGTGGCCAACAAACTGACCATGTGTCCCACCAGCATGAACTCCCTCCCTCTCTGCTGCACCTCACTGCGGCCCTCCCAGCACTACCCACGAGCCATCTCACTCCCCCTCCTTCTCGCCTTGGCCTTAACTGGTCCTCATTTTGGAGTCTGGGCTCAGTGCTGACACGTTGGACAGCTCTCTGCAGTCGCTGCTGGCAGCCTACTTCCTCCTCCCAATCCTTCTTGGGAGCGGGCTCAGCGCCAACGTGGTTTGGAGAGCTTGCACCGTCAGCCCAGCTGGATGAGTCAGGTCAGGCTAAGCCAATGCCGGCAACCTCAGGGGTCTCAGGGAAAGGTGTCCCCTCCATGATACAAGGCCCACTGCAGCCCCTCCCAGTTCTTCCTGCTTTGGGTTCTGCTGAGGAGCTGAGCTCCTAGCAAGCCGAGACGACGAGGGGACTGGCATAAGGATGGCGAGCTGGCTGCTATGGACTAGAAGTACAGTGACAGAATGGACCAGAGACATCTCTGCTCTACTGCACCCGCCCAGACTGCCTCCTCTGGACTGCTTGGCATATGGGAAGACAAAGCCTCGAGCCCCTCTGAGACTCTCTGTCCTTGCATCGTAAGCACTCCTGGTTCTCCTTCGGACCCGTGCCTTCCCCTCTCAAGGATTGCACTGTTCTGCGCAGTCCACTACCCCGTGGCTTCCTGAGGGGAGGGCTGGACCTCCGTTTTGATTGGCCTGACCCACACAGCAGAGACAGATGTTAGCTCAGTGAGCGCGGACTCAGTAGGCTCCGAGCTGAAGAGCAGAGACATCTGGGTCTGTAAAGGCATGCCCTTCCTTGTCAGCCACTGTCCCAGCCCCACGCAGCGTCCCACATCCTATCTGAAAGCGTTCCAGGAAGTCTAGCTGCTCATAACTTCTGAAGCGCTGCCCTATTTCCTTAAAGTAGGCAGTACTGCAAAGCTGCACGTCAAATCCTAATCACCTTTAAAAACGGATGCTGGAGCCAGATCCAGTGATGGCCAAAGCCAAAGAACTGACCAGCCAGTTTCCCAAAAGAGCGGGAACCCCCGTGTCTGTGAGGCTGGCAAGGTACCACGAGCCCCAGGGGACGGACCAGGACCTCCAAAGCCTCCCTGAGAGCAGGCGGAGCCCAGCCACCGCCCGGGCCTACCTTGGGGTCTTCGTAGTCACATTTCCGATTCATGAACTCTCCAACAAGGGCCTTGTCTTGGTACACCTCGGCCAGGCACACCCTGCAGAGGGAAGACCACAGCAAGCTGGCGTTGCAGCGATTCCTTCCTCAGATCTCCGGCTTGGCCGAACCATAAAGCGTGGTTTGCTTGTGTACCTCTTGTGCGGCCATAGCTTGTAAAAATGAAGGGTCTGGGCTTGGCCAAACCTCATTCAAGCCAGGCCTGAACCAGACTACACCTTGATTACTGCTCACACTTTACACCTTGCTTCTTTGAACGTCTGTCCTCCATGTGTAAGCTGAGGCCAGTGACTCCCAACTGCCCTCACAGGAGCTTGGCCAAGACCAAGTGAGATGAGCTGTGTGAAAGTGTTCTGTAAATTTAAAAATATTACCCCGGCCGGTGCTCATTGTTGTCAAGAGCTCCAACTTCCTCCCAAGCCCTATCTGTCCACTCCACAAACCCGCAGGCACCAGGAGCAGAGAGCCTGCCCTGCCCAGAGGAAATGGAGGGAGAGACAACCAGAGTTTGCTGGCCTCTTATGATCTAAGCACTTCAACCTGCAGTAAGAGCTGGCAGACACTGTACGCTCGGTGAGGTGGAGGGACGCCGAGGTCACACATGTGCCAAGGCCTGGGCAGGCGCGGTTACTACTGGAATTAGGATCCTGTTCCCAAGAGGAAAGGGCCTGATGGAGGACCCCGTCCTAGATCGCACAGTTCGGGCTGCAGTGAAGATGGAGACCAGGCTGCCAGCCCTGCAGCCTGCCGGGCCCGGATCTCACTTCACTGCCAACCCGTGCCATGGACAACTCACATGCTCGGGGGGAAAGAAGAGTTTGAACCAGGTGATCAGAACCCTTTCAGACAGAAAAGGGAACAGTGGTTCACACGGGAAAGCCCCTTGGTGTGTGTAACCCAACGGTTCCAAACTGGGCTGATTTGGCCTCCCCTCCCCCGTGCTCCCCTCCCCAGGCACCTGGAGACACATGTGGAGGTGCTGACATCTAGTGGGCAGAGGCAGGAATGCTGCTCAGCATCCCACAGCGCATAGGACAGCTCCACAGCCGGGTTATCTGGCCCCGAAGGCCTAGTGCAGTGGTCGGCAAACAGCGGCTTGCCACTCTGTTGACTAATGAGTTTGCCGACCACTGGCCTAGTGCCAAGGCTGAGACACTTGGGCTGAGCTGAGCTCCCTCCACAATTCAGGGCTAGGCCTAACTGTAGGCAGCCCAAGCTCTTCTGTGAGGGGTTGGAGGCGGCACTCCCCACCCCTTCATGCTTCCGCCCTGGGCCCCTCTCTCTCTGGTTGTTATACTTGGGCACCTCCCCCAACACCTGGACGCTCTCTGTGCCCCCACTCAACCCATGCCCGTGGTGGAGTTGGAGAAGTCTGATGAGGCTGGCACTGGCTCTTTGCCTGGGCTCTGTGAGGAGGTTGGGGAAGGGAGCCGCCTCGTTGGCAAAAGACAAACCACAAGGGGTGCTATGTGACCCAGCCAGCTCACACCACCACACAGCCAGGCTCTGGCTGGGAAACCCTTAGGGAACACCCAGCTCTGCTGCGAACACGGACACAACTGAGTGTGTGTGATCCAAGGAGCCCAGTCCTGCCTAGCTAGCTCCCGCAGTGAGGTCTGTGACTAATAGGGATACCGAGAGCCGCCCCGGAGTGCTTGAAACAATGGGGACACAGGCAAATGCGCCGCCTTCTCCATATGCTAATGTGTGGTATCGAGTAAGTCCCCAGCCTGCTCGGCCCGTTTCTCCGTCTGTAACCTCCTTCCCAAGGCTTTCCTAACATCTGAACAAAACTCTGCGTGAGGAAGTGCCAGAATGGGGCCCAGCCCTCAGTAAGCCCAGGCGCTCTCTCCCTAATGAGCACCAGCGCGGCAGATGCGGGCGCGCACTGGGCGGCTCAGCGTGCTCTCGCAGGATTCCACCCTGACCCTGACGCAAACGGATGGGGGGAGCAGAGTGCGCCAGAGGCATTCGGAGCGCTGTCCCGGAGCGAAGACGTTCCATAAGGCTTACTTGTAGTTCATGTAGGCTTGCGGGTTTCTGACTATGTAGCGAGCTCTTCGGCCAACCGAATGAGAGGTCTTATCCAAAGACTCTTCAAAGGTGGCGTGCAGGATGTCCCGCACCACCTGCCAGGGGACAAATGGGCCCTTCACCTGCATCAAACAGAGCCAGACGGGAGGTCAGTTCCTCAGGGCCCACGCCCGCTCACCGACACACACAAGTGGACAAAGACATTCTGTGGAGCCTCCCTCATCAGTGGGCACTCCACTCGGCCACCTGTGTTTTCCAGTCACATTAACTTGGCACGAACAATGCGCCTGGCAGAGTGAGTGCTTGGCAGAGAGGAGTAAGTCCCCAGAATCCTGTGGGAAAGGTGCTTTTGACAAGATTGGTGCTCAGAGGGTACCGGTGTAGTGCTGACTGGAAGGGCAGTACGCGAGGGGAGGTTAGGAACATATGAAAGTGCTTAGTGAGAGGGTTTCACAGACTTAGCACAGGGTATGCGTGCTCCGAAACATTCTGTCTGTTACACTAGCAGACCCAGAAGGCACTAGTCAGCAGACTCAGGACCTAAGCACACAGGAAGGCAGAGCTGGGAAGAGGAAGGAGGTTGAAGACGAGGCATTTTCTCAGAGTCTCAGAGTGGAGGGGCCCACATGGAGGTCCGCCTTGCCTCAAGGCGCAGGCCTCTCCTGGCTCCTCCAGCGGCATCTAGGGCGGGTAGAGGGAGACACCCCTCACCCATGTTGTGATGAAAAAAGCTGTTATAAAGGCAGAGAACAGAAATGGGGACAAAAACAGTCACCTCAGGTTTGGGGTTAGAATTTAGGAGAGCTGCGGGGGACAGCCAGGGAAGGTGGTCAAGGGATCTGATGAACCTGTGGACAGAGCATCAGGCCCAGGACCTTGAAGTGGACCTCACTTGGCTGTCACGGCTGAGAGCAGGCAGCACCAATGGGGCTCTGAGGATGCTGCCTCACCATCTACCTGGAAGAACTACTGCCTGCCAAAGCCCCTGGGTTGGACGATGGCAGAGCTCACTCTCCTGGTGGCTGCTGGGAACCTGCCTGATGGGACACTCGCCACCTGGATCGCTCTCCCATGCCTTGCTGCAAATGGGATCAGACACATGAGTGGTGAGACTGCTCTGGGGAACATGGCGAGGAGAGCAGTGACATCAGAGGAAAGAGGGAGAGTTTGCTAGACAGAAAGCAAATCCCTCCCACCCACCGGGAACCCAGGGGCACAGGCAGGCCTCCACGAGTGTGGGGATGTGGTGTGGAAGGCAGAGGAGTGAACCATGTGAAAGGTGGAGTCAGGCGAGGCCATTCCACACTTCTCGGTAAATAGACTGGATGGGCAGTGTGGCAGGCACCACGCTGGGGTTACAGCGATGGAAACAAATAAGTTTCTTTGCCTTGAGTAACTACCATTCCAGTGGGCCAGGAAGTGCCAGAGGCAACAGAGGCAGCAGGAAAGCATATGTCCAAAATACATGTCCTGGCTGAGTGGCTCAGTTGGTTAGAGCATCATTCCAATACACCAAGGTTATGGGTCCAATCTCTAGTCGGGGGACACAAAAAACCAACCAATGAATGCATAAGTGGGTGACAACAAATCCACGTTTCTCTCTCCCTTCCTCTCTCTCTAAAACCAATCAATCAATAAATAACTTTAAGAATGTGTCTGTCCAAGGGGCAGAGGGAGAGCACAATGACCACTCCTACCAGACAGGTTCAGTGAAGCCTTTCCATACATGAGAAGCCATTATTGAAAGAGGAACCAGCATTTTTCAGGCATTTGAGGATAGGAAGAGCCGAACAGGAAAGGGTTAGTTAGATTCTTGATGAAGAGAGAATAGCTCTGGTTGGCTTTGCCTGCAGCCAGGCAAAGATTCGTATGAATTAGCCTAAGGCTGGAAAGAAATGTGCAAAAATGGGAGTGGTGCTAATTTGTAGGATTATGGGAAATGCTTTCCCAGAGACCAGCTGGGATAGATGAGATGAGCGGCCGCATGGGCCACCAAGTTCCTGTGCGGGTCGGACAGGAAAGAGCTCCCTGAGAGGGACAAGCAAGTCAGCAGTGGGAGGCTGGAAGAGCGGGGTCAGTGGCCGGGTACCTTGGTGTTGAGGATATTGCTGGCAATTCGGCAGAGCATGAGCAGCCCGTCTTCCTGCATGGACCACGTGACACGCAGCCGGGTCATCCTCTTCAGGGCGCTCTGGTCGGCCTCGTCATGGTAGCGCAGACTTTTGCTTTTTTCTTCTTGGAGCTCTTCTAAGGACACAAGGGGAGAAGGGAGTGAGCCTAAACAACTGGTGTGGAGCTGTCACTCTGGAGAGGGGAAGGTCTGCCCCACTGGCAAGACATGACCAAGGATATCAGTTATCAGAATCTCAGTGTGTTCGGAGGCTATATCACTAACCACAAAAGACGCAGCCCCTCCCGATAGGTTTTTCACCATTTCTCTTTGGTGGAATTTCATTGTGACAGCTGGGCATCCCGAATGCAGCCTCCTATCTGCCAATCTCTAAGCCTCCCTACTGTGGAGCTAAGCCCTTTAAGGCACGGCACCTCCACAGAAGCTCAGGGCACGCCTGACAGACGAGTGGAACCCCACCGTTCTGCTGCTCTGTGACCTCAGAGATGTGTGAACTCTGGTGCGTGTGGAGACAAGGCCCATCCTGCAGGGCTACCTTGAGGACCGAACAAGACGGAAACATCTAGTGTTGCACCTGGCACAACGGAGCTACTAAATAAAGAATAACAGTGCTAACAGGATGGAATATTTAATATGGGCCAGACACTGACTTAAGCTTTTTACATATATGAATACTTTCCAACAACCTTATGGGGCAGATATAGTTATTATCCCGAGTCTATAGTTGAGGAATCTGATATAGCAACTTGCCCAAAGTCACACAACTAAGTAGCAGACCAAGGATTTGAACTTGAGCACATAACCACAGGGTTTTCCAAGGTCTTCTCCTCTTGGGGGAGATACTGATGACAGTATCTGCCATATGCTACTGCTAATTCCAAAAGACTGTGTCGTGATCTTCCAAATTAAGGCAGGAGAAAAGTAGGGTGGGAAAATTTGGATTCAAAGCAATCAAACCACTTTTGCCTTGTAATGAATTCAGGTCTTTGTGAGCAAGCTCATCTGAACATATCTGGATGGGTGACACTGAGCGGCCACCTCAGCTGATACAGGCTGTTTGTTATAAACACCAGCCAACCAAACCACCAAAAGCAGGCTCCTGTTTCAACATTGTTTTCATCTGAAATTGCTAGCTATCAGATCATTGCTAAACACACAGACCACTTGGGTGACAGACAGACAGACTCTCCTCCTCACTGCCCTCCTTCACTGTAAACACTGCCCAGAGGAAGGAGCCGAAGTGCGGGCAAAGGGGACACGCAGAGCTTCCGGAGCTCCGAAGACACTGCAGCCTTCCAGGCCCCGTCTTTCCTAATTTAAATAGACAAGCCTTAGACTTCGGCCTGATTAGCATAAATGCAGATATTAAAAGGTAAGCCAAAAGAATAATAGGATTTTAGCTGGTTATGATGAAGATTTTGCTACAAACTTTTGCTAACGTTTTTTGTGTTTCCCCCCCCCGATTGAGATGAAATCAGAAATTTTACTGAGGCAGTAACTAAAAGAAAAGGCTCAATACAATACAGAGAAAGTAGGGGCAGCATGAAGGAAATTCCAGATCTCTGTCTGGCAGCTGGACTGGGAAAATGGGGCAATCACAGAGTGAGCACTATAAATTGAGGGCAAATGGAAACCCAAGTCTGAGGGCAGAGCTCAGGCGCAGCTGCGCCAGCCCGCTGCACGTCTGAGCCCGACTGTGCAAAGACAAGGCCTAGCAAACACAAAGGACCGTCATATAACCTTTCTTCTTCCTCTTCATCTTCTTTCCAGGGTCCTTCTTCAGCCGTTTCCGCTTCTGGTTCTTGCCACCCCTCACCCTCTGATTCCTGTCCAGCACGGGCTCCTGGTCAATCTCAAACTGCTCGTCTTGGTCAACACAGAGCTCGGACCCTGCTCTGGCTTCTCCCCAGATGTCCAACCTGCTGTTGCCTAGAAGTAATCACAGGAGACGAGCATTTCAAGATGAGCTCTGCAAAGGCCAGAAGCCAAATGAAACACGCGGCGGCCATGCCGGCCCTGGGCTGGTACCATGTCTGTTCTGGGCGGAACTACGCACGCGTACCTCCAGCACCGAGGGGCAGCGTGCGCTTGGTCAGAAAAGACTGGAGTCTCACGGTGAGCCCATTCTCTGCAGCAGCAGCGGCGCTCTCCTGCAAGGCAAGTGCGACACTGGAACAAAGCATGCGGTTTCATGACCCCAGGAGCCGAGCCACAAAGGCAGGAGTGCGAGTGTGTGACCGAGAGCCGAGGACGGCTGTGCAGTGCCTGCCGGGAGGCTGGCAGGGGTATTGCAGGACATGGATCTCCTGTCCAGCCACTTCCTAACTGCACACGCACCCCTCTTGTATGAGTTTTGTCTCACAGACTTTCTTGTCCTCCTTTGTCCACATCCCAGAATAAGTTAGAATCAGCTAAGAGAAACACTCCAGGCTATCGAAACACATGGAAGTAAATATTTGTGCCTCCGGTCACTTATTCAGGAACTGAGAGCTGGGAAAGGGACAGAGGATGTGCGGTGCTGGCAGCCCAGGGGTGGTGGCCAGGATGTGGGCACCCATTCCTCAAAGCCCACCTTTTTGGCCCTGTTGATGATATAGCTGGTCCAGATCCAGTTGCGCTTTAGGTGTCCATAGAAACTGGAATCGAGCCCAGCGGCTCCCAGCCCATCCCCGGGGATCAAACCTTCATCCACTATCTCACGGCTGCCCCTGAGATGGGAGATAGAGAGAAAGAGTGATCTTCAAAACTGGAGAGTCCGAGGAGCAGGAGGGGATTTCCCACAACTAGCTTTTACCTCCCCAGAAAAACACCTGACAGAATTGAAGAACTTGTTAAAACCCCAACATTTTAGGTAAAAACCCCAAGTTTTGAATTTTTGGCAATTGAGTCATTTTATTTTTTTAAACAATGTGTGAGCTAACTAGAGTATGGTCGAGACCAGATATGGCTGGCAGCCACCAGTCTGCAGCAGCCGCACTGATGACTCAGGCACTGCTGGTCTGCCAGCTGAAGCCCAACATGGAGCCAGAGCCTGTGGGATGACACTGCCTGACCCTGCACGTGGGGACGGCGCGCGGAGGGACAGGGACGCACGTGGTGTACTCCATCATGGCACACTTGCGCTCCAGGTTGTGCTTGTGGATGGCGCTCTCCTGCTCCTTCTGCTCCTTCTGCAGACTGTCCTTGTCATCTCCGCCCTGGTCTGTGTTGCTGTCCTTCCTGTTCCGCGGGTGGCGCACCACACCTGGAAAACCAAGCAAGCCCCACTGAGGCCACCCTCCTGCTGTGGTGCTGGTGGCCACCATGTGCTGCTGGGTGGCCAGAGAACGGATTCCCTTTCTGAGACTAGGGTCCCCCAAACAGAGAAGGTACGAAACTGGTAGAACCTTTTTGCACAAAATGCCTGTAACAGGTGCCAGAGGAAGCCGGGGGGAAAGTTAAACACTGAGGAGGACTGAGAAAAGGGCCTGCACTCTGGCTGAACGCCATTAAGGTGGGTGGGCAAGTAGGTGACCAAAGAACACAGTAGGCTCGGGGACTTATGAGCAGAACCATATGCCTTCCCCACGGGGGGCCCATGGACATGCTGTGTGCTAGCAGAGAAAGCAGTAAATGAAAATGACCGCACTTGGCTGTGGCTGTGGGATCAGGGTCAGCAGGGACTAGACAGATAGCTGGATTTGGCATCAGTTTCCCTGAGACAGCCAGGAGCAGCCACTTGTTTCCTGAGTGCCCTGAGGGGCATTCATTCAGTGGAGCAATTACATTCAGTTATCCTATATAATAAAAGACTAATATGCAAATTGACCCAACAGCAGAACGACCAGTGGAAAAACTAATTGAAATAACATGCACTGACCACCAGGGGGCAGATGCTCAACACAGGAGCTGCTCCCAGCTGGCAGGCCCCAGGCCAGCCAAGGCAGGTGCCAGCCAGGGCTCCCCGATTGCCCTGCCAGTCACCTTCCGCAGAGGGAGGCAATGGGTAGTGGCAGCAGGGGGCAGGCCTGGCAAGTGGCCAATTGCCCCACTGGTTGCCCCACAGATTGGCTCTGATCACCAGCCAGGTCTACCCATCACGCATTTCATGCACTGGTTCCACAATAAAGAAGATTGCATTTCTTGTAAGAAAACATAAATTACTACTCAAACTGTTGCTTGAATAGGGCAAGGGAAGGTGATGATAATTTGCAGACTGTCAAAGACCTTCTCATAACGTGCTCATCTGGAGACCTTGGCCCGGTGAGGGAAGGGGCGGTGGGGAGAGGCCATGGCTCCCACCTCTCAGCCAACTCTACTGAGACACCTGGGTGAAGCTTCGCCTCTGCCCATAAGGTGGTGGTGGTATTCCCAGTTTAGAAACAAAGACACTGTGACACACAGTCCCCTAAAGTCAGGAGGTGACAAAGAGCTTGTCCAAGGTCATGCATTTGAATGGACACTTGAACCTTCGGGGACTTAAGGTGATGCTTCTGTGCACCACAGCTGCTTGCTAGGAATGCAGGTTTAGGCCAGCCCAGGTCTGCCGAGTCCAAACCTCTGCACGGGCCCCAGGAACCTGCACTCCAGACTCCCGGGCGCTGCTGCGCACATTTGTGTCTGGAGCCCCTGCTCTAAAGGATGCTCATGTCTTTTATACAGTGCTTTCCCTTCATCTTCGGGGAACCCCTCAAATGTTCGCTAAATGACAAGACAATCAAGGTCTGATTAATGGATTCAATAAGCCTCCCACATTTCTGCTCCCAAACACTATAAGGGATGGATGGAAATTCACCAACTGTTAAGCCTAAAAATCTTTGGTGCAAATAACACTGGTTCACAAATTTTCATCTAGGTATAAAATGCAGGGGAATTAGATAACTTTTAAAATATGAAATAGTAAAAGCCTAGCTCACTAGTGAATGCCAGAGGAGTCTGTGACACACACTGTCCTAAAATTTGTCTGGACCCAATAAAGGCTCTAAATACAAGTGCTCATAGTGCTGTTGACCCTGAACAATTCCACTAAACCAGTATGTAATCCTTGCTGTGCAAAAACCAGCGAGTAACACTGATCTGCGGCTCTGAGGCAGGAGAAAGAGGATCAGATGTCTCCGCGTGCACCCGATGCCCATCCTTTTTCTCCTGGTAGAACTGGCAAGAAAAGACCAGCTGAAAATGGGCTTCGAGGCAAGCACGCTGGGCTGCAGGGAGGCTCTCCAGCTCCCACACGCCCTCCAGCCGCTCGATAAACATTTACGGGAGTCACAGTGTACCAGGCCCTGAGAGACACCATGGGATGCAAGCCAATGGCCTGTGCTCCCAGAATCCAGAGGGAAATAAGATGGTGACAGTGAAGGTGTAGGGAAGGCTTTCTCGAAGAGGAGACACGTGAAACAGGAGTGGCCACCTGCGAGGCCAGGAGGGGCTTGGGGACATTCTGGAGAGGAAAACAATGAGAGCAAAGGCCCCACCCAACGCCCGACTCACCCACCGGCAAGCTTGCCAGTTCCTCCTCTCAGCCTTCCCCATCGGCCCCTCCATCACTGGCATAGTGCGCATCTCTCTGGGGCATGAGTCTCAGCCCAACTGGCCTTTCTCCTTCTACTCCCGTCCCATCTGTTCTCCAGGGCAAGCACTGAGAGGCTGGATTACAACCACCACCATCTTCTTGCTTTTAGAACACATCCAAACCACCGTGTTCTGCATGGCCCCCAGAGTATGCCTCCTGCCCACTTCCCAATCTCAGCTGCCACGCTCCTTCCCACCACGCTGGCCTCTTCTGTCTCTCCAACCACACCTGGGGCCTTTGCACTTGCTGCTCCCGTGCCTAAAATGTTGTCCCCCAGTTCTGGACACGGCTAGCTCAGCCTCAAATGTCTCCTCAGAAAGGCTGCCTCTGACCATTCCTTCAAATGCCCTTAGCTCCTCACCCTGTGTATTTCCTCCCTGGCACCCATCACAGTCTGTGTGTGTGTGTGTGTGTGTGTGTGTGTGTGTGTGTCTTCTCCCCAAGAATGAAGCCTCACGAAGGCAGAGACAAGGTGTGTTTTCATTGCTTGTGGCCAGGTACAGGAAATGCACGCTGAGGTGTTCATACCTACTGAATCAACATATATGTAAAGACCAAGAGGAGCTGCTTGGACTGAATGGGGAGAGGGGGCTGGCATACCTCCCACTCAAGGCCTGCTACACTGCTTTCTAAGGGAGCCCCAAGGACACGATAGGCCTCGGGGAGCAGCCTGGAAGCCACGAGGCATCATCTTGCCCTCTCCAGCTCTAACTCCAGTTGTTCCACAGCAAGAGGGGGAAACAGTGAGGACCAGCAAAGACAGATGGTACCTAAAGGGGTGTTGAGGCAGACGCACTGCAGATCAAACCAGTAGTTTTCCACATCCTGCATTGAATTCAAGACATAAAAACGCCTTTCAAAGGGCCGGCTGCTTTGGGCAAGGTGGTAGTGTGGGTCACACATGGTGGTATCAACGATAGCCGCGTTCTTCTTCAAGAAAATGAAGATCTGCAAGGCAGGCAGGGATGGGGCGGGAGAGACCGCAGAATCAGCCTCAGGAGAGCCGTCTGGAAACTGCTTAACAGTCAGGACCACTTCAATCTGGGCTTGAAAGATGTTACCTGATCTTTATCCTGAAACTTTTCCGTGGGACCAAACTGCAGCAGCCCCATGTAGCACAGCCTCTGCAGGCTCTCCAACACGGAAAAGATGTATCGTCTGGAAAACAGGGGAGGAGCAGGATCCAATCACACCTCACGCTGCCTGTAGTCAGGGGCTCTGCATCTGGGGCGAGGAGGGCACCTCTCTCACTCTCTTCTTCTGCCTGGTGGGACCTGGAGGACTGGCCTTGGGCCTGCACAGTACCGGAGCCCAGGACTGCCCTTCCCACACCCAACAAGGGCAATGGAGCATCAACTCTACACTGAGTTTTTGGTTAGAAAGTAAAAGTAACAAAAGACAAAACCACATTAAGGCTTGCAGACTTCATCAGCAGAATTTACATTAAAAGAAACTTGAAATTAAGTATAAAATGTACCAGCACGCATTTCACTTGCCCAGGCTTTAGAAGGCTCACAGGTGGCTGAATTCATGAAAACCTCAAATCTCTACAACCAGGTAGAAACCTTTCCTAGGCAGAAACCTTTCTTCTGCCTTGGTGAATATTCAGCCCCTCACTTCCAGGGGAGTGCAGGGACCCTCGGCCACTCTACGCAGTTCCAGGGACTCACCTCTTGTACAGGAGCTGCTGCCGGATAGGCCTGGGGAGAAAGCGGATCAGCGTGTGCTGCTTCAGAGGGTCATTCAGGAATTCATCCAGGTTGTCCACCTATAAGGTGATGTAGAGTTCAGCTCAATCTCAAAACCAGAATTGTGAAAAAACATTTACAACTATTTTTTTTTAATCTTTTAAAATTAATTTTAGAGAGAGAGGAAAGGGAAGGGAGAGAAAGACAGAAACATCGCTGAGAGAAAATATCGATTGGCTGCTTCTTGCATGCCCTTCACTGGGGATTGAGCCTGCAACCCGGGCATGTGTCCTGACCAGGAATTGAACCAGCAACCTCTTGGTGCATGTTCAAACACTGAGCAACATCAGCTGGGCAAAACTCACCACTATTTTCTGCTCTGCAGCCTCTCTGAACCTGCCCGTCAGCCCTAGGGTGATGGTGCCTCCTCCTTCCTGCCTCCCCCAAACCTCCCACATCTCTGCTTTCAATCATGTTAGCCCTCCTTTCCAGCCCATCTGCCACACTGCCCTCATATACTGCAGGTGGGCAATCAAATTGCTAAAATGCTTCCAGGGGATTATGTGGGAATATACTCCTTTATATTTTAAAAACAGATGAAGATGGCAGCACAGCTGAATGCAGTACTTGGAAACTCTCACAAACACATCAAAATTACAACTAAACTACAAAAACAAAAAAACAAACAACAACAAAAAACCACCATTCAGAACTGCCTGAAATCCAGCTGAACAAAAGCCCCGCAACGAAGGATATAAAGAAGGAGCCACAGTGAGACTGATAGGAAGGGCAGAGATGTGGAACAGCTGGTCTCACACACATGTGTGGTAGGGAGGGATGTCTCAGCCTGTGGAGGTTTGAGGAGTGAGAGGTCCCAGCCCCACACCATGCCCCCCAGCATAGGGTTCCAGTGTCAGGAAAGTAGTCCCCATACTTCTGGCTATAAAAACCAGCGGGGACTGTGACTAAGTAAGACGAAGGGCTGCTGGAGTCCCAGGCAGTTCCTCTAAAAGGGCCCACAGAGACTTTCTTGGACTCATGTGCTCTAAGATCCAGCACTGGAGCAATAGATGGAAAGGCACCAGGGATATACCGGGTGGAACTGAATTGATTGGCATCAAGATGAGAACTGCGAGGGCACCTTTCTGCCAGGCAGAAGTGCTGGCAGAGGCCATTGTTCCTTTGCTGAGCTCTCTATCCCACAGAGCCAGCAGGCTGGGCTCCATATTTGAGTTTCCATCAACCTGGCTAACACTGTTCATCCTGCTCTGGTGATTCCCTGAGACCCAGCCTCATTCAACTGTGGACTCACCCAAGCTCTTTCCAGTGGCTTTTCCACACGAATGGCCCATCATGGTTCACACTTCACTTTCCTAAAATCTCTAAACAAGCAGCATTTGGCCTCAGCATGCTGCATGCCTGTACCTCTCACTAAGTGGCCCCAAGCCTAGCACTAGTGGCAGCCAGCCTTGGTTTGCAGGGTGGCCTCTCCAAGCCCAGCATAAGGAGTAGCCATCTGAAGATTGCTCTGTAGCTCATGGGGTGGGGGCAAGGCACAGGTAGCAGCTGACCTTGGCCTGAATCTTCCAGGAGGCCCCAGAGCCAGTGCACCCGCTTCAGACCATGTCCAAACACCACCCAACTACTTTCCTAAGAGACACGCTCAAGGGGCAGACACAGCAGGCACCAGAGCCCTGCTGCTGAAGTAAGTCCTGCTTTGTGGGATTGGCTTCTGCACAGCTGTTCCTCCAGGGTAGTCACAGCTCATCCTCATAGCCATTGACCTGGGGGTAATTCGCTCCTATTGAGGTGCCAACAGCAATCATAGCTTCCATAGGAAGGTGCACACAGCCCACAGAGGTCGGGGCGCGCGCATGTGAAGTACCCAGCTCGGGTGATTGGGATTAGGGGGGTGGGGAGCCTGTGCCACTGGATTCTATAGGATACCTACTACACAAGGCCATTTTACCGAGCCTGGGAGCAGTAGCAGCTCTACCTAATACAGAGAAACAAACACAGGGAGACAGCCAAAATCAGGAAACAAAGAAAGACCCCAAATGAAAGAAGAGAACTAAACTCCAGAAAAAGAACTAAACTAACTGCAGACAAGCAATCTACTATACGTAGAGTTCAAACACTGGTTATAAGCATGCATATGAACTTAGTGAGGACAAAAACAAAGAGAGAGGAAATACAAAAACAAAGACAGAAAACAAAAAGGAACCGGCCAGAAATGAAGAATACTTTAACGGAAGTAAAAAATACATTACAGGGAATCAACAGTAGAGTAGATGAAACAGAGATGTGAAAGATAGGAAAGCAGGAAACACCCAATCAGAACAGCAGAATGAAAATGAGAATCCATAGCCCTAGTTGGTTTGGCTCAGTGGATAGAGCACCAGACTGCGGACCCGATGGTCCCAGGTTCAATTCAGGTCAAGGGCACATACCTTGGTTGCAGGATCCTCCCTGGTCCAGGCCCTGGTTGGGGCACGTACAAGAAGGCAACTTATCAATGAGTTTCTAGCACATTGATATTTCTCTCTCTCTAAAAATCAATGGAAAAATATCCTCCGATGAAGATTAAAAAAGGGAAAAAGAGAATCCACAAAAATGAGGATAGTTTAAGGAGCCTCTAGGGCAGTGGTTCTCAACCTTTCTAATGCCGAGACCCTTTAATAATACAGTTCCTCATGTTGTGGTGATCCCCAACCATAAATTTATTTTTGTTGCTACTTCATAAGTGTAATTTTGCTACTGCTATGAATCATAATGTAAATATCTGTGTTTTCCAATAGTCTTAGGCAACCCTGCTAGTGGTTCTCAACCTGTGGGTCACGAACCAGGGACCCTTCAATCTGCACGCTGACACTCTCTCCACAGAGCCAAACCAGCAAGGGCTTTATTTTTAAATATCACTTATTAATTTTTAGAGATAGAGGAAAGGAGAGGGATAGAGAGAGAGAAATATCAATGGGAGAGGAACATCATTGATATAGCAACCTGGGCATGTGACCTGACCAGGAAATGAACTAGTAATTTCTTGGCTCCTGGGTCAACACTCAATCAGTGAGCCACACTGGTCGGGCAGTCAACAATTACTTTAAGTGCTCCAATAAAAAGACATTTGGAGGCTGAATGGGTAACAAAACAATACCCTTATATATGCTGTCTACTAGAAACTAAATTCACATAGAAAGACACAAACTAAAAGGGATGGAAAAAGGTATTTCATGAAAATAGAAACAAACAAAAAAACAAAAAGCTGGAGTAGCAATAAATCCACTAGACAAAACAGACTTTATCACAGAGAACAGTATGGTGATTGCCAGAGGGAAAGGGGTTGGGAGAAGGTACAAAAAGAGGGGATAAATGGTGATGGAATGGACTAGACTTGGGGTAGTAAACACACAATATACAGGTGATGTATCCTAGAATTAAACACCTGAAATCTATATCATTTTATTAACCAATGACACTCCAATAAATTCAATTAAAAAATCATTGACTTGTAAAAAAACAAAATAAAGGCTATATAACATAAGAAGGACCCAGCAATTCCACTTCTGCATATTTATCTGAAGAAACTCAAAACAATAAACCTAAAAGACATATGCATCCATATGTTCACTGCAACATTATTTAACCAAATATGAAAGCAACCTAAGTTTCCATCAATAGATAAATGGGTAAAGAAGTACACATACATAACGGAATACCCAGCCATAAAAAAGCATGAAATCTTGCCGTCTACGACAACATGGATGGACATAGAGTATTGTGCTGAGTGAAATAAGTCAGACAGAGGAAGACAAATACCATATGATTCCACTTATATGTGGATAACCAAACAACCAGAACAGAAACAGAACATTCTGACAGTTGTCAGATGGAAGGAGGTTGGGGAGCTGGGTGAAGGGATCAGAAGTAAAAATTGCTAGTCACAGAAAAGTCAGGGAGATGTAAAGTACAGCATAACCAATACCGTCAATAATATTGCAATAACTATGGATTGTGATGGGTGGTTGGGATGATCACTTAGTAAGTTATATTAAGAAGAGAAGAAGAATGCTGATTTCCCTGGAAGCCAGTGATTCCATTTCTGTCCTTACCATAAAAAAAAACCTTGGAACTTCCCAAGAATATGTCTACCAAAAGGTATTATCACCTGCCATTTGTAAAAACAAGAAACTAGAGCTTAAATGTCTAAGAACAGAGGACTCATGAAATGAATTAGGGTATGTGCATAAGAAGGAATATTATGAATTTACTTAATATCAAGTTAAAACTCAATGATGTGGAAAACATAATATATTGTTCAGTGGAAAAACAAACATAATAGAGTATATATAGTATAGTCTCAAAAAAACACATAAATGGGAGATCTAATATACACATACACATGCATATACACACAAACATGACGTAGGATAAAAAGACTAGGAGAAAATATACCAAAGTCACTAGTTGTCTGAGTGATAAAGTTATGGGTAACTTTTATTTCCTTCTTTTTCTGTATAAACCAAATTTCTATATACATATTGTATTGTTACACCATGATATTTGTCTATGTTATGGCTGATCTATCTAACAAGTCTTTGACTTTTACCAACAAACCATCCATCCAATCTCATTTCTCTCCATCTACCCAATCAACCATCCATCCATCCATCCATCCAGGCAACTGCAAGTCTTGAAGCATTTTTGCTTGACCAGGTGAGTATGTACCCTCCAGCCTGGAGCTGAGGGACTAGCCCCTGTGCTAGCTTGGGAGTTGCCAGTACCTTGTAGCTGACTTGCACAACCTGGATAAAGATGGAGAGGGGCAGACAGAGGAGAATGTCGCTGACAAGAGCCCAACCGAAGCCGAAGTCCCTGTAGATTGGGATGGGGGGGACGTAGCGTGTCCACGAGGCTTCCTCCACATACACTACGAGAAAACCAGAGACAGGGTCCAAGTCATGATGGTGCTACCACCGCCCAGTAGGTCTTGGTTCACTCTTACCGCAAACATGAGAAGATCTACTTGCCAGGCAGGAAGCAGAGGTTCAGAAAGTTTGTATCAGGGCAGTGTAGATAGTCTGCCAGTTCAGACCACAAGAGTAAGAAACCATCATGGACTCCCCCTTTGGGTCCCGCTGCTGCTGGCCTGCCCTGGTCATCTCACCTTTCTCTGAGGGGGGCTCCACTTCAGCCTCCACGACTTCTCCATCTTGGCTGTCGCTCGGTGGGGCATCAAAGGAGGCCTCCAAGTCTTTCCCGGAGGAGGGCGGGGCTCCGGGCCTGCCTGGCTCCTGCTTTCCCGTTCTTTCGCTGCTGAGGCCCTGCTTCTCTTCCGTGTCGCCGGCAGGGTGCCCGTAGATCACGTACCACAGAAACCTGTGGATCACCCGCAGGCGAGCCATTTTGGGCAGAAATCCTATAGATCGCCCAAGTCCAGGAACTGAGGCAAGAAAGGAGGGAAGGCAGTGCTTGAAAAGCTCCAGATTCAAATCAGTTCAATTCCCTAAAAAACTGTTGTTGCCACTATGTCTCAGGTGCCATAGAGACAGAAAATGTTCTTACTCTCGTGGAAGTTTCTAGTGGGAAAGGGCAGACAATACCAAAATCCTGAAATAAGACATCAGATGGAAATAGCTGGTGCAGAAATTAAGGCGAGGAAGGGATGGGGAGAGGCCTTGAGGAAGTCCACAGTCCATACAGAGAACTGGGCTATACAACCCAGGGTAATGCAAGGTGCCTGGCACATTCGGGAAGGGCCACAGGCTGGAATGACAGGGTGGAGCGGGGAAGGAGAGCCCAGGAGGTGAACCAGAGTGTAATGGAGGAGGGAGCCACCATGGAGGGCCCGACATAGAACTCTTGTCTTAATGGGGGTTCTGCAAAATCTAAGTTCTTTTAAAGCAGCTTATTTCTTTGTTGATCGAGTGTTCCCTAGCTTTCCCCAGCAAGAGGGACCAGGTGACTCAGGGAGACAAAGGAGCAGGGAGGTAAGGACAGTGAGCAGAGGCTCCTCCTCCCAGTAAGCCAAGCCCATCTGCTCAGGGGCATGTGCTGTGCGGCTGCACACACTGGTGCTCCTGTTTCCTCTCTGTCTGCACTCTCTGACTGAAACCTGGAGAGGAAAGGCCGCGCTGTGTGACTGCAGCCTTCGGAAAGGGAAGTCACGCAGGTGACTCTTCTGTCTGGAGACCCAAGTTTGCCACGTCCCATACCAGGACGTGTTTTCTGCCTGACAGAGCCTGTGCCCTGGTAAGCTGCCTTTGCCCTCACCACCAACACGCGTTTGTGACTAGGAGAGGAATAATGAAGCACTTGATTAAAGAGTCCTTCCACTGCACTTGACCCCACAAATTTACATTAGAGCAGCTTAGTGGGGGATGAGGAAGGAGCCATCTCTGTTAGAGACCCGACTGTGAGGAAAATACATGAATGCTCAAACTCGCCGATGGCTGAAACTACCAGAAGGCTCATGGGGTCAGCAGAGGTAGAGATTTTCTGAAATAGAATATTCTTGCCCAAGGGTAGTCAGCAAAATAAATTAATCTTTCTAAATAATTCCTCATGCTGGCATCTAGTATAGTTTCCTTTTTTTTTAGAGAGAGAGAGAAAGGGAGAGGGAGAGAAATACTGATGTGAGAGAGAAACATCGATTGGCTACCTCCTGTATGCACCCCCCCACAGTGTATCAAATCTGCAATGTGAGTATGTGCCCTTACTGGGAATCAAACCTGCAATCTTTCTGTATATGGGATGATGCTCTAACCAAGTGAGCCACACTAGCCAGGGCGGGATCTAGCATAGTTCCATCTGAGTCTTGCAACAGCCTTGTGAGGTATATTCGGCAAGAATCATTTCCATCTTGCAGATAGGGAAACTGATGCCAGTGGAAGTCATGTGACCAGCCACACGACCCAGCCAGCAATTCAGACCTTATTCCCTGACTGCAGTCCAGTGCTTAAATGTACAACACCAAGTGACTCAAAGGGCATCATCCAACAACCAATGAAACACAATGAGACACTGACAAGAAGTTGCTTCTTACCTACTACAGGGTTGTAATTTTTAAGCTGCGTTATGCCCATTTTCTCATCAGTTTTTTTCACCCGTCCACTCTCTGGTTTAGAGCAATCACTCGGCTGAGAATCTCCTGATCCACTCGGGTCCTCTTTTCCTTGACTTTCTTCTTTGGCTTCCCCTTTAGGCGTCGTAGACGGGGGCACTTTAAGCCTGCAGACCAAGTGCGAGCCAAAGTTATGGTGAGAAAACCAAGGGCTGAGGAAAGGACACGTTTGGTCCTCATGAATCAGATGAAGCCCTTGGTCCTGAGGCCTCAAACTCAACTGCCCTAGAGGCCTGGCAGATGTCTTACATGAATAAAATGTGCCAGGTCACTAGACATTTGGGAATGGTGAGGATTGTGGTGACCCGGAGAGTGTACCCCCACTACGGGGCAGCTGCCTGCGAGAAAGGGAGCCTGTCAGACTAGGTCCTCTGATACTTCCATAAATGCTAGAAATCAGGAATTTGATATGAAATTAATTGGCATCTGATTCAAAGTACATGTGGCCAATGTCTGGCAAGATGCACAAACCAGCACCTGCCAGAGCCAGGCCTCTGCTCACCCACAGATCGCCTGTGGTTTAGACCCAGCTCTGAAGTCTCCCACCCCTCAGTTTCTTTCAGTCCTTTAGACGATTCATGGGCAGAGCTAGAGAAGACGTCAGGAAGGCAACTAGAATCATTCTGAGCCATTATGAGGGTGAGCAAGTTTCACATCACAGGGCCTGTGATGTGGAGTGCTCTGCCCACAATTAGAATAGAATAAAAAATGCGAGGATTTAAAAAAAAAAAAAAAAGCGAGGATTTTCTTTTTTCTTAAAGAATCCGGAAATTGATCCTTGTCAGTCTAGGGGGTCATGACCACAAAGCCCAACCCAGTGAATTCACTGAGATCACAAAAGCTTGTGGTGCTGCTACTCGCCTGTTTGCTGAGCTTGAATTGGAGATCCGGAATCGAACCTGCTCGATGGCACTTCTCACCAGAGGGTCGTTCTGGTCCATAGATGGGTGCACCACCAGGTCCACCTGCAGAGAGAGGGCAGTGTCCCCACGGGTGGGAAGAGCTCAGGGAGACTTAGCTCCGCGACGCGGCTCCCTGGTGGAGCACTGGTTACCCCGATCACAGACCTTTCCTATAGACCGTCACGAGACTGCAGCAAAGTGCACTGTGAACAGTTTCCCATAGTCAAATCCCTCTGCTCATCAAGCAATCAAGTTCTGCCATCAGTAATGCGCTGCTCTGCTCAGGAGAGGAAGTCTGCCCTCGAAAGAGCTGTCATCCCACAGCGCCCTCGCTGGGTGTCAGGGCCCACTGCTCTCACATCTACCTGGCAGGCTGCTCCCTATGCCCGCTCCTGCTATCTGAGAATGCCCCAAAAGTGCCTGTGTATGCCGAGGGCTTCCATGTGGAAAAGGTAAACGCCTCCATTAATCTCCCCTCGCTGAGTGCCGCCATGGGACTCCTGCCAGGTGCGCTTCTAAACAGATTGGCAGAGGATTTAGAGCTGTTTGTTGTTTTAGCTTTTCCAAGGTGCTGCAGCTGAGCAGTTAGCGTGGTTACCACCTCACTGGGGATAACTGGAGGACGAATGGAAATGACCTGGAACTGAGCAGAGGGTGTGGGTGACAGCTGGGCAGGAGATGGCAGGCACAATGGCCAGGCACCTGGTCAGCCAGGCTTCCTTTCTGTCTCTGTCATTGGCAGGGGAGAGCAAAGTAAGGTTTTCTAAGTGGCCAACTCTGATCATCAGGCTTCGAGCCAAAAATGACCTGAAAGAGGGTCACAGGGAATAGGCAGCAACGCCTGATGCTTTAGAAAACAAAACCTCTAAGGCTGCCGTGGCTCAGTCTCCTCTGCTCCTCATTTGTGAAATGGGGACCCCCCTCCCTCATGCCCTGCCAACCGTTTAGTGGTTTTTGTGAGGCTCAAGCGAGAGACAGCTAGGTAACACCCAGGGAATTTAAAAGCATGGTACAAATCCAAAGCATTCCTATTTCCCCACTTTCCACAGCCAAATGGCCCAGCCAACTTCCCACAGGCCCAATGGGCAGGTGGCCAGATGCGGAAGCCAGGGCAAAGGCTGCTGGGGCACAGCAACTCCGATCCACATACTCCAGGAGACCAGGGGCAGCCTGTGGCAGCCCAGGCTCCGGGGCCAGAGAAAGTGTTCTTGAGACACTTAAATGTATTCCGGAGGCAGATGTACAAACTGCAACCCTTTCCAGCTGGAAGAGTGGGTACCATGTAGTGGTTCCACTATGATGGTTCTCGAATGTCTCCATCTTAAACGATTTGCTTCCTACCAAGTTGCTGGGAGTGGGATGAAGGCGGGGATGTTTCGGTTGTTGTTGATACATTAGCATGACAAAAAGTGTTTCTCAGGCCCCAAAGGAGAATCTGAGTCAGTTTACTGCTAAACCTCCTCTTATTAACATCTCAGGAAATTGTGCTGTGAATATTTTTGTTTATTTGCTCAATTTTAAAACGAAGAGGCCATCAAGAATGCTGATGTTAAGAGTGTGAAAGTGCTAACAAAACAATGATTACAGGCAATTGAAGAGGCAGAAAAATTGCTGGGTTTTTTTTGATAAACAAAAAGTAGTTAGCCTGTGAGAGCACTGCAGAGGCAATGATAAGTGAAAAAATGAAGATGCTGCATACTAACCTAACATCCACTCCTGTAACTAGTACTGAAAGTGATTCGTTTAAGGCCAGTAGGGGTAGAAGGCCAGTAGGGGTTGGTCGATAAATTTAAGTAGTGTTTGTTTATAGATTAAGTAGACATTAGATATATACTGTATGTACAGGAAGTTAAAACAGGAAATCATTTGGGAGTCTGGAATAATTCAATTTACGTTATTTCTAATAGGGAAAAATGATTCCGTTTTCAAACAAAATGCTTTTTGAACAGCCTTCCGGAACGAACTGAGTTAGAGAACCAAGGTTCCAGCGTACTTGTGGCAAGAGGCCCGAGGTCTGGGCACCTTCATCTTTGAGTCCTCATTGCACTTACTCCCCATCCCCATCCGTCCCACTCACCCCAGTTCTGCCTGGTGGTTGGATAGGGGGCCAAACAGGAGTTGGAAATACAGGGGATACCTCTGTCAGACTGCCCCTCTCCATTATTAGATGGGGTAAGGTTTTCTTGCCCTCAATTTCTGTCCTGACAGGTCTTTCCCCTCTGAAACCTCAGCTCTGCTTAGACCAACAAAAATCAGAGGGCCGGAGCTTTTGTCCTTCAACAGAGACATCAGCAGGCACCTCCTGCCACTGCTTCAGGGGCTGAGTGGCAGGCTGCTGGGGATGGGAGAGGAACAAGGTCAAGGGGACTCACAATAGACATAAAAATCGATGAGTGCTGTCAACTTAGAATGGTAGAAAATGCATTTCTGAAGTCATTTTTTGTACTGCTCTGTGTTTTCAAATTTCAATAGCTCAATAAAGAAGTGAAAGTAAAAAAACTGAAATGACCTTGCCAGCTTATTAAGAAAACAAAACATCAAAGCAGAGCTCTCTTAAGGCAGAGATTTAAGGTGCAGTCAGAAAAAAAGATCAGAAATTACAAGTGACTGTCCCCGCAGAGCTATTCCCTTTGGTCCCGGGGCCCAGCTGGGCTCCAAATTATTCTGACCCTGAAAAATGGATGCCTTAGTATATGTGCAAAGTCACTGAGCTACGGTTGCTATGGGAATGGCCCCAAACTTTAAATTTTACAGAAACAGATAAATTGAGACAGAAGAGATATGTTGTCCCCCATCGGATAAGCACAGCAGTGCAAGCTAATGGAGCCACAGCCATCATTTCCTCTGGGAGATTTTCCTCAGATCTCTGTGGAGGATGTTCTGCTGCTTAGTCTAAATTTTCCACCTCCTACATGCTGCTTAATTACTCCCCACGCAACTCTGATGAACGTCCACATGCCTCAGTTCCCTCCTCTCTTCCAAGCTGCTGCGGGGGCTGGATCCCTGCCGTGGGTGGCATATGCTGCGCTGGGATCCAATTACATTATTTTTTCTCTTCTCATTCCAGCTTCCACAGAAAGATGGGATGAACCCTGTTTCCCCAATCAGGAGGTATAACAGGAAATTCCGAGTTATTGACAACAAAGGAATGACAGAGATCTAACAAGGATATGAGGAGCTGGACAAGGAAACTTCCAGCAGTTGGCTCTGTAGGCATCAGGAGCCCGTGGTTACCTTCTTCTTGATGCCATCCTGGATAACCGTAGTGCGATACAGTCTCAAGAGGCCTTCCTCAGACAGGTTCCGCACCAGGCGGACGATGGACTTCTTACAGCACTTGGTGGACACGCCTTCCTGCTTCTCCTGATCCATGATCATTTTCTGAATCCTGGGGCATCACAAAATAAGCAGTTAATATCCCCAACCCCAACACAAAGGCTGTTCTCAATCTAGGAAACCGAGACATACTGGCACCCAACAGGAATTGGGGGAGAATTAAAGGGGTTTCACCATTGAAAGGTTGACTCCTTGCAATATTAAGATCATATCTCTTGGGGATAAATAGTTGGCTAAAGACAAGCCACCATTCGTATCAGCTTCACATTCTGAGCTTCTCAACAGGAACTCAAGAGATTACATGATTTGTGACGCGATGGCAGGGAAACTGGGAGCCATGATGGCAACCTCTGGGCAAAGTCTATGCCAATTTAACACCCAGTGAGGAACGTTCCAGCTTACCACTGCTGACACCTACATCGGAAGCTCTTTTTGATTCCTCTCCTCTTTTACCTTACTGTCTAGAGCAGGGGTGGGGAAACTTTTTTCTGCCAAAGGCCACTTGGATATTTATAACATCATTCATGGGTCATACAAAATTATCAACTTAAAAATTAGCCTGCTAGCCCTAGCTGGTTTGGCTCAGTAGATAGAGCGTTGGCCCTCAGACTGAAAGGTCCTGGGTTCGATTCCTGTCAAGGGCAAGTATCTTGGTTGCAGGTTTAATTCCCAGACCTGGTCGGGGTGCGTGGAAGAGACAACCAATCGATGTCTCTCTCACACTGATGTTTCTCTCTGTCTCTCCCCCTCCCTTCCATGCTCTCTAAAAATCAATGGAAAAATATACTTGGGTGAGGATTAACAATAACAACCAATCAGCCTGCTATATGTAGCAAAACATTTAATTTATTCACGCCTAATGCCTTGGCAGAGCCAGACCCAATGACTTCGTGAGCCTTATACAGCCCGAGGGCTGGACGTTCCCACCCCAGCTCTAGATCTTACTGAGTCACTGGTGGTGTTTCTAGATCACTGATGGGAATGGCAGGGACAATAGGAACATTTGGCTAAACCTGTCACTGCACCAAAGAAGGGAGCTTGGCAGTAGTGTCTGCAGATGGCCTCCCACTGCCTAAAGGAGTCAGGTCCTAGACTCACACTAGGTGCCTCAGGAGCCATCAGGATGCCGCCCAGGAGGTGGTGGTAACAGCAGCTGGAAGGCCCGAACCCAGAGTGCGAGCCTCTCCATGAACAGAGGCACCCACGCACGGAAGTTACTACTTGTGTCTCTTGTTTGTGCTTTCATGTAAGATTCTAGCCGATGCTATTATCTGCCTAAGTTTCTTCTTACCCCTCTGCTGCCACGAAATTTCCAAGGAGAGAGAAAGGCGCACGAGTTTCCTCAGGACTTCTAGCTCACGCTCAGTCTCCACGCCCTGTCATGTACTGATGATATACCTCAATGTCCACACTAGTCAAATCACAAGAACAAATGAAATCCTTTCTACTACAAGGAACACCGTGATCTATACAGGGAAGGAGATCCAAATGGCTCTCGGCCATCTCTGCACGTGTGATGACTAACTGGCATGAGATTCACCACTGATGCGAGACGGACAGACTCCTCCTTACGTGAATAAGCTCTCGATTAAGCGGAGGTTGGTGACGGCTTCTATGATCAGGTTCCTGCGTTTCAGCAGTCGGTAGGTTTCGTGGGGTTTGTCTTGGCCTGGGCCGTGCTTCCCACTCTTCTGGGAACTGCCACTCTCCTACAATAGGGACCAAAAGCACAAGAATATGACAGGCTCAGCACAGTTAAGGGGCACGCACCACTCCTGTGCATACTTTCCCTCTTTAGGAAATTTCTATGCCCTGTTTCTGGAAGGAAGCCAAAAGGATTATTTCCCCAATAGGATCCACCCCCCACTATTTCGGGCCAGGAAACAACGAAGGCATCTGCAGCAGACGGCCGGAAGCCGAGGCGTGTACTATGGCACCCCCGAAGGAGCACAAAGCACATGCTCAGTTTTCCCTGGGTCCGTCCCCAAGAAACTGACGTGCTGAACACAGCTCCATGCCAGTCACTCTGTAAAGCTACTGCTCATCAGAAACTCCCATTTTACGGAAGAGGAAACCAGGGCTCAGTGAGGAGAAGTAACTGTTCAGGAAGTCACAGGAAGTCTCTCTGGGAATAAAAGACAGAGCAGAGGCTGGCTTGAGTTCAGAGCAGGCTGCCCTAGGGAAATTAGGATGAGACGAGGGAAAGAGGAAGGAGAAAAAAGATCAGTTTCTCCCTCTTATCCCCACCAAAATGCTCACTTCTCTCTTATGGCTCCTCTCCATCCTCTAGGAGCCTAAATGAACTTGCTCCATCAGCTCTCTCAGCTGAAATGTGCTCCTTCCGTGAAAGGAAATCCCAACTCTACATATTCCTTACAAACCACTTGGCACAACTCGGTGCCACACGGCAGGCCAGGGCTCGTTCTCTGGATGCTCCTCGCTTGGAGTGGCGCTTTCAGGACGAGAATGTGCTGGAGGAGGCCGCTCAGGGTCGGTGTCACAGATCCCCGCCCTGCCTTCTGGGGAGCTCGGGGAGGCACAGCTCTTCCGTTCAGGCAGAAAGGCTCGCGGACCCAGGAGTGGCACAAGGACCTTTATTCTCTCTTGCATTTCAGAGCAAACATTTGGAGCACAGGAGTAAATACGGCCTCCTGCACGGGGCTGCTGGAGAGCCGCCTGAGAATAGGCCCTGCTAGGGGCCTGCAGGTAGTCATGTCATGCCCCTCTCCTCAGCAAGTATAAGAAAGACGAGATCCTGCTAGTACTTTGGGAACAGATTTCTAAAGGAAGAGAAAGAGCTGAGCAAGGAAGCCAGCAATAGGAGTGCTGAATGTGGAGGGAGTTGCGTGGGCCTGATTGGAGGCGGGAGGAGGAGGAGCAGGCAGGCTGGGGTCCACCTGCATGCAAGCCTAGGTTCCTTGGTTAGAGACAATACCAGTCATGTCTTGACAGTGAGGAAGCATGGCATCCACTGCATAGGAAAGGGCCAAAAGTTTTCAGAAAGATCCAGAAAGCTTCCCCATCCTGCACCCCAATCCTCCTGCAGTTGGAGAGTAACAGCACAGGGCTCCATACAGGGAGAGGGCGGGGGTGGGAACTGCATCCAGCAGGTCTAATGCTCAGTGTCATGAACTAGGCAGGCACCTCCCCCAGGTCCTAGAGCCCCACTGTCCTCCTCCCGGACCAGAGCGGACACTGACCGCACAGGCTGCCGTGACGCCTGAACAGAACAGCAGCGGCAGCATCCAAAGCCACCCTGATCACAGGCCTGTTCTCTGCCGGGAGCCTCCTCCTCTGACCCTGTGCTTCTAAAGTGCAGGAGGTGCCACCATTACCTGAGGCAGTTTCAGGTGGCTAAGGACAGTGAACTGAATCACTTGTCTTTTAATCTAATCACACTGATGAAAAAGTATTGGCTTGATTGTACTGTGTCTTTAACCCTCTGACATACAACAGTATTTGGTCCAAATGTACCAATACAGTTTTATTTTCATTACATCTATCATATGGTTCACCTCTTTTTTCAGTAACGATGTTGGCCTTTTGTCTACGGCAGTCTCTCAGCCCTGGCTGCTGACATTTGGGCTGGCTGGCTCGCTGCTGTGGGCGGTGCTGCACATTCTGGGATATGTAACAGCCCTCTGGCCCCTCCCTGCTAGCTGCAGGAGCGCCCTCTCCCCCCACTGCTGACAAGGAAAAACATCTCCAGACACCGCCAAGTGTCCCCTGGGGTGCAAAATTGGGCCAGAGAGAGAACCATCCATCTAAATTGGCCATATACATCCCCTCCACAGCAAATTTAAGGAGGAAGTGTAAGGTACTGGACACTAGATATGATGTGTGGTGGGCAGGGCAAGGCTGCGTGCAGGGGGTGTGTGGACGAGCTCTTGTGACCCCTGACAGGACCAGCACTGGGCACCGAGGCCTTTGCTTTTACTGTGATCCTTAAGCTCAGAGCTGACCCCCCCCCCAACCTCCCACAGGCCACTCCCCGAAGAAGACACACCCTCACTGCGCACACGCGCTCACCTTTGGGTTGTCCAGCCGGACCTCTTCGATCACAGCGATGTCGCCGTTGCTACTCTCCACGCAGTGGGAGCCGAAGGCCGAGGTGGCGTCTGAGGAGCTGCTGGTGTCCAGGAGGCTGTCGGCCCCGAGGGAGCCCCGGCAGGCCCGCTCCTCGGCAGCCCCGGGGGAGGACGTCGGCTGCCTCCTCAGTGGGTGCAGGTTCACTTTCCAGCCCCCTGGAGGCAGAGCGGAGAGCATGAACTGCGGCCACACCCAGGGGAGAGCGAGAGGCGCCTTCACACTGGGCAGCCGGACCAGACCCCGCCCGGCTAGAAGACCCACGAGCTCCGTTTGAAGATGGGGCAGTGAACCCAGCAAGCAGGGCGGGCCCCGTAGCTAGACACGATCTGAAAACCTGTCACCAGCACTACCCTCCACTCATGAGGAAAATGTCTTCCGAAACTAAACTGAAAGCCTGAGGGATTCTTAGGCTGTTGGAGGGAATGGACGGAGGGGGCTTAAGGAACTCCATCACTTTAACCGTGAAAACACAAACCAAAGCATTGCCACGGAGCCAGGAGCCAGACCGCATGGCTGTCTCCTCTAAACTTAGGACGGGACGTAGGTGACGCCAGCAGGCCCGGACGAGGTCGGCACTGAGGACGTTCTCAGTGTCTGCTGAACTGAGCGGGTTGTTTTCTGAAGAAGCCCAGAGCAAGGCGGGATGGGCAGCCGCTCGGACAGGGCACACGCACCCGGCCCGCTCCCTGCTCCCAGCCGAGCGCCATACCCTTGATGGGGGTGGAGTGATGAGGCTGGGCCCCGAGACCAGAGCTCGAGGAGGATTTCACGTCTCCTCTGCCTCTCCTTTTGCTGCCGCTGCTGCCCTCCTCCTCGCTGTCCAGCTCAGAGAGGAAAGTGTCCTCTCCCTCAGGCGGGAGGGACTCCTCGGGCACCGAGGCCAAGCTCACAGTGGCCAGCAGCTCGCTCCGCGCCTTCTCCCTCTCGTACTGCCGGCTCAGGTCGCTTTCCTCGGCAAACGCGCAGGAGATGTACTTGGTGGTCCGCTGCCGCCCCTCGTCTTCCATGAATCCCTGGGAAGGTGAGATGCGTTTCATTACATTCAAACGGGGGCGCTGCACACAGGCATTCAGGTGGCCCCTGGGCCTGCGGTGGCCATTCCCTATCACGCCTGCATTGGCCTGTGTCTCCTCCACCTCCTGCCCGGGCCCCTGGCGGCCTACGATGCTCCCTCACAGCCTCCCGCCGCGACACCCTCAGCTCCTGCACCCACAGGCCTGTCGGAGAGTTTTCTCAATCGCAGTCCTGAGGGTGTGTCTGCTCTGGGAGAATGCTTTGCCAGGGACCTGAGGCAGTCCAGTTCATGCCCTAAATTGGTCTTCCACGTGCCCCCAGTGCCTGGCTCAGGACTAGGCCCCACAGAAAGGGTTAGTCAGCAGTGAGGGTTTGCCATGTACAACTCGATAGCTTAGAACTGTGACCACAGACTGGCGAGTCAGGGCCCGGAGGTCACCGCTCCAGTCAGCCACTGCATGGGACTGGTGGCGAGGTCATCACCCATCCACACGAACTCTATCCTCTAGGACAGGGCAGAGGGGTCTCCCAGGCCCTAAAGGCCAGGAAGAGCAGCATTTTTTATAAACCAACCACACGCCACCGACAGTGCCAAGTGCCCTGCAATCATTAGCTTGACTCTAATACTGCCTCCAGCAAAGGCCGGAAAGTTCAGAAGAGAGTGAGGCACGAAGGGCTGAGACAGCAGGTCTGAGTTCTGAAAGGAGAACGCCAGACAATGCCTAGTTAGCCTGCTCAGCCCCCAGGAGCCAGACAAGTAGCATAAAAGGGAGGGGCCCAGACGCCTGTGGAGCCTGGAGGCGCCTGCTTTGTCTGCAGGGGCGGCCGGAGGCTCGGTCGCTGCAGCTGGTGCCCCATACGGAGGGGTACAGGGGGCTCAGGGGGCACTGCCACATCTCTTGCTGACTTTCCAGTACTGACAAGCCCTTCAGTTTGTAAGAAGTGAAAACCAGCAAAACCACAGCACTGGGCCTGGGCAGCATGTGCCGCCTTGGGAGGCAGCAGGCCTGTCCCGTTTGCTGACCTGCTAAGGCCTCCTTCATATCACACTGCGTACCCCGACTGCAAATGGCGCGAGGACTTGCGATGTTACCTTGACAGCTTTGAATCTTTGAAGGAGACGGCACAGCATTCTTGCTTCCAGCTTTCCCACATTCATGGCCACTCGGATCTCAGCCTGGGAAATTCCTTTCGTGCCTCTGCGCTCAACTGTGTGAAATAATATACTTGAACCCAACCTCTGCAAAGGAGCCATTCCGCACCAGTCAATTCCCACCCACCTTTTTAAAGCGGGCATTTCAGTGCAGTTGAAACCAACACACAGAATAAAACAAATGCCTCCTCTCTCCCCTCCCAACACTCAGAACACCACCACTAAGCGCCAGTTTTCCTTTTTAATATGTTTGTAAGTGATTTCAGGGAGAAAGGGAGAGGGAGAGAGAGAAAAATCAATGCGAGAGAATCCTTGACGGATGCCTTCTGCACGACTCCAGAGGGGATCGAGCCTGCAACCCAGGCATATGCCCTTGACTGAAATCAAACCCAGGACCCTTCAGTCTGCAGGCTGACACTCTACCCACTGAGCCAAGCCAAACAGGGCTAAGCACCAGTTTTTAAATGCTCATCATCCAAACGGCAAGTGATCAGCTACTGATATACTAAGTTCCAGTGGCAGGAAGTTAGCTCTTTCCCATGAATGGACTTTTTTAAATAAATAAAATGAATCCCATTAAAAAGCATATCAATACTGTTCAATTAAGAACTATAGCATTTTCCCCTGCCTTTCTCAGTGGACACAGGCATTGTGGACCAGCACTGCCCTGTCCTGTCACAGCTATCAGCCAGCAGGACTCCGGAAGGGACCATGCTAGGTGGCTCGTCTACACGGCCAGCAGGTGGCTGTGCCTGAGCGCTGGCTCTTTCTAGTCTGTGGGCTCCTGCTGTACATGGCCACGCCCAGCGCCATTACTGTACCTCTCAGAAGCCCTCTGAACGGGCTGGGCTACTGGAGGCTGGAACCCTAGGAAGAAGCCTGGCAGGAGCCATGGTGGGCGGCAGGAAGTCCCTACAAATAAAACACTCGAACCGCAGGGCCGACTTCCTGGCACAGCTCTTTCCTCTGAAGTATCTTCCCCTTCATTTCCTGACTCACACACACTTGAGGCTACCAGATAAAGGCAATCCGGATAAAGGAGGTTTGCTGAATTGGATATGTAGAAAAAGAAATGCCAGACTGAAAAGAGGTGACCAGAATGTGTTCCCAAACTGAACTAGTAACATGCCAACGGTGGGGCGAAGAGGGTCCAGGGTGACCTTTCCAAAACCGTGTTCTGAGGAACCCATTCTGAGAGGAGTGAACAGCTGCCTCTCAGCCGGCCAAAAACGCTGTACTGACTTGCCAGCGTGTCTTTGTCCTGTGGCCGAATCAGCTCTCCAGCAGTCACCTCACCTTCTACTCTGCACTCTCCCTACACAGACTGGCAGCCACACCTACATGATGGGGTGCTGCTGTCTTACATGGCTTTTAGGGAATCAGAGGAAAGCTAAGGAATGAGGGGAGACATATCCCCCCTTTATCACTGGAATTCTCAGCCTGCAGTGACTCCAGATCAATTCTAGAAAATGTTATGTGGCTCTCAAATCTGAATAATAACACAACCAGCTAATATTTTTAGTGCTTTCTACATACCAGGCACTACACCAAATGTTTTAATCCTTGTCCTCACTACATGCTACGGTGGGTATTATCCTCATTTTGCAGATGAGGGAACTGAGGTTTGGAGAATTTGCTAAAGTCATAGAGCTAACAAGTGGCAGAGCAAGGATTCAAACTCAAATCTGATCCAAAGCCTACACCCTTCAAGGGACCCATGGTGCTTCCCGCTGTGCTACAGCTTCAAGAGCGAAGCCCTCTTAACACACGAGCAACACATTTCTGCCTCCGAGCTCAGGAACCGCACACAGCAGGTGTGAGAGCAGGGCTTACTGAGCTCGTAGGTCTGCGTGAGCATGTCCCGCTCGTACACGATGTCCACCGGGGGCACGGCCTTGGAGATGACCTCCTCGTCCTCATCGTCGTCCTGGTCGTGGTCGTCCTCGATCTTCCGTCTGAACTCCTTCAGCAGCTTCAGGCAGCGCACCATGACGTCGGTCCCTGGGAACACAGGCACGGCCTCCGCAGTGAGTGACCGGTGCTGGGGGAGGGACTTCAGCAGAGAGACCGGGAGAGAGGTCCTCCAGCAGTGAGTGACCGGTGCTGGGGAAGGGACTTCAGCAGAGAGACCGGGAGAGAGGCACAGCATGGAGTTTGACACTTTTAAAACAGCACGTCTTGGGGTATAAGATCTGAAAATTTACTCCAAAACACTGGTCTTTGTTTTGAACCTAATTAATGAACAAAGAAATGCAAATGAGAGTAGTAATGAAGTGCCTGTCAGTCCTATTAAGTAAACAGCAGCCTCTGCTTGAGACAGCTCCAGGCCTGTCTTTACATCCGCCTCAGCCCCAGAGCAGTGCCCGGAGCACAGGAGGCACACAGGGCGGTACTGCTGACAGGATGAAAACCATCTTTTTCTGAGTGAACCAAACCCACTACCAATAAGGGTGGGTATTTTAGGAAGCCTTTAACCCAGTGATTCTAAGTACAGGAATTTAGTCCAGAACAATAGCTCAAAATGAGGTGAAAACGGCCACCATCACTGGCCCACACAGCACTCTGGGCAGCAATAGCTCTTACACACGATATAAAAGGATGACGGAGACTAAGTGGTGGTACCCGGAGAAGCGTCCACACACTGGGCTGGCTCCAAACCATCACCCGCACCTATTCTGAAAGCATAACGCAGGAAAAGTGACGGTGTGTGCCCGTGGCTGGAGCAAGATAAAGGCGCGAGGAAAAGCAAAAGTGTCTTGATGCTCTACGTGTGCCAACTTATTGGATCCTGACAACTCTAGAAGGCCCTTTTCAGATGGAGAAACTGAGGTACAGCGGGGCCAACCATCTTACCAAGCATCCAACAGCTTGCCAGCGACAGGCCAAGTAGCTCAGGCAGGATCGCAGGTCCCCAACCTGGGAGAAACGATCCTCACAGCGTGCCCTATGACATGCCAGCGTGGAGGCAGCACGCTGCCCGTCCAGGTTGGCCGCGCCCTAACTCCTGGGACCTATGAACAAATTATCTTCTGCGGCCAAAGGGACTTGCAGGCGCCATGGAGGCTTCTGTGGTGGTGGCAGCGGCGCTGGATTATCCGATGGCCCATGTAATGCCCTTGTCAGAGGGAGGCAGGAGGAGAGTGAGGCTGGAGGTGCTACGCTTTGCTGGCTTTGAAGATGGAGGAAGAGACCTGAGCCAAGGAATGCGGTGGCTTCTAGGAACTGGAAAAGGCTCAGGGCCGTGGATAGCTCCATTTCAGCCAGGGAGACCCATTCCACACTCGGGTCTCTGGAATTCTGAAAGAATGAATTCTTGTTTTGTCACTTGGCTTGTAGTCACTGTTGCAACAGGGACAAAAAAGTCTCCCCACCAGCTTCCCCAGCACCCTGAGGTGCAGAGCCTCAGCTCACCTCAGAGGGTGGCACTGGAGCTGGTCTGCGGCCCACGCCTCCAGTGCAGGAGCTGAGGCCCCAGAAATGCCACAGCAGAGCGCCGCAGACTGATGCTGAGCGTGGTCAGAGGAGCCTTGTGGGGACAGGGGCTCACAGTGAAGTTCACAAACAAGGAAGCATCTCAGGGCCCTGAACTCGTCAATCTTCCTCTCAGAGAAAGGTCTGCTGAGGCCGGCCTGCCAGAGGCAGCCTTGATGGTCCTCGGGGCAGCCTGGTGCTGACTCCTCTCCACACCTCAAAGTGACAGGAATCCCCCAAGTTCACGGCTTTTTAACAGGAGAAACCTGAAGCCACGCCTTTAAGGAGAAACCTTAAGCCCCAGCTCCCTGAGCCTGGCGGGTCCTCCAGGCTCTCCTGCTTTCTGCGGCTCTGCCTTTGCCTGGGTACCTGCCTTTTCCCTCCATTTCTCTCGCCTGGATGGGAGCCTTAGGCAACCAGGAGGAAAAACCTGTGGACATGGGACTCCTGGGCCCATCTACATGGTGAGAACTACTTGAAGGCCCAGGTGACCGGGACTGGGCCCTCCCTTGGGACAGAGGCACCTGCCGCTAACACATGACCAGAACACCGACCACCAAGCCATTCCCCACTGGATCTTCCCCGCTGTCCTCTCCTCGAGCCACTCCCAGCCCCTGCACCTCCTCCTCTCGCTCCTAGGTGGTGCTCACGGAACAATCTACTGCTCCTAACAGTAAAACTCGGACCATTTCTCAAGGACAGCCATGTCCTGGACCCTGGTCTCCACACGAGCCAGTCCTCACCACACCCATTCACACTTGGGGCGACTCCCTTCTGGTAGCAAGTGAGGAGCGGGTTTTACCAGGCAGTCTGCCTGGGAGCTCAGGCCCTAACCTGGGATGACAAACAGCCCTTAACCGACAGGCGCCCATGTGACCCGGGTCAGGGACAGCGGCGTCTGTGTGAGCGTGACTGATGCAGCACCCAGCGGAGCAGACGGGCACCCTCAGCTGCAGCCAGCATTTCCTCTCCCACCCCTTTCCGACGTCCTTAAGGGGCTCGTTAGCCAAGAAGATTCACAGCACAGCCTTCCCAACAGACACGTGTGGGAGAGGGAACCATGGCTACTAATATAAGCTCATGGACCCCGAGGGGGACAAAGACCCGCCCAGGCCTCCGCTTTGCATCAAGGCGGCGACTTCCCACCCTCTGCTCCCACAGCGCTGCCACCAATGCCCACCCCCAGAGCTGCTCCACAGCACAGCTGCCACCACCTCTGCTGACGGCCAGACGGATGGAGGGCCGGAGTGTGGGGACAGATGGGCTTCCGGACCAGGAGGAGGTGGGTCAATCTCAGCTCTCCAATCTCATTTCTGTGACTTTGGGAAGGGACTTAGCATAGATTTGTTTTCCACTCAGTAAAAGGAGATGACAAGGTTCTCTGCTTCACAGGTTAGAGGTAGGATATCCCCAGATAATGACTGTACAGAGGTAATCACTCAACCAGAACACCCAGCATTGCTGTGGGCTAGGCACTATGCTAAGGCGCTGCAAGAAGGAACCCAGCAAATCTCACAGCCCGAGGCTGGCGGGCCCCGTAAGCCCCACTGTACAGATGTGAAAGCCGAGGCACAGAGGTGAGTGACCGGCTCCAAGTGACAGAGCTCTGGAGTGGCAGAGCTAGTATGGACAAGGATAGTAGGTACGGCCTAAGGTAGTGGCCTCGCTCCTGCTCTGGTCCTGCGCCTAGGGTTCAGGAAGGCCCGTGGACAGGCAGGCTGCTGGCCGGGCTGGGGGGAGGTGACACACAAGGACTGAGCTGCTCCCTGCAATCACAATGAGCACTGTGAGCCCGAGGACTGTCAGGGAACATGTGCCTCTGGAGAGGCGAGTCTCCAGCATGCCCTGAGTGGAGGGTGCTCTCAGCATCCCGCTGGGCCATGGCAAGGTGGCTGTGCTTCCGGAAGGCCCGGTGTGACTCGTCCAGCTGGTGTGGGGAGGTTTGGGCCGTGGGTCTGCAGCCTGCCCATCCCACACCCCGCAGGTCACAGATGATTTCTCTGCTGCGAGTCCCACGGCACTCACATTCTTCTGTGCCGCCAAACTAGGAGACCCACGCTGTCTGTCTCTAGTCTTTTCAACGTACTGTCTGTCCTTGGAGACACTTCCTTTCCCTATGCCGTCTCATGCTCATCATACTTGGAAAAGCTTGTGAGAGAGGCAGTGTGAACAGTGGTTAAAAATCTGGACTTTTGCCCAAGCCAGTTTAGCTCAGTGGATAGTGTTGGCCTGAAGGGTTGTGGGTTCGATTGCAGTCAAGAGCACATAACTTAAACGCAGGCTCGATTCGAGGCCCTGGTCGGGGCACATGTGGGAGGCAACCAATAGATGAGTCTCTCTCACATCAGTGTTTCTTTCTCTGTCTCTCCCCCTCCTTCCCACTCTCTAAAAATCAATGGAAAAACACCCTCAGGTGAGGATTAACAACAACAGAAGCATCTGGCCTCTCCTGCCAGAGCTGGTGTGGGAACCTGGGCAGGCTGGTTGCCCTCCCTCAGTCTCGCCTGTAAGGAGGGCTAATGAGTCCAGCCCGATGGGGTGGGGGCGGTCAGTCAGAGAGAAGGCCGGCAGGGGACGGGCCAAATGCAGTCTGTGCTTCATGGCCAGGCCACTTGGAATCAGTTTCACTGGTGCTTTATAGCTTTCCCACAGTTCCAGTTTTATCAGCCTCAGCATTTCAGTTTTCATGATCAAAATCCCTTCACTCCTATTATCTTTTTAATGAAGCCTGGTCCACACCACAAGTCAGCGAAGCCGAAGCCGAAGGGCGAGAGCGAGACCCTGCCCAGCACACCAGGCAAGGCGAACACGGCCTCTCTCCCCATCTCAGTAACCAGCGATCCCTGGAAGGGCCCCGCCTGTTGGCGGCAGTCCCTGACAACTGGGCGCAGGGCTTTCTTTCCGGAACAAAAGGCAGGAGAGAGACAACCAGGTCAGAGGCACCAACTTCCAAGCAGTTATTTCAGGCATTTAACAATGTGGTGCGCTAATTTCAGCAACTCAACACAAAGGAATCACTTGTGTCAAAGACCCAGGATCGGCTCAGGTTAGCCTGAAGGATGGCTCACTCACATCTAAAGACCCAGAAGAGAAGGGAAGGTGAATCTTTACCGATAAGCCAGGCACTGTGTCAGGTGTTGTCAGGGCTATTTCACTTAATTACCATGTGCATTCTACAAGCTATCACTGCCATTTGAAGAGAAAAGAAGCTGAAGCTCAGCGGGGCTGAGTGATCTAATCAATGTCTTGGGCCCGGCAAGTGGCCTTTTTTCCACATTAGGCTACCTGGCGAGGTTAGAATTTCAAATTTTTATCACAAAGCACTGCTTGGTGTAAAGGAAAACCCAGACTGGCTGTGAAGTGAAGTGGAACCAATAGCCTGTGCTTCTCACATTCCCAAGGAAAACTACCATCTGGCCTCCTAGCCAGACAGCATGCATACCTGTGATCACCCGAGAAGAACAAAAGCCTGATGGGAACAAGGAGCACCAGGATAGTCCTCCTCCTGAAGAGTCACCAGCCAAGGGGAAGTCCCACTGTGAGCCAGGCAGACACTAGGAAATTCAGTGTTATTTCCCCCTCCCCTCCCCAAACACACACACTCCCGAACAGGGTCCAGGTCCGGGCTGGTCAGTGCTAGGAAGTCATTTAGAGTCTGGACTCTGGAATGATAAGCAGCCAAGGGGACAATGTGAGGTGCTGCCATGGGCAACTGCAGAGAGGCTGGCCAGGGGCTGGAAGAACAGACTTCAGGGCAGCACCCGGACGAGGAGGGTGCTGCAGCCCCACCCGGGGTGATGGAATAGGTTAAAGGTATCTGCTCTGCCCTGGCAGTTGCGATTCGGTGGGAAGAGGGTTGTGGGCTTGATTCCAGTCAAGGGCACATACCTGTGTTGCAGGTTTGATTTCTGGCCCCAGACTGAGATGGTGTGGAGGCAACCAATTAATGTGTTACTCTCACATCAATGTTTGTTTCTCTCTCCCCTTCTCTCGCCTTCCCACCCCGCCCCCCAATCCTTCCCTCCCATCCAACCTCTCTAAAAATCCGTGGGTAAGGATTAACAAAAAATCTATAATAATAAAAGGATAATATGCTAATTAGACCGGAAGTCATGCTGAACATCCTTCCAGAAGAATCGGGCCCAGAGAAAAGCCCGGATCGATCGGGGGGTGCCTGCTGGCAGCCAGAGGGAAGCCCAGGTCCTGGATGCCAGAGAGAAGCTGGTGCTGGCAGCAGGGAGAAGGAAGGCCTATTCTTCACGAATTTCGCATATCAGGCCTCTAGTAAATAAATAAAAGTATGGGCTCTGGAGTCGTCTGTCTGGCGTGGACCTGCTGCTGCCACTCACCATAACTGTGGAATGATCTCTCTGTGCCTCAGGATACGCAGCTATAAAAGGGGGTAAGAATAGTATCTTTCTCAGAGTACTCAGGACAGCATCTGGCATACAAGTAATGTTCAATAAGCAGTGCTTGATTCTGCTTTAACCATTGCTATTATAATTATTGCAACTGAGAAAAACACAGCTTTTGAGAACTAAGAGTCATATCTAATCACCCAGGCTGGAAATGTGAGGATACTATGTGGGCCTTTAATTCATTTTCACGGCATTTACTTTGTGTTGGGCCCAGAACATATAGAGATAAAAGAGACAGGGTCCCTGCCCCTGCAAAGGGTTGCATCTGAGCCAGAGGCCGGGAGTGCAGGACAGGGTTGAGTTCCGGTTCTATCCTGGGTAAGCTGCTAGCTCCTCTGACCTCAGATTCCGCATCCATGCAGTGGGGATAATTCTGACAGCAGGTTTAGACTAACCTGGGGTCAGGACTGCGTGGTAAGTATGGAAGTGCTGAGCATGTGAGCTGGTCCTGTGACCACTGAGAAACAACAGGCTGCAGAGTGCTCGGGGCCTTACCGCCAGCATGCCCTGGGCTGGCGAACGAGAAAGAGGCAGGACGGGGCTGTCAGGGGCAGGGGAGAGGCTGACATTTGGGTGGGATATTGAAGGACACAAGAGAACTGTCTAGGCAGAAGACAGGCATCCCAGGCAGATGGAAAGACACCAGCAAAGGCACAGAGGGGGCAGAGACAGGTCTATTTGGGAAAGTGGTAGTTTTTTAAAATCTTATTATTATACTAGTGGCTGGGTGCACAGATTCGTGCACACTGAAAGGAAATGAATTAGAAAAAATATTTTAATATTGCTGTTTGCACTTTCTCTATAAGTGTCAGAGATGAAAGAAAATTAGTAAAATGTGAAAATAATACATAAATTGATTAATAAACATTAACATAACAACATAGATATATCAAAACAACAAAAACATGACATAAAACAACAAAAACATCGATAAAAACAATAACTGATGTATTGATTAAATTTATTCTAATATCTCCCTGTATACCACATTAGGAGTTAAAACACCTTCAGAGCGTTTGACTAATTTCCCTTGTGATGCAGTATTTACAACTTTAATGTCACATGCTCTTTGAACTCAAGAGAAAGCAACATATATCATTGACCATGTCTGAACAAGGGTTCAGGCAGGAATATTCCTACTCTGCTTAGATGGGTGCCAGCGAGAGCTTTCTCTGTATCATGCATGTGCGAGTCAATGTTTATTTTTAAATTGCCAGTGCATGTCATATGTACTAGTCGGTCGGACAGTGGCATTTAGCCACTTATATATATAGATTATTTATCTTAATTATTAATGATAGCAATTACTCATTTTTTAGCCAGTGTCCTTTAATCAACTTTGTCACTTTAATTAAAGATTTCATGCTATTTTTAACTCTTTTCCCCCTGCACCATTAATATTCTAGACTTTAAATTTTCCTCCCATTTTTTTTATTCTTTGTTTATCCTTTTGTGTTTCTAGCCTTCATTTTTTTAAATTCTAGATTTCTGGTTACAAAGCTCTTTTAAACATTTATATTTATTTTATTGCATTTTAATCCTTCTTAATATGGCTCATTCCTCTTTTCTTAGCTTGTATACTTCAACTATATTTTAAATGTCTCCCTTTGTCATTTTCATTTAATTTACTGTACCCTATTATGTGTTTCTTGGTTTTATTTTGAATTTTAATAGCTTTATCAAGGTATAATTCATATGCCATACAATTCACCTATTATTTAAAATTTTGTTGGGGTGACATTGGTTAATAAGATCACATAGGTTTCGAGTATGTAACTCACCCATTTAAAGTGTACAAGTCAATGGTTACTTAGTATGCTTACAAGTATGTGCACCTGTCACCAATTTTAGAGCATCTTCATCACCTCAAACCCTTTAGCTACTGCCCTAACCCAAAGCACTAAGTACTACTAATCTATTTCTCGATTCCCTACACTGCACTTTCCCATAAAGGGAATCCTATAGTAATGGCTGGCTGGGACTGGCTTTTCTCCATTTTAATGGTCTTGGCACACTTCTTGAAAATTAGTTGACTACAGAGGTGTGGGTTTATTTCTGGACTCTCAATTCTATTCCATTGATCTCTGTCTATCCTTGTGTCAATGCTACACTGTCTTGATTAATGTTGCTTTGTATACATTTTGAAATTGGGAAGTGTGGGTCCTCCTACTTTATTTTTCTTTTCCGGAATTGTGTTAACTTTCTGGGTCCCTTGCAATTCTACAATAATTTTAGAATTAGCTTGTCCATTTTTATAAAGAAGTCAGCTGAATTCTTATAGGAACTGCATTGAATCTTGCGGATGAAAAAGGGGCCACATATTAAACCTGACAAGCTCAGGAGAGGCCTGCATGATGGCCTTACAAACTCAGAGACCTGAAGTAACAATATAGGATAGTCTGAAATTAAAACTAAAACATAGCGGGTAGTCATGACTTAGGCTAGTATTTTTCCTAACAAAAGTCAATCTTGCCCTAGATGGTTTGGCTCAGGCAACAGTGTCGGCCTGTGAACTGAAGGGTCCCAGGTTTGATTTCAGTCAAGGGCACATGCTGGGTTGTGAGCTCGATCCCCAGTAGGGGCATGTAGGAGGCAGCCAATCAATGATTTTATGTTATCATTGATGTTTCTGTCTCTCTCTCCCTCTCTGAAATCAATAAAAATATTTTTTTTTAAAAAGTCACTCTTTACCTTAACTGGGCCTATAGTCTTTTTTTGCTAAAATACCTGATAACATGCCTTGAAATATCAACAAAATTTCCTTTTTTCTGGACCTCTCAAAGCACAACCACTGCACCAGGGCAGAGACCACAAATTCCCTCATTGTTATCATGTTAATTATTAACTGTTAACTATCCTGTACCCACCTATGTAAAAGAAGTGTGTGTTTAATCCTTTTACTATTTTTTTCCTCATTCCTTTTACATTTTCTTTACTTCCAGAGATTTCCCACTTTGCTTTCTCCAGTCTCCTATCTATCACCAGTGAATTTCATGTAACCCCCTTACACCTTCTTCTTTGATTGTAATCCCTATGTAATAAAACCCTAATATGCAAATCAACCTAACAGTGGAATGGCTGCTTGTTATGACACACAGTGACCACCAGGGGGCAGACGCTCACTGCAGGAGCTGCACCCTGATAGTCAGTGCGCTCCCACAGGTGAGCACCACTCAGCCAGAATCCAGGCTCAGGGCTGGTGAGCTCAGAGGTGGTGGCAGCAGCAGCAGCAGCACTAAGGAACCATTGGGAGATGTCTGCGAGAGGGCGCAGGCCAGGCTTAGGGACCCCCTCCCCACCAATGCACAAATGTCATGCACCGGGCCTCTAGTGTATAAAATAAGGTGCAAAACTGACATTCTCTGGAGCATTATATTAATCTGTTGAGATTTTGCTTCCAAGCAATTGTTGACAGTTTGACTCAAATAAACTGGCAAAAATTCTCTACAGGTCTGAGTGTTTCTTTCATTGACACCTTGAGATTTTGCTTCTCAGCAACTGTTGTCAGTTTGGCTCAAATAAACGCATAAAAATTCTTACAGGTTTGGACATTTACTTTGACAATCTTCAGACCAGTTTGGGGAGTACTGCGCCCTCAATGTTGTTTTCTAATTCATGAATGTGGAATGTTTCCACTTTCTTAGATCTTAAATTTCCATCAATAATGTTAATAGCTTTCCTTTTTGTACTTCTTTTGTTAAATTTCTTCTTAAGTATTTTATTCTTTGTAATGCTGTTGTTTTCTTTCTTTTAAAAAAATATATATATTTTATTGATTTTTCACAGAGAGGAAGGGAGAGGGATAGAGTCAGAAACACTGATGGGAGAGAATCATCAATCAACTGCCTCTTGCACACCCATCTCTGGGGATGTGCCCACAACTAAGGCACATGCCCCTGACTGGAATAGAACCTGGGACCTTTCAGTCCACAGGCCGACACTCTATCCACTGAGCCAAACCAGTTTCGGCAATGCTGTTGTTTTCTTAATCTCATTCTGGGTTGTTCATTTGTCAGTGCATAGAAATACAACAATTTTTTATATTCATCTTGTTTTCTGAAAATCTTGTTGAACTTGATTTTTATTCTTTTAAGGGTAAGAGCTGTGGGAAAAGTCCACATCATAAGCAGACCCACCCTCACCCTCTGCAAAGCTCACTGCCAGTCCCGGAACCTGGAAAACCTGCTCCGAGGACTGCCTCAGGCACCAGCCCCAGGCAGCTCCACTTCCATCCGCGGCTGCCAACGGGACCCTTTTCTGAGGGATTGCCAAGTTAACTTCTATTCTCTTCCCTCCTTTTCTCGGCACAATGTAATAAACACAGAATAACTGGTAAACACTTGAAGAAAAGAATCCAAATTTACAAAACAGATCAGTTCAGGTTGACTGTTTTCATTACTGAGGTTTTTTGTTTTTTGCAAAAGAGATCACTGTAGCTTTCTGTAATGCATTTGAAATATGCCTAAATTCAAGCTCTTTGTTTACAGGCATTTGGAAACAACTCATATATATCCAGGCACACCTGTGAATTTACATGAAGTAATACATCATCTTTCTTTATTATTTAAGTCTTATCTACTCCATAATGCCTTAGAGGGAAGGTTTTATGTTAATTTTGCCACCTGGGAAGGCAAAGGAAAACTAACGCTGCATTCATCTCTTGTTGCAGCAAAGTAACTGATGTGGCACCTACTTAACTTAACTAGCTAAACATTACTTACACCTCCTCTGGCCCCAGCAGACACCACAGGCATTAAGGACAGAAATATGGGAGGTGTGGCCACCAGCTCAGGGAGCTCACCACCTAGGGCGAGGGGACACTGATGGTGAGCCCAAGCAGCAGAGCGGGTGACAGAATCCCCATGGGAATGAGATGAGCCTCCTGAATAGTCCGAATGGACTCACTGTGCATGTGTGACAATCTGAAAATTCTGAATGTCGCTGTCTTGGGTGCCTGTCCTCTTAATCCCAAGTAAAGAGCTGAAGCCACCACCCTCCTTAATATTCAGGCCGTGCTGAGCCATGCTGACCCGCCTGCTCGGAGAGCTCATCTTCCCAGCACTAGACCTCAAGGTAACAAGGACCCTCACTGTGCGACAGGCCCTGAGTGTGGACATACCTTCAAGGTCAGGCGGGTGACATACCAGAAGGAAGAAATTGTGGGCTCTGTAGCGGAAAGCAGGGTGCCTGTGCTAAGTGGGAGGGGTGGGCCCCAGGGAAAGGGGGCACGCCGCTCTGCTTTGCCAGCGGCTATTAAGGAATGTAGTTCAGTGTTGCCTAGCTTTAGTTTTGCAGAGAAGTTGAAGGGCTGATTTTTAGGTGAAGTTTCTGATTTTTAAATGACAGAAACTAATTCAATTAAAACAAACACTGTGAGCCCAACAGAATACATTGCTGGACATGGCCCAAGGGCCACCAGTAGTGGGCCTTGCTCTGTGTACACTGCCTCCTGAAAGCTATATTATTAACCCCATTAGATAAGTTATTATTTATCTAATTAGATAAATAATAATTATCTAATTTATTTCTTCTTAGATCATCCTGAGGAGAAAACTGAGGTGTAGAGGCCACTGCCTCAATAGGAAAGGACAGAACAGAATTCTAGCCCAGGGAACTTCAACCTGGAAGAAACTTTGCTTTGCTCCATGGCTGCCTGCACAGCAAGAGCAGTTCTTTAACAGTATTTCCTTCTGAGATTCTATTTACATTAAAAATAAAATTTCTCGTGTTTATTTTTAATGCCATTCTAGCAAAAGGCCAGGAAGTAAAAACGATGAACTGCTTTAAGCATTCAGGTAACCATACCTCCAAGTCAAATGCCAGCACCCCTTTCAGTTCTCGGAGTCTTTTTTGCCCTGCTTTTTGTTCTTACACATCTTTTGGTTTTCCTTGGGGTTAATAACTCCTCCTCCACATTCACTTGGTTTTCTATGTACCTACCATTAAATTCATGCTCAGACTCTGACAAAGTACAACTTCCACAAGACACACTCACATGCATGAGGCAAGGACTTGGCACGACTGCCATCCCTCCTGGGACCATCTGGACAAGCTGCTCTCAGAGCCTGTCTTGGTGATTTCCCTTCGTCATCTCCTGGACCCACGTTTTCTTGCCTCTTGGCTTAGCCCAGTGGTTGGCAAACCATGGCTTGAGTGTTCTAATGCCACTTCTTCAAAATAGACTCGTCCAGGCCGAAAACCGACTTCTGCACATGGGCCACGGAGTTTCAATTGCACTTGCACTGTATGTGCGAACTCGCATGTGGTATTTTGTGGAAGAGCCACACTCAAGGGGCCAAAGAGCCGCATTTGGCTCGGGAGCCGAGGTTTGCCAACCACTGGCTTAGCCCATCATTTGATGTACATCCTCCTGAAGCTTCCTGAGAACATGGGAGATGGGAGATGCAGTGTTTCAGATCTGCATAAAAAAAATGTCCTTATTCACACACCCGGTTAATGGCAGAGCTGAACAATAAATTGCCGATTGAACGTTTGTTTCCTTTAGAATATTGAGGGCCGTGCCCCAAGGCCTTCCAGCGTCAGTTACTTCTAAGCAGTGGGATCTCTCCCCCCTGAAGGCTGTTTATCCCGGTTTCCGAAGCTCAGGGACTGGGTCTTGGTGCAGAGCTTTTCCCTCACTATGCGAGGTACCGGGTAGGTCTTGTGATCTAGAACCTTTGTCCTTTAGATCTGGAAGAATTTCTGGTGTCATTCCTCATCCTCTCCTCTACTCTAGTCCCCTGCACACACTCCTGCCCTCTCTGGAGCCCCTGTAGTGTGGATGTTAATTAATTAAACCTTTTAGACTCAGCCTCTTATTTTCAACTCAGCTCTCCTTAGTTCCCATTTGAGTTTGTTCTCTCTGGAATAATTTTTCAATCTAATCTTATCTTCCCTTCCACTAAATCTTTTATTGCAATAGTCAGGTTTCTGTTATTTCCAAGACTCTTATTTTCTGCAGGTCCCTTCTCTATAGCCTCTTGGTATGGTTTCATGGATGCAATCTCCCCTCTTCTCTCTGAGAATTCTTTTTTTTTAAAGTTTCTTCTGTTCCTCACTTTGTTTCTATTTCCTAAGTTTGTCTGTCTCTCTTACATTCACACTAGAGCTTTCCTCAGATGTTGGGCAAAGCATTAAAATGCTGCCCCAAACCCTGGTTTTCGGTGTTTGGAGGGCGGGGAGGAGAGGCTGTCACCGAGGGGCTTCCGTGAAAGGGGAGCAGGCAGGGGCCAGCTATTTTGATGAGAAACCTCCAAATTTCATTATCTAGATGACTTTTCTCTTGGACAGGTCAGCTTCCACAGAAAACTGGCCATTTAGTGTACAGAGATGTCACCTGTCGCCTAACCCCTGCTCTCAGCACAGCACGCTGTCCCCCATGTCTGAGGCTGGAATCCTCCTGGTACATCTTCTCTGAGGAGAAGCCAGCCTGTGTCCTGTGGGAAAGGGTTCCTCCTCGGCTGTGCACCGGGGGCGCAGGGCACATACGGACCAATTCTCCTGTGCCCTGCTCCATCCACTCCTGTGCTCTCAAAGGCACCGACATCTCCAAGTTTTCATTGATTTCAGGTTTTGAGGTGTCAGTTCCTGGCTACTGCCATTCGCAAGCATTTAGCTCTCCCAGCCCGCTCAGTCAGTTTCTATTTGTCCATCTGCCCTTGAGCACCAGAATGTTGCTGACAACCCTCTCTCTGTCATATCCTGTCCTCTTCTCTCTGCATTTGTGGGTTTATGCCTTTTATATCCCGAATCACCCCTAGAGTGGAAATTTGGGAAGAATCTACCATCTTTACTGAAAGCTCAGCTTTTTCCATGACTTTGGTTAATGAGAGGTGAATGGCACCGGATAAAAATCAGAAATAGGGAAAAATAAAGGATGAAGGAAGGTTTTAAAGTTTTATAGGCATCGTCCTTAGTTTAACTTTTTGAAAGGTTTAAGTCTTACCTCTTCTGCTTACAGATTGCTCAACCTTATGTAAGTTACTCAGCATCTCTCAGTTTAATGGTCTTACGTGTGAAAAGGTGGCACTGCTAGATAACGGGACTACGCAGCACAGCGCACTTAGTGTACATGGACAAGATGGACCGCTTCTTTGTCCACCGTGAATCTGAGATGTGATGACAGCCACAGAGAGATGTTTCCCAGAAGTCAGAAACTTTCCTTCAGCAAACATTTCCTGAGCACATTTTATCTAGAAGATCCTAACCAGGTACAGAGGCATAGAGCTGAAAACTCTGTGAGATCACCCCTCAGCAGGCAGACGTGAGGAAAGAGACGGGCTGAGCTTCGAAGGGAGGAGTGAAAGCCGTTCATGAAGCCCAGAGAAGAGAGCCGAGACCGCCTTTACCTTTCTTTGTCTTAAAAGGGCCACATTCAGGGTGAATCTCGTGTAAGGGAAGAGACACCACCTTTGCCAGACCAGCACTCAGCATGTATTGGTACAGACGCTTAAACGTCCTTTCGCACAGCCCCTGCCAAAACAAAATTTAAAGCTACTGTTAGGTACAAGCAAGGTGTTGAAAACTATTAAAGAAGCATGTAGCCCAGCCGGTGTGGCTCAGTGGTTGAGCATTGACCTAAAAATCAGGAGTTCACGGTGTGATTCCAGGTCAGGGCACATGCCTGGGTTGCGGGCTCGTTCCGCAGTGGCAGGGTGTGCAGGAGGCAGCCAATCGATGATGTTTCTCTGTTGATGTTTCTCTCTCTCTATCCCTCTTCCTTCCACTCTCTGTCTAAAATCAATAAAAACATATTAAACAAATAAAAATATAAAGAATCATGTAAATGAGCACAAGTTGGAGAGCCGAGTTAATTGGTCATCTTGAATGAGAACATACTGACAGTATTAATGAGGAAAGACTGCTAAGCTACATTGTCAAGGGCACAATATGGTCCAGAGCAATATACTAACAGTTCTACCTTTTGATTACAAGAGGGGGAAAGGGATTTTCTTAGAGATCCTGGAGGATATACAGGGCTGAAAATGAGGCAAAGGGAGGTAGAGAATGGAGACTTCATTATATACCTTTTCATACTATTTTGACTTTAATCAAATAAGTATATTAATTATGAATGCTTCTACACACCTCCCACAGGCAGTGGAACAAATAGAAAAAATATTAAAACCATTCTTTAAATTGTAGTCTATCTGTGTAGTTCCCCATTTGCTCCTTAGTCACATTGCTGCAAGGTGATAAACCTCAGTGACTGTACATGCATCTGAACTGCAGCAGTTACCTGAAACCAGCCTCTGTACTGGCCATGTCTTTTCCCATAAAAGTAATTCACATGCCAACATTGAAAAGTGAAAGATTTCATATAAAAATCCACATTCTGGCTTCTCTTAAAAAACAAGATCTGGCAATAAATCCTAGGACCGTTCACGGCAGCAGCCAGCGGAAGCCGGGGACAGCTGCTCCCTCCAGACAGGCCCGGTCTCCATGGTACCAGCGCCTTCACGCTCCCCCTCGGCCCTTGCACAGTGAGGCTGTAGGTCAGTTTCCATTTATCCCCATTTTTGTGCTGCTTTTCTTTTATGACAGTTAAGAAGAAAATGAAATACTTCTTGAATCCATAGTAGTATCAATCCATACTCCTCCACTTCTACGCCTAACCTGTCTGACACATTTACACGCCCTCCCTGGCCGCTGCTGCCAATTGACTTTGCAACCCTGGGAGAGTGAGGCAAGTGACCAGCGTTGTAAGGCAGGGACTGGACAGCAGGAGGCACTCAGGACTTAGTTGTTAGTTGGATCATACAGGTTTTTTTCTTACTCCCTGGGAGAAAGAGAGGGTGCGAATGTCTGTGTGAAGCTGCTGCATAAATGTGAAATCAGCTCCTGGACTACCAGCACTCTAGCTGTGGGGTGGCAGAACATATGGCCATCAAAGAAATACAGATGACACACATATGGCTCCTTCAAACCCACTTGCTTGGAAATGGCATTTATCATTAATCTGGCCGTGCCCCCAGCATCGTGGAAAAACCCTTTGGAAACTCATCCATCAAACCCCAGCCCTCAACATCTGGTCCCGAGCCCTGGCCCACACTAAGCAGGGAGGATGATGTAGTCCTGCCTTCTGGGGGCTGCCATCCAGGACTTACAGTCTGCCCGGCAAAAAGAGAAAGAAGAGGAGCCTCCTCCACCATCTTCCCCTAAAGTTAGCATCTATATTCAGGCCATCAACCCTGTCTACAGGCTAAGTGTTCACTACATCCTGCCAAGGTTACTCTGATCTCTACTTCCAGCTGCCAAATGAATGTTCCAGAGGATCCTAGACTCAACAAACCCTAAAGTCAAATTTGTTGTCTATCTTATCCTGATCCAAATCTGATATCTTTCTGTACCACTGCCCCTCCAGCCAGACTGCTCCACGACAGTGTGAGACTGTCGTCCTCATTCATTGCTGTCACCTCAGTGTGGAACATGATTCTGGCTCCAAGTTAACACTTAATTTCTTGTTGAAGGACTAAATGAAACAATGTCCTGTAACAGTTAAATCTTGCTGCTTAGATAGTCCATAGTGCTGACCTGAGACCAGACCAGCCGTCTCCTTTTCTCCCACCCCCCAAATGATTCAGTAGGCAAAGGGTTTCAGTCTCCAGTGTCTGCATGGGCAGGACAAGAAATAAAAAGAACCAAGTGGGCAGCTATTCATTCATTAGGCATTCAGGAAATTTCTTCATTTCTATTAGGGTCTCTTAAGAGGACTTAACAGGCTATCTTTTATTTTTCTACTATGGACAAAGTTTCTGATAGAAAAATATTGCTCTCCTACCACAAACAGCAGTGCATGCTCAAGGACAAATCGCACTGACTCTCTGCCTTGGTTTCTGAAAGGTGTCAGGGTGGGGGGCCAGCGGGGAGCTGGCTGGGGCACAGCTAGCTCCAGCTACCTTTTGTCCTGAGAACCTGAAGGCTCAGGCTTGTCAGAGCTTCTGATATTTCAAGGGACGCTGGAAACCTAAATTTCTTTTAGGTGAAATCTCAATTAAAAAAAAAAAAAAAAAGCTAGGTCAAGTTTATTTTTGACAATGTACAGGCCAAATGTGACCCACACACCGCAGTTTGTAAGCTGTTAGACATGTGGGCGGCAATGGATCCAGCAGGACGGGCAGATCCCTACCCTCTGACAAGGAGAGCGCCACTGAGGCGGCACAAGGCGGACAGGACTTCCTGCAGTCTCTGGTCAGACTCTGCCATGCTCCTTTGGGGCCGATTCCTGTTATTCAAAGATCCTGACTTTAAATTTCAAGTTTCAAGTCCTATTAGCCTCCAGGGTAATTCTGCTTTTCTCCCATTTCTAATTTGGCTTTTCCTTAACTCTTCAAATTCGACTGGAAGCAGCACCACCTCCATGCGTTCTGCCTCTCGTTCTCCCTTCATCACTGCCTCTGTTCTAGGGCCCAACGATGAAGCAGGTCAGTGACTGTGTTTCTCCCCATGTCATCTCCCCCGCTTCTTGGTAAAGTCACTGCTATGGCACCATAAAACCACTGGGGACAAAATCACAAGCTTAATTATGCAAGTAAATCTACAGGCCCAGGCTTACCACTCCAGCTGCACTTTTACAGCGGGCATCAGGGCAAAACCCCCAGGGGAAATGGAAGTCAGTCAGAAGCAAGAAGAATGCAAGCGAGGGACTGAGCAATTTTCTGTTTTATAAAACAAAGGAAAGCCCCACTTATTTCATGATTAGGGATTCAAGGCCATAGGAGGGCTTTCAATTGCAGTCCATGCGATCTCCACTTAAAGGGAAGCCCAGCCCAGCACCCGGAGTCCGGCAGCTCACCAGCTCCTCCCGCAGCTTTCCAAGAGTCTCGATCTGGTTGGTCCGCATGCTCAGTATCACCGACAGCTTCTCCATGAGGATGTTGTATTTGCTCCTCCTGTGAGAACAAAACGGTTCGACATTTCAAACCTACTGCTAAAGACCGCCTCGTTCAAAGCCAGGTTTCAAGGCTGGGCTCCGAGCGGTTTGGTCCATGGCCAAAGGCGCCTAACTAGTGGCAGACTCTTCACTAAAACTACTGAAAAGATTCTTTAAAATGCATTACATTTTGACAATACCTTAGAGTCCAGATTGGTATTTCCCTGTCAATCGCTTGGTGGGGAAGGACAGGCTATTCTACAGAGTGTGAACCTAGGCCGCCTACCTCCAACACAGTGCTCTCCTCACTAGATCACAATACCACACGGACTCTGAAACCCAGGTTTCCACTCCTGACTTCACTGGAGTGACAGATCCTTCCTTTGGTTGCATGCTTACTGTGAAGTAGATGTCACAGAAAATGCTTCCAAGCTAGAGGCCACCAAAGGAAGCTACTATTCAAGAGAGTAGCAAGAGAGTAGCTCCACGGTGTGCCTGGGGGTGCTGGGGGGGGGGGGTGCAGAAAGGAGCCTTGTGGCCAGCAGCATGGGAAGGAGAGCTGGGCTTTAATGCCTACAGGCTAAGGGCAGGGAGGGCTTCCACATGGGATCTGGAGACCACAGCCACTTCTCCATTTTTACTGTCCCTCAAGGAAAGAAAGAATAAACGAAGACACAGAATTACTGCACAGGAACTAGTACCAAGCACCATGTCATGGCCCTCATTCAGAAGCGCAAACAGGGTCCAGAGAGGCCAGGTGACTGCCTAAGTCAGAGGCAAAGATTTATTTATTGTTTATAGTATATTTTTATTGATTTCAGAGAGGAAGGGAGAGAGAGAAATATCAACGATGGGAGAGAATTCTTGATTAGCTGCCTCCTGCATATCTCAACCTGGGGACTGAGCCAGGAGCCCACCAGGAATTGAACCTTGACCTCCTGTTCATAGGTCGATACTCAACAACCAAGTCATGCCAGCCAGGCCAGGGGCAAAGATTTCAATACGGATTTGACTTAGTCCATTGTTCTCTCTTTTACCTACAGCTGTCGCCCTATGTTCTTTGTGGATCACAGGCTACACGCCAATTCTGAGTTCAGTGATAAAATATATAACCAATGGATCTTATGACTAAATAATTAAAATGCGAATTATCAAAGTATAATTCTCTCTAATGTATTCTTTTTTTTTCTTTTTTAATCCTTACCAGATGATATTTTCCCATTGATTTTTAGAGTGGATGAGAGAGGGAAAGACAGACAGAAATATCGATGTGAGAGAAACACATCGATTGGTTGACTCCTCCATGTGCCCCAACTAGAGCCCTGGCTGGGGGTCACTGTCTGACGGTCTATCCACTGAGCCAAGCAGGCTCAGGCTCTAATGTATTATTTCTCAGACATGGATTTGAAGACAAGCTCAGAGTGACATTCCCACTCCTGGAAATCCTGAGTCAATAGTCTACACATGCATATCGAGCACTTCCTTTGGGCCTATCCCTGTGCTATGTGGTGGGTACTACAAACTTTAAAGCTTATACTTAACCTGGAGTGTTTATCCTACCTCCCTTTGGAGGGTGCACCTGGCCCCTGGGTAGAGGGCAAGGCCTCTGTCATTTGGGGATAAGAAAATCATAGTCAGTCCCTGTGGCCCAAGAAAGAGTCTTCTCACTGCCCCCCAACTCTCCTTGACACTGCCCTCCCCAGCATGGAGGACCGGTGGCCAGGCACAGGGCCCACACTGACTCTCCCAAGGGAACTCATTGCAGGCCCTGCACCAGCTTACCCCTTCCCACCCTGGTCTCTGCCCCTCCCAAAGGACGGTGTGGGGTGGTGAAGTGCAGGCTGAGTCCGCTCTGCAGGGTGGCGAAACATTTCTTTCCCCCATTTATACCCCAACAGGGAGGATTAAAGTCAGAGGCCCACTCCCAGACCCCCTGGCTCTCAGAAGGGACTATTTTATCAGCTTGACATATTGCCTGACTATGACACACAGCTAAATGGCAACATAGGAGAACCTCACCATCTCATCTACAGGTTAAGATGGCTACATGCTGCAAAAACATGACAATTTTAAATTGATACAATTCAACTTCAACTCTGTCACCATAACATCAAATCTGACTTATTTACTTTTAATTTTACATTCCCACAAAACTTTACCAAAATATTAACCGTCCCTATTGCTAAGCTGTGGGGGTTACAGGCATTTTTAACCTTCTTTTCTGTATAATTTCCAGGTTTTTCTAAATAAGCATGACTTATTTTTCATAATCAGAAACACACAGTAAATATCTTTTTTTAAATTTATTTATTTATTTAAAAAATATATTTTATTGATTTTTTAGAGAGGGAGAAAGATAGATAGAAACATCGGTGAGAGTCATCGATCAGCTGCCTCTTGCACAGCCCCTACTGGGGATGTGCCCGCAACCAAGGTACATGCCCTTGACCGGAATCGAAATCTGGGACCCTTCAGTCCGCAGAAAAGATGCTCTATCCATTGAGCCAAACTGGTTTCAGCTAAATATCTTTTTAAAAAGCAGTGTTCTGATGTGGCCTCTGACTTTTAAAGACATAAAATATCTGACTGCAATATAGATGTATAGTGTTTTGGTCTCACAACACTTACCTGTCCACATGAAACCGGTTCAGGAGGAGGAGGATTGAGTGCTGCTGGGCTCCGCTGGGTAATCGGATCACATGTGACTGCATTGTAATGAGCCCATTCTTGTTCAGAATTTTCCTATGATAATGAAGCTTCCCAGCATCAACCCTGGGGGAGAAGATGAGTGTCATTTTGTTGGTTGCTTTCAGTCACCAATGGAGAGAGCCTCTCACCTGGACATAAGTGCCAGAGACACACCTTCTATCCAGCCAGTCTGAGAGAACAATGGCCTTGGAAGAACCTCAGCCTAGCAGCAGGACCAGACCTCCAGGGGAGGTAGATGGGGAGATGGAGGCAGAGGCCAGGGCAAATAGAGAGGGAAGGCATGACTGGGGTAGGAGACAAGAAGGACAAGATCAAATAGGAAAGAACCAAACATGGACCTCTCATCCTGTAATGGCCAATAACTAGGGTGAGCACACATCCTGTTTGCCAGGTGGTCCTAACTTATGCCCATTTCCTTAGCGCCCCTGCTGGTCAGCTCCACCTCCCATTCTCAATGTCTGGTTTGGGCCATAGTTATATGGTCACCCCAGGGTCTCTTAAAAAAGAAAGCATTGTGCTGCCAATCACCATAGACTGGGGACTGCCGAAGACGACAAGGATAAGAGGAAAAGGGAAGACAAGCCAGCAGGCTCCCGTTTAGACACAGGGCATAATGACCAGTGAGCCCTATGGTCTAAAGCAGAGAGCAAATCATCCCCTTCCTTCAGTGATTTTTAGCCCTTTTCATCTCATGGCACACAAATGACTAAAATTCTGCAGCACACTATTTTTTGCCACTGACAAAAACCCAAAAAACCAAAAACCCAGAAAAGGTATAATTTTGATTTATCCCCACAGGATGACTACCGTGTTGGCTGTTGTCCTTGTTTTAATTTGACAATCTAAGGGAAAAGAGGTCAGCGCCCCTAATCAATAGTCAGGTACTGCATGTTTTAAAACCTCTTGCAGTGCAGCAGTTGAAAATCGCTGCCTTACTTGAACGCAGCACTGTGAAGGTCTCGCTGGAGCTCCCCCTGCCACCGGGACCGGCCTAATCGCTCCAAAATGCAGTAGGAGAAATCGGGGAGCTTCAGGTCAGGGTCACCCTCCAAGCCTATCAAGGCCCTGTACCGCATGTCCTGGGAGGCCACGATGATCAGCTTCTTCCCCCACCTGCGAGTCAGAAAGATTTAACTTTTAACTTTTTTTTAATACAGGAAGAAGTAACTTTTTAAGAAAATAGAAACATGAAACAGCAGAAATTTGAAGAATCATCATTTTCTTTGAGGTTCGAGGTTCAGAATCCCCCAATTAAGCCAGTTCCAGTCTAAGTACTACTGCATTGTGTTCAGGGTGAGCAGAGCCAGTGCCATCATTCCTTGTTTAAAGCTCTCCCAGCCTGGCCAGGCACTCAGACCAAAACCCCAACTCCCCACCAGGTACGGGACTGGACTGCCCTCCACCCCTTCCATGGCTCTGCCCCTGAGCACAGTGACCCCGCTGGTCCTGAAACAAGCTGTTTCCTCTTCCGGCTGCTCTTCCCCAAGGTCTTTAAGTGACTGTTCCTGCTCATCATTCAGGTCACTCCTCAGATGTCAACTCCTCAGGCCTTCCCCCAAATGGTAACCAGAGTCCTTTCCCCACCTCTGACCATTATTTCCACATTCTTCATGGCACCAAGCACTCGGAAATGGCGATATATAATGTTTGAGAGAGACTGTCTGTCTGCATCTCCCTCTCCAAATAAGAAGCTCTACAGAGGGGCACATGGACTTGTCCACCAGGACATACCCAGAGCTTAGAATGACTGTAGGTCGCAGAAGGAGTTCCGTGAATATTTGGTACGTGAATGAACTAGCCTACTGAACTGGACAGATAAAGCAAACTTCAGAGTCAAAGCCACTGGACTGTGTAATTGCTGGACCTACATGTTGTCTGTTAAAGATCAGACCTTGGACAAATCATTAGTTTCTCCCACTGACTGGGTAGGTGAAAAATGCCTGAAAAAGTGGCCAACTACACTTCCTAGCAAGGATACCCTGGCTGGGAATACTGACTTCTCTGCTGCTGCCTCACAGGCCCCCACTGTGCCTTGCCTGTTAATTTAAATGGGTATCTTGGGCAGATTGGCCCATTCCACTCAGCACTCTTGGGGTCCAAGCTCTGCAGCAGAGATCACACAAGGTGTGCAGGCAAAGAACCCCCCACTTACTCACCCTTGAGCATCGAGATACACCCAAACGGAAGAGCTCCCTTTCCTGGATGAGTTTCCAAGGGTCCACATGTGAGGGCCCATGGCTTGAGCTAGCGTCTACTCATCACAGCCCGTGATCCCGACCACAATGTTTGCTTTCAGTCACATCACTCAGTCTGACTGTTCTCCCTCCACCCAGACAACAAGAAAAAAGAAGAGGTTGCCTTCATTTTAACTGCAGCTTCCTTCACTTTGTAATCTATAATTAATCTTCCACAGAGGTGTAGAAATCTGCACAGTCCATCTTCAAAAGGATGTGCTGTGATCATATGTGAGAGTCTGCATGTCACAAACTTAGGGCCTGTGCTCTCTCCTCTCAAAGCAGGCTCATTAAGTTAAATTGGGAGAAGTCAGTTAGGAAAAGGAAGTATGAAAACTAAGGAACTAATTTCTGCTTTAAAATTACTCAGGCTCTGGCCTGGTGGCTCAGTTGGTTGGAGCATTGTCCTATACACTAAAAAGGTTGTGGGTTCAATCCCTTGTCAGGACGCATACGGGAGGCAACTGACAGATGTTTCTTTTTCACATCAATGCTTCTCTCTCTCCCTTCCTCTCTCTCTAAAATCAATACACACATCCTCAGGTGAGGGTTAAAAACAATTTCTTTAAAAAATTAATCAGATTAGTTACTACCCTATATTATCAAAGTCCACTGATTTCAATTAGCTGATGTAATGACTCCTGCTAAGTTCAAATACCGATTAAGCACCATGCAAAGTACCAGAGAAATCAAGATAAATAAAATCTTTCAGTAGCTACCTTCAAGGAGCTCAGTCTACTGAAAGAAAGACAGGAAAGTGACTCAGTGACTAATATGATAACTGCTCTGGCGAAGCAGCTCTGCAGCCAAGGCTATTAAATGACATACATGAGGCCCCAATTCAAGCCTATGTATGTGACTAGAGCGTGTGCATAGTCATTGGGGAAAACTCGCACAGGAGGTGATTCCTGTGTTAGCAGTAAGCTGGGCGGGCAAATGCTAAGGAAGCAGGTGTTGCAAGGTTCCGCAGGGATGGAGGAGCTTGCCTATTCAGGGAGGTAAATGATGTGGCATATTCGGAGAGGCTAAGGTGTGGTGTAAGCTAGAAAGCAGAAGGAAGGAAAACTCAAGGCCAGCTGAGTCCACATCCTGAATGGCCTTTCAATGCCATGCTGGGAATTTAGATTCCATGACACAGGTTACAACTTCTAACCCAACAGGCTTCCATCAGTCAACATGCGTTTTTAGGAGCCAACTTTGTGCCAGGTATATTCTAGATCCTAGAGATATAGCTATGAATGAGATGGACACACTTCCTGCCTTCAAGAGTTTATAATCTGGTGAGGAAAGAGCGAAATAAAAAAATCCTGAACCCCTAGCTGGTTTGGCTCAATGGCTAGAGCATCGATTGCCTGGAGACTGAAGGGTCCTGGGTTCGATTCCAGTCAAAGGCAGGCACCTCAGTTGCAGGCTCCATCCCCAGCCCTGGTCAGGATGCGTGCGGAAGGCAACCAATCAATGTGTCTCTCTCACATCAGTGTTTCTCTCTCGTTGGCAATGACCGCAGGGCCTCTTCAAAGAGCTCTGAAAGAGGGGGCACAGGAGAAAAAGGAGCTAACTGGAAGAGGAGGTGGCATGTGAAGATCTGACGGTGTAGACCAGGCCCTTGAAAGCCTGGTCTAACAGTATCCCCGGCTTGTTGATAGGGATCTGAAGATAAGATTTTGGTGAAGCGATAAAGGCAAAAATAGATCATAGTGGATAGAGGAGGGAGAGGAGGTGAAGGGGGAAAGTGAAGTGAGTATAGCTACTTCTTCCAAAAAATATGGCTGCAGCCTTGGGCAGAGGGAAAGCTACAGCTATAGGGAATGTGAGGTAAAGAGAAAGTCCTATTGTAAGAGGGGCCAGTCCCATTCATGTGCTGCGGAGAGAGCACCAGCAGACCAGCAGGACTGAAAGTAAAGGGGAAAAGGAGCTAACTGGCAGAGGTAGGAAGAGCATGAGCCGGAGGAAGGGGAGCTGGGCCAGGGAGGAGAGGAGGAAAGGGGGAAGAAATGTGTCCATTACACGGCCAGTTTTTCATCTCCTCTGAGATGAGGGATGGGGAAAGAAATGTGGGAAAGTCTGCAAGTTGAGGAAGAAGGTGGAAGTTAGGAGACTTCACTTGGGTAGCTTCTCCATGTTCAGTGAAGTAGAAAGGAAGGTGGGGATGGAGGCAGATTGAAAAAATGACAACTTGGGTTAGTCTCGGAAACCAGGGCCCTGAATGAAGACTCACAAAAGGATCGATGGGCAGCACAGGGTGTAGCTTGGACAGAGAATGATAGGCACCAACCTGCCCAGCGAGTGGGGTTCGGTAGTTGAGCATCAACATATGAACCAGGAGGTTGTGGTTTGATTCCCAGTCAGGGCACATGCCCAGGTTATGGGCTCGGTCCCCTGTGGGATGTGCAGGAAGCAGCTGATCAATGATTCTCTCTCATCATTGATCCTTCTTGCTCCCCCTTTCTGAAATCAATAAAATTAAAAAAAAAAAAAAAAAAGAGCCCTTGCCTGTTTAGCTCAGTCTGTACAGCATCAGCCTGTGGACTGAAGGGTCCCAGGTTTGATTCTGACCAGGGGCACATGTCTGGGTTGTGGGCTCAATCCCTAGTGTGGGGTGTGTGGGGTGTGCAGGAGGCAGCCAATCAGTGATTCTCTCTCATCATTGATGTTTCTCTCTCTCTCTCTTTCCCTTGCCCTTCCTCTCTGAAATCAATAAGGAAATATATATATATATATATATATATATATATATTTTTTTTTTTTTTTTTTTTTTTAAAGAAAGACACTAATCCAATCGACAGCTGCCTGCTCCGCCCACCTGTGCTAGGATTATGGACACAAATGGAAAGGATGGCAGGTCCCCCTGAGCAAAGTTAGCCCCAACAGGAGCAGAGTGAGAAGGCAGAGGACTGGCTTAGTGTGGGGATGATGCCCTCTGAACAACACTGAGGCCACAGACCAACACGGCGCTCTGACTACCCCTCAGACTTCAAAGCAGGAAGAGTCCTGTGAGTTTCTGACGGTGCAAGTTAGTTACCTGCCAAAGGCTTCCACCATCGTACACAGGGGCTGCAAAGACTTAGTTCTGATGTCATTGGTAATGTTTTTCCTCTCCTTAAAGTACCGGCATGAGCCCTGGATGCCATCCTTATTCTCTAAGATCATATGGACGGGGTACACATCCTCCAAAGGGTCCGGGTCCCTCTTGGACTCCAAAATTCCAGTTTCCAAATCGATTTCTTCATACCTGAGGAGGAAAGCACAAATATCAAGCCACAGCTCAGCTTCAGAAATAACACTTGCTTGGCGTGTTCTGAGAAGAGCCTGAAGAGATCAGAGGGGGGAGTGAGACCACTCTGTCTTTCTGAAATGCAGATCATCTTGACAAGCAGTATTCTCTGCCCCAGAAAACAGAGACTTTTCTAGGACTCCCAAAACCACTCCCAAAGCTGAATTCTAGAACAAGAATCACCACCCTGGCCCGAGTGATGGCCTTTTGGTTTCTCTACAAATCTGGTGCCTAGTCTCCAAACCACCAGGTCTGGACTTAATGATTCCAAGGTTTTCTTTCCATCTCTTTTTAATGATCTCTCTAGAACCTTCATCCATTTTTATGGTTTCAATTATCATCTGCATGTTAACAATTTTCACTATTAAATACTTAATACTATATTTCCTCCCAAACATCAACCCCATCTTCAATTGTCTACTATATACCTCAAATTCAATGACATCAAAACCAAAGTTATGACTGACCTCTTCCTACCTCCCACAAGTCCCTCCTTGCCCTCCCTGGTACCACATTCTCCAAGTTGCCTCTTATAAACAACAGAAAGACATCTTTGACTTGTGGATTTTTCTTTTATCTGGTCAGTCAAGTTTGTCAAATTCTCTTTAGAAATCTTGCTCACATCCTACACTATTTGAAGCTAAATCCCCTTTACACTTTTCTTAAAAATATATTTTTATTGACCTTAGAGAGGAAGAGAAAGGGAGAGATAGAAACATCAATGATGAAAGAGAATCATGGATCAACAGTCTCCTGCACTCTCCCTACTGGGAATTGAGCCTGTAACTGGGGCATATGCCTTGACCTGGAATCGAACCATGACCTCCTGGTTCACAGGTTAATTGAGCCAAACTGGCTGGGCCCATATACACTTTTCAACCCTTTCTTCCTTGCTCTCTGGTGACCCCTGTACTATTTACCCCTCCATTCTCAAATTACATCTCCCCCAGCTTCCAGGACACCACCCTGTACTGCTGCTCTCTCTGTCCAGCCACATCTTCCCAGTCCTCTTTTGAAGGTTCCTAGTTTCTATCCAGCCTTTAAAGGTAGATGCCCTTTAGAATGTACATTCTTCTCAAGTGCACATGGATCATTCACAAAGACAGACCACATGTTAGGGCACAAACCAAGTCTTTACAAGTTGAAAAAGACTGAAATCATATCAAGCATCTTCTCAGATCACAGTGCAATGAAATAAGAAATCAACTACAATAAAAACACTCAAAAACAATGAAACAGATGGAGACCAAATAGCATGTTACTAAATAATGAATGGGTTATCAAAGAGGTCAAGAAAGAAATAAAAAAAACTTCCTAGAAATAAATGAAAATGAACACACAACAATCCAAAATCTCTGGGATACAGAAAAAGCAGTCCTGAGAGGAAAGTTTTAGTCCTAAAAGTCTACCACACACACACACACACACACACACACACAAAAAAAAAAAAAAAAAAAAAAAAAAAAAACCACAAGAAAAATCAACAATACTAGTAAATTATTTAACCCTACAACTTAAAGAACTAGAAAGAGAACAATAAGAAAGCCCAGAGTAAGTAGAAGGAGGGAAATAATAAAGATTAGAGCAGAAATAAATGACATAGTCTAAAAAAACCAACACAAAACACACACAAAAAAATAAATGAAACCAAGAGCTGGTTCTTTGAAAGGATAAACAAAATTGATGAACCATTAGCCAAAGTCATCAAAAAACAAAGAGAGAGGACCCAAATAAATACAATTATAAAAGCAGTGAAGTAATGACTGTTACCACAGAAATACAAAGAATTGTATGGAAATACTATGAAGAACTATCTGCCAACAAACTGGACAATGTAGATGAAATGGACAAATTCCTAGAAAAATACAATCTCCCCAAACTGAATCAGGAAAAATCATGGGGGAGTTTAACCAAATGTTCAAGTAAGAACTAACACCTATACTCTTCAAACTATTCCAAAAAACCCAAGAGGAAGGAACACTTCCAAACTCTTTTTATGAGGCCAGCATTACCCTAATTCCAAAATCAGATAAAGACACTACAAAGAAAAAGACTTAAAGGCCAATATCCCTGATGAACATTAGATGCTAAAAATCCTCAACAGAATATTAGCAAATCTACTAGTAAAAGATCATACACCATGATCAAGTGGGATTTATTCCAGGGATGCAAGGCTGGTACAATATTTGCAAATCAATAAACATGATATACCACATAAACAAACTGGGGGGAAAATCACATGGTTGTATCAATTGACTCAGAAAAAGCATTCAACAAAATCCAACACCCATTTTTAATAAAATCTCTCAGCAAAGTGGGAATAGAGGGAGCATGTTTGAACACGATAAAGGCCATATATGGAAGAATCAAGATGGCGGCCTAGATAAGCACCTAAGCTGCCGCCTCGCACAACAATTTCAAAAACAACAACTAAAATCAGAACAGACTTCATCCAAAAACACAGGAAAGCTGGTGGAGTGGGAAATCTACAACTAGAAAGGAGAGAGGCTCATGGATCGGATTGGGAGCCGCAAAGCGCTGAGGTAGGGAGACGCTGTCATGCAGAGAGGAAGTGTGGCCAAATGCCTGGCTGGCGGGAGGGGAAAGGAAGTCCCGATTGCACTGAACCCTTTCCGACTGTACTGAACCCCAACCCCAGCTGAAACCCCATGGTCCCAGGCTCATATGGGTAGAGAAAGGCACCCAGAGACTCAGAGACTAGGAGACCTGGGGAGCCAGGAGCTGCAGCGGGCAGGGTTTACAGCAGCGAGAGAGTGAGTATGCACAGAGATCTGCCGTGGAGGTTGCCACTGCCTCTCCATAGTGGAAGGAGTCAGAAGCTTCAGACTACAGAGACCCATCCCAATTCCAGGCGAGCCCCTGAGGCACCCACACTCTTGCACGGGGAATCTGGAATGATCAGGCAGAAACTCAGGGGAGCCGCGAAAGGCAGAGGTCAGGCGGAAACTCAGGCAAGTGCACAAGCGCAGGGCTGACGGGAAGCCAAGACTGTCAGCTCAGCCCTGAGACTCCGCCCCACCCAAGCTGGGCACAGAGACTTCTGCAATTTTGCAAGTCTGATCCTATAAGACTGTCTCCAATATAGAAGGTATTCCAGAGTAGACACAGCTGATACTCACGTCCAATTGGCCTGAAGGTCAATTCCTCCCAGGCATACCAACAACAATAAAGACTTAGCTACAACAAGACTGTACACACAGTCCACAAAGAGGAGCACCAAGAGTATCTACCCCAGGTAACTGAAGATGCTGACCCACTGGGCCATATAGGACACCAAACACACAAAGCCATCCTACCAACTCTGGAAAGCAGCAAAAATGCCGGGACAAGGAAATAAATCTCAAAAGAAAGAGATGGAGAACAAAAGACTGGACATAGAGTTCAAAACCAAGGTTATAAGGTTTTTCAAGTACATTTATTGAGACCCAACTAGAAATTAAACATAAACTGACTGAAACAAAAAATATTATACAGAGATCCAAGAGCAGACTAGAGGATCACATAAAGTCAAATATTTGGAATACAAAGAGCCAAAGGCACTCCTCTGCAGAAGCAAGAAGAAAAGAGAATCCAGAAAGTTGAAGGTAGTGTACGGAGCCTCTGGGACAACTTCAAGCACACCAACATCAGAATTATGGGGGTGCCAGAAGAAGAGAGAGTGTAAGATACTGAAAACCTATTTGAAGAAATAATTCCCCCACCTGGTGAAAAAAATAGAATTACAAGTACAGGAAGTGTACAGAACCCCAAACAAGAGGAATCCAAAGAGGACCACACCAAGACACATCATAATTAAAATGCAAAGGGCAAAAGACAAAAAGAGGATCTTATAAGCAGTGAGAGAAAAGCAGTTGGTTACCTATAAGGGAGCACCCATAAGACTATCAGCTGATTTCTCAACAGAAACTATGCAGGCCAGAATGGAGTGACAAGAAATATTCAAAGTGATGAATAGCGAGAACCTACAACCAAGATTACTGTATCCAGCAAAGTTATCATTCAGAATGGAAGGGCAGATAGAGTTTTACATATAAGAAAAAGTTAAAGGAGTTCATCACCACCAAACAAGTATTATAAGAAATGCTGAAAGGTATTATTTAATAACAGGAAGATCAAGTGAAGTAAAAATCTGAGGAACAGAATAAACTGGTGACTATAATAGAATCAGGGGCAAAGAAAGGGGGGGGGGAGGTAAGGGTAGAGTGGGGGGCGGAAACCAGGTGGAATGGAGCTATGAGGGGGAAAAAGGAGAAGCAATTGTAATAATCTGAGCAATAAAGATTTAGTTAAAAAAAAAAAAAAGGCCATATATGGCAGACCTGCAGCCAACATCATAATCAATGGGCAAAAACTAAAACAGGAATAAGACAGGAATGTCCACTTTCATAATTCTTATTCAACATAATACTGGGAGTTCAAGACCAGTGATCAGACAAGAAGAAGAAATAAAAGGCATCCAAATTGGAAAGGAGAAAGTAAAACTCTCATTATTCGCAGATGACATGATAGTACATATAGAAAACCCTAAAGATTCCACCAAAAAACTACTAGATTTAAAAAATGAATCTGGAAATGTAGCAGGATACAAAATGAACACCCCCAAATCAATGGCTTTTTTATACACCAATAATGAATTCTCAGAAAGAGAAACTAAACAAGCAATTCCATTTATCATTACAAAAAAAAAATTTTTTTAATACTTAGGAATAAACTTAACCAAGGAGGCAAAAGACTTGTATTGGGAAAACTATAGGATGTTGTAGAAAGAGGTAGAAGATATAAACAAGTGGAAGATTATACCATGTTCATGGATTGGATAGCACGAACATCATTAAAATGTCTATACTACCCAAGGCAATCTACAGAATCAATGCAATCCCTATTAAAATACCAACAGCATATTTCACAGATCTAGAACAAATACTCCAAACATTTATAAGGAACCTAAAAAGACCTCCAATAGCCACAGCAATCTTGAGAAAGAACAAAGTCAGAGGAATCACAATACCAGATATCAAGCCACCGTAATTAAAACAACCTGATACTGGCACAAGAACAGAGACCCCAGAAATCAACTCCAGCTATTCTGCTCAATTAATATTTGACAAAGGAGGCAAAAGTATATAATGGAATCAAGACAGTCTCTTTAATAAATGGTGTTGGGAAAATTGGACAGATACATGCAAAAAATGAAATTGGACAACTAACTTACACCATATACAAGAATAAACTCACAATGGATAAAAGACTTAAATGTAAACTGTGAAACAATAAAAATCCTAGAAGAAACCATAGGTAGCAAAATCTCACACATCTCTGGTAGCAACATGTTTACAGATATATCTCCTAGGGCAAAGAAAACTGAGGAGAAAATAAACAAACGGGACTACATTAAAATAAAAATATTCTGCACAGCAAAAGAAACCAACAAAATGAAAAGGAGTCCATTATATGGGAACATATTTGGCAAGGATGCATCTAATAAAGGGTTAATATCCTAAATATATAAAGAATTCATACAATTTAACAGAAGGAAAACAAACAATCCAATCAAAAAATGGGCAAAGGACCTAAACAGACACTTCTCCAAAGAGGACATACATAGATGGTGAAAAGACATGTGAAAAAATGCTCAAAGTCATGGATCATTAGAGAGATGCAAATTAAAACGACAATAAGGTATCACACCTCACACCTGTGAGAATGGCTATCATCAACAAATTAAATAACAAGTACTGTCGAGGATTCGGAGAAAAGGGAACCCTAGTACACTGCTGGTGGGAATGCAGACTGGTGTAGCCACTGTGGAAAGCAGTATGGACTTTCCTCAAAAATTCAATATGGAAATATCATTTGACCCAATGATCCAACTTCTAAGAATCTATCCTAAGAAACCCAAAATACCAATCAGAAAGAATGTATGCACCTCTATGTTCATAGCAGCACACTTTACAATAGCTAAGATCTAGAAAAAGCTCAAGTGCCCATCAGTAGATGAGTGGATAAAAAAGCTGTAGTACATTTATACCATGGAATACTATGCAGCAGTAAAAAAGAAGAATCTCTTACCCTTTGAGACAGCATGGAGGGACCTGGAGAGTATCATGCTAAGTGAAATACGTCAGTCAGAGACAGACAAGTATCACATGATCTCACTCATATGTGGAATCTAAGTAACAAAATAAACTAATGAACAGAATGGATCCAGAAACATGGAAGCATGGAACAGAGTGTGGAATCTCTGAGGGAAGAGGTGGGGGAGGGTGGGTGGGTAGGAGGTAATCAGTCAAAGACCTTGTATGAATATATGCATGTCCCAACGACACAGACAATGGGCCAGTGAGAGCCTGGGATGGGGAGTGGAGGCGGGCTGGAGGGGGCTAATGACGGGGGAGGGGGGGGGAGGAAAGAGGGATATATGTAATACTTTCAACAATAAAGATTTAAAAAGTAATACATAAACTTGCTATTTACTACATGATTAGATCCCAGACATCATAAAGTTACACATTTACTTGTGGATTTCTCTCTCGTAAACAAGATAACCTCAGAAGTTATGGTTTTATTACCCTGTATGCCAGAAAAATAAACACACATAAATAAATAAATAAATAAATAAATAGATAGATAGATAGATAGATAAATGTATGTATGTATGTAGGTGTACCCGAGGGCCATGTTTTAAGGTTTCTAATCCCACTACGCTCTCTCTTATGGATGATCCTAGCCAACAGCTTTAATTACCAGCCATATGGGATGACTTCACACGCCTAGCTTAGTCCCTCCCTTGCTGAGCTGCTTTCACTCCTTTGAAGCCAGGTATTTACTAAACAGAATCTCCACTTGCATAACCCAAAGGAATCTCAAACCAATGTGTCTCAGAGAATATTCAACACCTCTCCCCGCTCCCCACCCCACCCAAACTCAACCACTGTGCTGCTCTTCTGTTCCCTACCACAGAGAAGGGAGCATCAGTATTCACCCAGGTGCCCACATACCAGGAACAGGAGGAGGTTCCTCATCCTTGATTCCCACTTTTCCTTTTACCCCACATCCAGCAAGTCATCAAATGCTCTATTCCTCTGCCTCATCTCTTCATTCTCAACTCCACTATGGTAAACTAAACCATCACTGGTTATTCATGATTGGATTACTAAAAACTCCTCAACTTCCCTCTTTGCCCCTAACCTAACCCCCATTTCAGAGGTTTCCAACAGTCCTTCCGTAAAGGATCAACTCTTTAAGGGGATGAAAAAACTTTTGATTACTTCTCCAGTCCAATTTGGTTAATAAGGAAAGAGTATTTTTTGTACCCACGCTTCTTGTAATCAAATTCTGAGTTATGCTCTCACTAGTTGATGGCCTTGAACAAGTCACTTCACCTCTTTGATACCTCCAATTTCTCTTCAGGAAAATAAGGATAGTAATACCTACCTCTTAAGGTTGTTGTAAAAATTAACTTGCTATATGTCAGGATCTTAGAACAGTCCCAGCTCACAATAAGCATACATTTAAGTGTCAACTACTATTCTTCCTTCCCTCCCTCCAGTTCTACACTTCCATCAAACAACTTTATTCTCTTCCTTCAGGCTTCCACATTTGCTGTTCCCTGTTCAGAATACTCTGCCAACAGGCCAACTAAACCCAAGTCTTGTTTTGGACTCTCACAGCCTCTCCTCTTCCTCACAACATGGTTTAAGAGCAAAGACTCTGAAGACAGAGGGCCTGCGTTCAAATCAGCACACAGGCACTTGCAATCTCCCTAACTGGACAGCTTATTTACTTATTTTCTCTCCATGACTCTTCTGCAAAATGGGGAAGGTAACAGCACCCACCTCATAGAGTCACTGTGAGGATGAAGTTGGGTTTAATTTCCTGAAGGTCCCAGAACATGGTCTTAGAATAGTGCCAGGCCAATAATAAGCACTCAATAAATTCTAGCTATTATTATTATTATTGCTAAGCTTGTTATACAGATCTCATTTCTCCTGTCCCCAGTGTTTTAAAAAATTTATTGACTTGAAAGAAAAGAAAAGGAAAGGAGAGTTTGTTGTTCCACTTATTTATGCATTCATTGCTTCTTGCATGTGCCCTGACAGGGGCATATGGGGACGATGCTTTATCCCACTGAGCTAGCCGCCATGACCTGTCTCTAGTCTTGGCCTGAACTGCTTTCCCACTCCAATCCTACCCTCTTACACTCTAGAGGAAATACTCTCTGAAACTTGAATAATATCCCCCCAGTCCTGCTCACCATCACCCCAAACTTACACACGGGTATAATGGGACATCAGCAGACGACTCCCACATCCATCAGACCATGCCCCCCAACTCCATCAGTCGCCGGGGCCCTGCCAGGCTTGAGGGACCCCAAATCAGCTTCACACAGAGCTCCCACCCCCATTTAACCCCCGGTTCTCCGACGGTTCCTCTACTCTCTCCACCTTCCTTCCATCAGAACCCGGTCCCCTCTGGCTCCATCGGACCCCGGCCCTGGGCCCTGGGCCCTGGGCCCGCCCGCCCGCGCCCTCCAGGCCCGAGCCGCTGACCGGTCCTGCAGCTGGAGGTCGGGTCGCTCCCGAGGCTCCACATAGAAGCTGATGCCCGGGTGCGTGGCGAGGGCCCTCCACAGAAACTCCTGCGTGTAGGGCTCCAGGGGCAGCGGGAAGGGCGGCACGCGCGTCTCCAGGCGGCTCCACAGCGCGGGCAGGCACAGGCCATCGAGCCCCTCCAGGGCCACCTCGTCCAACAACGACTCCAGCGCGTCCATTGCTACTTCAGTTAGCAGCACCCGGGGCGCCTGCGCACTGCGCCGCCGAGGAGCCCGGCCCAGCGCGCCTGCGCACCACCGTGCGCGACTCCGGAGGCGGGCCGGACCCCGCGGTCGGAGGAGGAGTTTCGGAGCGCCTACGTAACGTCATCCCTCTTGGGGGCGGGCCCAGCCAGTGACGCCCCGCCGCCATTGGTCCGCACGCCCGCAGTAACCAGGGGAACTGCAAACAGTGCTGATGCCGCTTCCGGTTTGAGCACCCGGAACCACCGCCTCTAGGGATGGACGGTGAGTGTTCGTTGGCTCCTCCGGGAGGTCGAGGAGTTGTTCTCCCATCTCTCCTCAGGCTTCCCTTCCCCCAGCGCCCTCCCTCTCCCCGGGGGCAGAATGCCAAGCTACAGACCCCTGGACCACCCTGCCTGACCCAAGGTGGTCTCGGGTCTGAGGGAGGAGAGGCTGGGGGAGTGGTCAGTGTCTGCCTCTGTGGAGCTGTGGTGGTGTAGGAGCCCGGTTCTGGCCGGGGCTCAGCGAAGGGGTCTGGGCAGGGAAAGAAGTAAGCGTCTGAGAAGGCTCTTGTGTGCCCTAGGACGTGGACCTGCGGGATATGGGAGTCGGTGCGGCGGTAAACCTCCTCCTGGGGCGTGCAGTCAACCTACTGGAAAATGGGACTTGATCCGGGAGGGGTGGGCGGAGACAGGGAATACCCTCTCCTGTGCCTCGATGGTAACAATTAGTTCTGGGCAGTGCCAGGAACTCCGTTAGTGCTGTCAAGCAGCACCTCGCCAGGCTTCCTAATAGCCCTTTGAGTTGAGTGTTGCTATCGCACTTTGCAAATGAGGTGACTGAAGCTCAGAGAAGTTAAATAGCTTGCCTCCGTCCAGTCAGCCAGCAAGTGGCAGAGTGAGAAAGGAACCCAGACACTGTCTCTGGAGCTGAATTGTGGAGTTTGAGGTTTGGGAGGGGCTTTATAGAGACCCTCCATTCCAGATGCTGCAAATGCTGGTGTCTGCAAGGGACAGCCCGGGCTGCGACTGAAAATCAGTACTTCTGAAAGGGAGGCTTCTCACTCAGCTTCTGCCAATGGCTTTCCTGGGGCACCTCTCACTACACCATGAGGGCCAACCCATCTGAAGGCCAGATGCAAGCTGTGGGCCACCGTTTAGGGGTCCCGGATTAGAATCTTGGAACTGACCATTGGAAGCAGTGTAAAAATAGGCTGTGCGGGTATCTCATTTTGCAGATGGGAAGGCTAATGTCTGGAGACTGGTAGGGTCTGTGCTGGAATCCAGATAATTTTTTTTCTCATTTTACCACTGCCCCTCACTTCTGGTGAATTGGTTCCTTTGTGATACCTACTTAGTGCAGTGTTGAAAACATTTCATTTACAGTCTGTTATGTGCTCCAAACATCGTTGCCCTTTGTACTTCAGAGGTAGTATAAAATGTCATTTGCCAACTTGCCCTGTGGAAAGGTCAGAGTAATAAGCTATAGAACAATCATCAAATCTTTTTGGTCTCAGGATGCTTTTAAACTGTTACCTCAAAAGAGCTATGATTATGTATATCTATGCTATTTAACAAATCAGAAATTGAAGTTGAGGAAATCTTAAAACAATTAATTTAAAAATAACCCATTATTTCTGAATATAATAATACCTTTAGTTAAAACAGCTATATTCCCCCCTCCCCCAAACTAGTAGGAATATTGGAATTATTTTACATTTCCCCAAATTTCCCCAGTATCTGGTTTAACAGAAAATAGCTAGACTCTTGCCATGGCCGGTGTGGCTCCATTGATTGAGCATGTTCTGTGCACAGAGGGGAATCCAATTCGATTCCCCTTCATGGAACATGCCTGGGTTTTGGGCTTGATCCCCAATTGGGGTTCATGTGGGAGGCAGCTGATTCATGTTTCTCTCACATCAATGTTTCTCTCTTGCTCTCCCTTCTCTCTAAAATCAATGAAAACATATTTTTTTTTTAAAAAAAGAAAAAGAAAAGAAAATAGGTAGACTCTCATTTTAGCTTCAGCAACCAGACTTGTGCTCTTATTTTAGCTGATGTACTAGTATGTGAAAAAATCAGGTGTCACACAGGTATACAGTGGTAACGGAATATTTTAATTGCCTTTTCTGGTGAACTGTTTTGTGCTCTGTTACATTAAAATCCACTTGTCCATCTTGCTTTTCCATTGGATATTTTACCCATGTATGATTTTATAACTTAGGCATTGGTCATTTGGAAAATGTTACTTCAGTGATTTATGCAATTCTTCCAAATGTTGTCGTTGGAAATCTCATTACACAATATGAAATGGCATATCCTATCTAATAAAAGCCTGAACAGCAGAATGACCAGTGGAACCATTCGTGGCAATGATGCACACTGACCACCAGGGGGAAGACACTCAATGCAGGAGCTGCCCCTTGGTGGTCAGTGGGGGAGCTCAGCTCAGCCAGAAGCTGGGCTCATGGCTGGCAGCTGGCAGCTGGTGAGCTCAGGAGGCTTTGGTGGGAGCCTCTCCCACCTTCGAAGCAGCTCTAAGGAGCAGTGAGCTGAGAGGTAAGGAGCAGTGAGCAGGTGAGCCGTAAGGAGTGAGGGGTCCTGGACTGAGAGAAGGTGCAGGCTAGGCTGAGGGACCCCCCATTCCCATCCCCCAGTGCATGAGTTTCGTGCACTTGGCCTCTGGTTATTATGTAATATCAAAAAGAGCACATTCATTCAGTGGGGGTAGGGGGAGGTGGCCCTGGAGTGGGGGCTGTGGCAGTCGGTGCTCGAGGACCTGGAGTGGTGGCTGCAGTGGCTGCGGGACTGACGAGAAACTACTAAACTTCCTGTGGAAGCGAAGTAGAATTTCATAAGAACATAATGGATGGAGAAGAGAAAACCTATGGTGGCTATGAAGGCCCTGATGCCATGTATGTCAAATTGATATCTTCAGATGGTCATGAATTTATTGTAAAAAGAGAACATGCATTAACATCAGGAACAATAAAAGCCATGTTGAGTGGCCCAGATCAGTTTGCTGAGAACAAAACGAATGAAGTCAATTTTAGAGAGATCCCTTCACATGTGCTATCAAACGTGTGCATGTATTTTACTTACAAGATTCGCTGCACTAACAGCTCCACGAGATTCCTGAATTCCCAATTGCACCTGAAATTGCACTGGAACTGCTGATGGATGCGAACTTCCTAGATTGTTAAATAAAGTAAATTATAATAAACTGTTAACTTTTTTCAGTATTTAATACCTGTAGTTCAGTTAGTAATTTTTTCATATATAGCATGTTGTCTGTGTGCAATTGAACTTTAAAGTTCATTGCAAAGTAGACTATCGTCTCTTCTTTTGCATAGCACAGTTGAAATTTGTTTGCTACATCAACATTTTAAGGACATTTTCACAAATTGAGAAGTAAACAAATAGGCCAGTTGCTAGCTCGTTTTGCCTTACCCTTTGGGTGTGATTTTTAAAATTAGAGTGGTGGCAATATAGTAAATGTTGAACTTTAGTCATAAGTGAACATATTCTACAGGTAAATATTGGGCTATGTATTTTTATGTTTTTAAGTTGTTTTTTTAACCTATTCTGATCTTATAGCCATCATTACCATTATTAGAATTATGCAAATAATTGCATTATAAACATGTTTATAACTTAGCCAAATGTTGATTTTTATAACTGTCAAAGACATGAGTTGAAATTTCTTATGTGTCTTTTGATAAACTGCAGTATTGTTTAAGTGTATCTTGTCTTTTTGTTCATTGCTACAATTTAAGAACTTTATTTAAAAGCAGTTTGGAAGATTACTTGGTACAGCTGTTGGAACAGTGACCTTTTGCACTGTAGCCACATGGCCAATAAATAAAGTACATGATCTTGATTTCATGTGTACTGTGCATTTTGGTCAATCCAAAGTACTGTATTTTCATTGACTATAAAGCTTCCTTTGCAATATTAAAAAAAAAAAGCACATTCATTAATATCACCACCTATCTTATTTTTGTAAAAAGAGTTTAACTGTTGGGATGCTATTAAACTCCAGCTATTAAACAAACAAACTTTCTATTTGTTTACACTTGGAAGCTTGAATTTTATCATTAGCAACAGATATTGTCAGTTTCCCTGAAATGAAAGGTTTACTTTTGTATTTGAAAAAGTGTTTGCTAAACCACCCAAATCTGAATAGAGCTTGTCCTTCCCCCCCCCCCCCAATTCTTTATTGTTTAAATTAGTACACATGACTCCTTTTCCCCCTGTTGATCTTTCCCCGGCACCTTCCCCCCCCTCGCTCCCCCCCCACCTCCCGCAGCACATGCCCTCACCCCATTAGTATCTGTGTCCATTGGTTATGCTTATATGCATGCATCCAAATCCTTTGTTGATCTCTTACACCCCCCCCCCCCCCCCAATTTCCCCTCCCCTCTCTCTGAAGTTTTGTGGTCTTTTGGATGCTTCTCTATCTCTGAATCTATTTTTGTTCATTATATTCCACAAATGAGTGAAATCATGTGATATTTATCTTTCTCCCACTGGCTTATTTCGCTTAGCATAATGCTCTCCAGGTCCATCCATGCTGTTGTGAATGGTAAGAGTTCTTTCTTTTTTACAACAGCATAATATTCCATTGTGTAGATGTACCACAGTTTTTTTAATCCATCCATCTGCTGATGGGCACTTAGGCTGTTTCCAAATCTTAGCTATGGTGAATTGTGCTGCTATGAACATAGGGGTACATATATCCTTTCTGATTGGTGTTTCTGTTTTCTAGGGATATTGTCCTAGAAGTGGGATTACTGGGTCAAATGGAAGTTCCATTATTAATTTTTTGAGGAAACCCCATACTGTTCTCCATAGTGACTGCACCAGTCTGCATTCCCATCAGCAGTGCACGAGGTTCCTTTTTCTCTGCATCCTCACCAGAACATTATGTTGAAGTATGTTACCTTTGTTCCTAGTTGTGAGGGTTTTTATCATAAACTAGTGCCCTGGTGCATGAAATCTGTGCATGGAGGGGGGCAGGGTTCCCTCAGCCTAGACTGTACCCTCTCCAATCCTTCTCGTAATCTGGGACAGCTGGCTCCTAACTGCTCACCTATCTGCCTGCCTGATAGCCCCTAACTGCCTTTGCCTGCCTGCCTGATTGTCCCTAACTGCCTCTGCCTGTCTGCCTAATCACCCCTTAGTGCCCTCCCTTGCCACCTGATTTTGCCTCCAACTATTCTCCCCTGATGGCCTGATCTCGCCCCCAATTGCCTTTGCCTGCCTGATCTTGCCCCCAACTACCCTCCCCTGCAGGCCTTTTTCCCCCTAACTGCCCTCCCCTGCCAGCCTGATCTCACCCCCAACTACCCTCCCCTTCAGGCCTGGTTGCTCCCAACTTCCCTCCCCTGCCAGCCTGATCTTGCCCCTAACTGCCCTCCTCTGCTGGCCAATTTGGTTCTGATTGGTCAGTTTTGATGCCAGTCATGTCAAAAGCTCTGCCACCTACACAGCTATTGGCTCCTCACAATTGACCCAGATTTGGTTTTGATTGGTCAGTTCCTATGCCTGTCAGCATCAAAAGCTCCGCCTCCTAGGCCACCATTGGTTCCTCACACTTCACCCACTATTGGTTCTGATTGGTTGGTTTCTATGCCAATTACATATCTGGGCCTATCGGTGGGGCCTGATCAGAAAAAATGGGGCTGATCAGCAGCTCTGGTGGAGGCCTGGAGAGAAATGGAAGCATGGCTGCTGGCCAGACAGAGAGAGAGAGAGAGAGGCAAGTGCTGATCAATAGCTGCCATGGAGGCAACAGATCAGTCCCTGCTTCTCTCTTCAGGTCTCTCTCTGGCCCTGATTCGCAGCCCCGTTAGCAGTCAGTGTTGGGGCACCGCTCCTTCAGCGGAAGCAGTCACCACTGGGTTGCCAAGGAAACCCAGTGCTGACTGCAGGACTGACTTCTGGTTGGTTGAGCCTCATTCATTACCAGTTGTTATGACCCAGGGATTTTATATATTAGGAGAGGTGCTGGATTTTATAAAATGCTTTTTCTGCATCTATGGATAGGATCATATGCTTTTTACCCTTCATGTTGTCTATGTGGTGTATCACGCTTATTGATTTGCCAATGTTGTACTAACCTTACACCCTTGGAATAAATCCTACTTGATCATGGTGCATAATCTTTTTAATGTATTGCTGGATCCAGTTTGCTTATATTTTGCTGAGGACTTTAGCATCTATGTTTAGGAATATTAGCCTATAATTTTTTTCTTTGTAATGCCTTTATCTGGTTTTGGAATTAGGATAATGCTAGCCTTGTAATATGAGTTTGGGAGTCTTCATCTTAAATCATTTGGAATAGTTTACAAAGGATAGGTATTAGTTCTTTGAATGTTTGGTAAAAATTACCTTTGAAGCAATTCAGTTTAGGACTTTAGTTTGCCCGGAGTTTTTTGATTACTGCTTCAGTTTCACTAGTTGCAATCTGTCTATTCAAATTTTCTGATTCTTCCTGATTTGGTTTTGAAAGATTATATGTTTTTAGGAATTTATTCATTTTGTCCAATTTGTTGGCATATCATCGCTCATAATATTGTTTTACAGTCTTGTGTATTTCTTTGGTGTTGGTGTTACTTCTCCTCTTTCATTTCTGGTTTATTTATTTGGGTCCTTTCTCTTTTTTTCTTAATGAGTCTGGTTAAAGGTTTATCTATCTTGTTTATCATTTGAAAGAACCAGCTCTTGGTATAACTGACCTTTTTTATTGTTGTTGTTTTTTTTAGGCTCCCTTTATTCTTTCCTTCCTGCTTTTGTGTTGGTTTTTCTTTTTGAAATTCCTTTAAGTGTAAAGGTAGATTGTTTTAAGTCTTTATTGTTTCTTTAGATAGTCTTGTAATGCTATGAATTTCTGTCTTAGGACTGTTTTTGCTGTGTCCCTTAGATTTTGGGTTGTTGTGTTCTCATTTTCATTTGTTTCAAGGTATCTATTGATTTCTTCTTTGATCTCACGATTAAACCATTCATTATTGAGTAACATGTTATTTAGCTTCCATGTCTTTGTGTGTTTTTCAGTTTTTTTTCTTTTGATTGATTTCTAGTTTCATACATTGTGGTTAGCTAAGATGCTTGATATGATTTCAATCTTCTTAAATTTGCTGAGACTTGCTTTGTGTCCTAGTATGTATTCTATCCTAGAAAATGTTTCATGCGCACCTAATAGAATATATATTCTGCTGCTTTGGGGTGAAATGCTCTGAAGATATAATTTAAACCATCTAATCTAGAGTGTTATTTAATGTCACTATTTCCTTATTGATTTTCTGTCTGGAAGATCTATCCATTGCTATGGGTGGCATGTTAAAGTGCCCTACTATGAATGTATTACAGTCAGTCTTTTCCTTTATGCCCATCAAAATTTGCTTTGCATATTTAGGTGTTCCTATGTAAAATATTGTTGGATTGCTCCCTTTATCATTATGTCTCTTACTATAGCCTTTATTTTCAAGTCTATTTTGTAAGATACAAGTATTGCTACCCTAACTTATTTTCTTTTTCATTAGCATGAAATGTTTTCCCAACCCTTTACTTTCAGTCTGTAGGTAGCTTTTGTTCTGAAGTAGGTCTCTTGTAGACAGTTTGTGTATGGGTCCTGTTTTCTTATTTACTTAGCTACCTTATGTCTTTTGATTGGATTATTTAAGCCATTTACGTTTGAATGATTATTGATAGTTTTATATTTATTGCTGTTTTATTCTTTTAAAAAATATTTTTATTGATTTCAGAGAGGAAGAGAGAGGGAGAGAGGTATAGAAACATCAGTGGTGAGAGAGAATCATTGATTGGCTGCCTCCTGCATGCGTTACACTGGGGATTGAGCCCGCAACCCAGGAATGTACCCTGACCAGGAATCAAACTGTGACCTCTTGGTTCATAGGTTCATGCTCAAACACTGAGCAATGCTGGCTAGGCTGCTATTTTATTCTCTTAATTATGTTCTTCTGGGTTTTTTTCTTCCCTTTTCATTCTCCTCTTCTTCCTCCCACCCTTCCACACCTATCCTCCTCCTCCTTTCTTCTTTGTTCTCCCTTTTTTTTTTTCACCTTTTAATATTTCAGCGTTGTAAATAGAGTTGAGCTCCTACCTCCTCTGCCACTATCTTGGATTTCTTTAAAAATGACATCATATACAATATACAAGGTATGGCTAGTTCAGCTGGCAACTCAGTCATGCAAGTGTTCTTTGGGATTAGCCATTGTACTTGTGCTTGTAGCAGAAACACTTTAAGTATACTTCCCTTTTTTTCCCCACACAAAATATTTAAAAATGTGTACTCATGAGATGTAATAAAGTAACTTTTACTGTTTCTTCAGGACACTGTAAGTAAAAGTGATTTTCTTTGTTTATTTTATTGTGAGTACATGTAAGTAAAGAACAATGACTACTAGTACAGTTTGGTGCTGCTGCCTTGTATCCACTTAGGCTACAAGCAATTTTACCTACTGTTGCTTTTGCATCATCAATACAAATGATCAACACAGTGAAAAAGTCTTGGAATTATGATGAAAATTGTTTTGTGCTTGGGAACCTCTCTTCCTCACAGGATCAGTAAAATATACGTTGAGAAACATTGCTAAACCATTTTCAAGAAGTCGGCTTAATCACCTCTAACTGTTATCATCTCAGCTCTCCTACAGCAGTGGCTGCCAACCTTTCGGACCTCACGGACCACCAGTCGTCCGCAGACAACCCCTTGGCAACTGCTGTCCTAGGGCATTGTTATGCCCCAGTGGAGGGACCTATTCATTTTCAGATTGATTCCAAAGGAAAAACTTGGTTGTCTTTGAGAAAGTATTTTCCCTAAGATTAGATTTCAAAGGACCCCTTTTTCCATTTCAATTTTTAAAACTTTGACTTATATACCTTTTTATAGGCACACTAGTGACCTGGTGCATGAAAACTCATGCACTGGAAGGGGTGGGGGGTCCCTTAAGCCTGGCCTGCCCCCTCTCACTGCCGGCAGCACAAGCCTTGATCAGCCCTTGTTACCTGAGCCTCTGGCGGCCCTGGGTGGCTGGACAGCTGCCATCCGAGGCTTGCCTTCACCTAGGGCCAGCCCTGGGCATCAGAGGGACTCCAGAGGCAGGTGCGGAGAGTGGCCAGGCCCACCTGGGGTCAGGCCGGGCCTTGCTGTGTGCCTTCTGCATTTGCGGGCTGAGGAGACTGGGTACTGCCATCTTGTGTCTGTGGGTGCCACCATCTTTGAGAGCATGACAGTCAATTAGCATATTCCCTCCTTATTGGCTGAGGGTGCCACTGTCTTTGAGGGTGGGACAGTCAATTAGCATATTCTCTCCTTATTGGCTGTGGGCACTGCCATCTTTGTAATGGCATGAAGGTCAATTAGCATATTCCCTCTTTATTAGATTGGATACCTATTGGATAAATCTTCGTGAGTTGTGATTCTAGCCAGCTAGATAATCCTTATTAGGGTTCTGCTCTGGTTGAGTGTGTGAGGGAAAAATAGGCTGTATTCTAAAGCCACACAGCTAGAACAGACCTTTTCCACAAACTTTTTCCTGGCTCATTGGTTTTGTCCTTGGGCTCTGTGATGCACTGTGATGTAAAGTGGGTAGTTTGGGGGGCCATATAGCCAGTCACCTTGAATTTTAATCTTAGATGTTACCCTGACCTCTCTCAGCCTTAGTTTTCCTGTCAATAAAGTGGAGATGATGATGAAGCTTACTTTTTTTGTTTGGTAATCCATTGATGAGTTCCTCATTGTGGATTCAATGAGACAATGCATGAGTGCACTGAACAGCAGATCTAGCATATAAAAAGTGCTCCTACGTAGTAGCTAATGCTCTCTGCAATTGGGTGGACCTCCTCCAAACCACTGACAGGAGAGGGAGCAGGGGATCCGATGAAACCCTCTAGCAAAACAATAATCTTTATGATAACTCACTCTAGGTTTAAAAGAAAAAACATAGTTTGATATTTTTGTTTTCATAAAGGTAAATTGGCAATGTGTGAGTTTTCTGTCAGTGAAAATGTTCACCTTTATGTTAAAGCCTAATTTCCTCTACTTTAAAAGTACAAGATGGGCCAAAACCGGTTTGGCTCAGTGGATAGAGTGTAGGCCTGTGGACTGAAAGGTCCCAGGTTCGATCCAGTCAAGGGAATGTACATTGGTTGCGGGCACATCTCTAGTAGGGGGTGTGCAGGAGACAGCTTATCAATGTTTCTCTCTCATCGATGTTTCTAACTCTCTATTCCTCTCCCTTCCTCTCTGTAAAAAATCAATAAAATATATATATTTTTAAAGAAGTACCAGATGGTTTAGAAAAAAAATTCTACTCAGTTTTCAAGGAACATAATAATTAGACAAAAGTTCAGCATATCAATATTATTACAAAGGATTTTAAAGCTGATCATTTGCTTTTGCTCCCCCCCCCCCAGAGCAAATATTTAACATTTCCCTGTGTATACTATTCATTTGCTTAGCAAACTCTCTCAAAGAATTAATAATGCTCTGATGAAATTTAGCCTAGCTTATGTAAATAATCACAAGCTACAAAACGGGTGATGGTTGAATCAGTAAGGTCTTATAGAAAGTATGGTATCAGCATGCCTGGTCTCTTCTGTTCTTGTGTGGTTTTTACCTGGACTACAGGGGATTTGTCTATTTCTCTTACTACCCAAAATAAGCCAAGCAAAACAAAAAAACAAATAAAACAAAGCAGGCGTTCAGCAGGCAAAATAAATGTGTGGTCCGTGTAATCTTTGTGTCTGTTCTCTTTTCCTTTCTTGGTTCCTATCTTGAATCTGATTCATTTCTTTCCTCGATATTTTTGGCTTTCATTCCACCCTGTCGTTTCAGCCAATGGGACTTGGCACGCAGTGTTTTGCTTATTTTTCCTCAGGGCATTCATTCAGTGACTCCTCAGCATCGTAGTGCCTTTGGGCCCTGGCATGCAGAGATTTCAAGATGAGTAAGATTGAATCCAGGTGAAGAGTAAATATGAGTTCATTGTGCTAGTCTCAAACATTTCTGTGAAGTTGATTATTTTTATACTAGAGGCCAGGTGCACAGGAATTGTGCACTGGTTGGGGGGCGCGGCCTGCAGGGATTAGCCTGGTGTGGGAGCACCGCTCATCCTGGTCAGCTGAGCAGCGCTTCCATTGACCACCAGGGGGCAGCTCCTGCATTGGACATCTTCCCCCTAGTGGTCAGTGTGTGTTATAACAACTAGTCAACCAGTCATTCTGATTGTTCCACCATCAGTCACTGGGCTTTTATTATATAGGATATAAGTTAAATTTTTATAATCCTTTAAAAATAGAGATACAGCACATTTAAAAATGAATTCTTTATGGCAGACATTACAAATTGGGGTGAAATATAGCCCACAGGCATGTTTATTTGGCCCATAATATTTTGTTCTTTAAATGTTTTAATTAGCTCTTAATATAGAAAAATTGGGAGATTTCCCATAAATATATGATTATGGTATTTTCTTTAAAATATCAATTAAAGTCTGTGAAATCCAAATTAGAATTCTGCCTGGCCTCAGCTCCCTCACAGCTGGAGCAGAGTGGAGATGGGAGGGTCACTGTCCAGGCCACCATAGCACCTACCTACCTGGCTTCCCTCATTGCATGTGGTACCTGGCTGGGCCCCAGAGGCATTTGAAGGTACACCCTGCTCTAGAATGAAATTGTGACATGCAGAATGGCACACTGGACTCTCATTGTAGGTTCTTGTTCTACGAGGTTTGAAGAATAAAATTACCGACTAAAAGATTTTAGCAAAAATGTGGAAGTTTATTGCAAGCATATATAAACTCCTCCTTGGGGAAGGGTCCCCCAAATAGGAGAGTCCCTCCCTCTCTAAAATGGGAAGAAAAAAACATAAACAGTCCTCTGAGTCTGTTTACAGGTCTATAAATGCTGGCAGCTCTTTGTCTGTATACGCTACATTCTAATTAGACCCCTTCCCCTGTGCTTTCCTAATTGGCTCCTTTCCCCCCTTTTCCTTACATGGTGTCAAAGCCCACCCGGTGCCCCCCTCTTCTTCCCCTTACCTTGTAACATTCTTATAATAAACGGGCAGTTTGGAGCTGCCTCTGCCCTCTATCACATATGCATTCCTCTGCGCTGGACCCTCCTTCCTTAAAACTGCCTTTCCTGTCTTTAAACTCCTTTCACTTGGACAATTTTGAAAATCCCTATGGACTTCATGGGTGCCATACTGTGCTATACTTATCTTTTAGTTTTAATAATAATAATTTTAAAAAGCTAATAAATAGTACTAGAGGCCTGGTGCACGAATTTGTATATCAGTGGGGTCCTTTGGCCTGGCCTGCAGGATCGGGCTGAAACCAACTCTCCGACATCCCCTGAGTGGTCCCTGATTGCAAGAGGACAAGTTGAGGGACCCCACCAGTGCATTATTGGGGCTGGGGAGTGATGCAGGTGGTTGGCCAGCTGGGGAGGGGTTGTGGAAGGGCTCCAGGGCGTGTCTGGCCTGTCTCGCTCAGTCCTGATTGGCAGGACCCCAACAGCAAACTAACCTACCAGTTGGAGCATCTGCCCCCTGGTGGTCAGTGCACATTATAATAAGCTGTTGAGCATTCTTAGCATATCATTAGCATATTATACTTTGATTGGTTGAATAGTTGACAGTATCACAGGACACTTAGCATATTAGGCTTTTATTATATAGGATAAGAAAGTATCAGTTATCTTCAGTGCCACAGGACTACTTATGATGTCCCACCGTCTGACCCTTGTAGTCTTAACAATTGCTCTGTGAACATAGTGCATTTAAGTGGAGAATTTTCCTGGGGAAGCTGTTTCCCCTTGCCCGTATCCTTAGTTGGTCTTCTGGTCTCCAATCTCATCTTTAAATAGTCATCCACCTATTCATGCCCAGAGTTTTAACAGTGGGCTGAACTGGGTCCATAGCTGTGTTTTCCCATATTTAAACATAGAGATTTCCATTAAAGCCTGGCCTTTTAAGTCTCCAGATAAAACGGTGCTTTGGCCCCAGTGGGCCTGCCTTCTGTCACAGCCCTGGTCCTTAGCACCAAACAGTGGCCACCTCAATAGTTGACTTGTAATGACAATTTGGCCTCTTCTGACTGGTGGTGCCAGTTATCAAGTGCTCACTTTGCATTGAGAATATTGTCCCAACCCTGCAGGCACCTGAGATTTCAAACCCTGCATGACACACCTTGGGAAGCTGGCTATCTCTTGGGCACACCATATTCTCTCCCAACTCCCTGCCTTGCCAGTGATGTGTTCCCTGCCACCCTTCTTTCAAGTCAGCTCCACACTGTAGATTGTGGTACAGAATAATTAATACTTGCAGAATTATTTTCTCCTATGTGGCAGGATCCCATGGCTCCTCATGAATTGTGCTATCGCAGGGATTGGGCTTCATGTCTTTCTTCTTCTTTGACGGTAGAGACCCACTTTTGTTCCTTTGTATGTCCAGCACTTGGCCCAAAGACAGGTACATGAGTGTTTGCTGGGTTGACATCGTAACCAGGAAGGAGACAAACCAATTTGTCCCTTAGTGAGTTGTTGGCCAGTCTCCATAAAGCAGACAGAGAACAGATCCTTGTAACCAAGGCTCCAGGTCAAGCCTCCAGAGATCTGGCTGGTTCCTCCTCCTCTAGTGGACAAGTTTGGTCCCTCAGGCACTGTCAGGTGGAGTATTCAAACTAGTCCTAATAACATGCCCTGTCCTAGCTACCTTTCTTAAACCCCACAGCCTTTGTGTTATTCTGTTCCCACGCTATTAGTCACCTTCCTGTCCTCCCCCACTTCCTCTCCCAGGGAAGTCACTGTCACTCTCTTGTCCTGTTGTTACTGGAAAGCAGACCTGACCCTGAGCCGGTCTGCCCAGGGTGGCCGCTAGCGTGTGGGTTCTTGACTTTGTGTAGGAAAATGTCACCACATGAGTTCAGGTGACTGTGAGGGAATGCTTACTAAAGCTGGAGCCAGTAAAACAAGGGAGGGCTTAGTATAGAAGAAGCAACAGGAGAGCCTAGGCTGGGCTGCTCTAGCTCTCTGGGAAGTCAGAGAAAACGGGGTCTTGGGAACAGGATCAAGAGATTAACCTGTGACGAGCTGCGGCTGCCCATCCCTCCCAGGTTGCAAGTCTCCTGGGAACCCTTAGGGTTTAGGAGGTGCAGGCCTGTGTGGGAATAAGAGAGGAAGGGAATGGTGGGAGAGCACAGTGGATCCATTGTCTTGAAGCTCCTCTCTCTCTCTCTCTCTCTCTCTCTCTCTCTCTCTCTCTCTCTCTCTCTCCTCTCTCTCTCTCATCTTAGGAAAGGGTTTCAGCAGAATATTCATCAGTTTTCCAGGAATGCTCTTTCAGGGTTGTTTCCACCTGATTGGGCAGTGTGAGGGTTGTTGCTCATTACAGCAGGTCCTGGTGTCCCCCACCTCTTTTTGCTGCTTTTCTGAGATGAGTTGAAATACAATTGAAGCCTAGATGTTATTTCTGCGAGGTGACCTTTAGCTGTCTGTCTCAGTTTCCCTGTTTCACTGGGCCTGGCTTACTGGCTGTCTCACCACCTCCATTTTGGAACCCGATACTACCTTGACCACCCTTAGCTGATGGATCCTCTGGAGACAGCCATGACTTAGCATGTCCTTTGAGGACAGGACAGTTATGGGTGAATGCAGCACCTGGCAGGAGGTTGGACAACCACAGCTGTCTGGTCCCCAACATAGGAGCCCTGCAGGCACCACCACTTTTCTCAAGTCTGAGTGAACTTGCAGTTCTGCGTGTGTGTTTCTGCTCCAAGGAGTCCCAAGCTAATTAGGTACATTTTATGAACCACCTAAAATCACAGAAGGTCAGAGCTGGAAGGGACTTGACATCTAGTCCAGGATCCCATTGTGGTGACTGATGTATTTCAGGATCCTGGGGTTCCCATGCAGGGGTCACAGGTTAGAAGCCCGCAGGGAACAGGCAGGTTATACAAATGACTGCAGTGGCCAGGACTCATTTCCTTATGCAGCTCTATGCCAGATTGTTCCAATGCCTAAATACACTTGGCATACCTGGGAATATTCTTCATTTTTGTAAAGAAATTTATTGGCTACTAATTTCTTTTAATTAATTAACTAATTAACTAAGTAATTATTATTATTTTATTGTATATGTTTTTTATTACAGATGTCTCTTTTCTCCATTTTTGTCCCCCTCAATCCAACCACTACCCCACCCCAGACCTTCCCCATCTTATTGTCTGTGTCCATGGGTTATGCATATATGCATACATGTTCTTTGGCTAATCTCTTCTTGCCCCCTCCCATCTCCACTGAGAGTCTACTAATTTCTTGAAATGTACTCTTTTCCCTCTCTCCATCATCTGTAAAGTAGAGGTAATAGCTATATCCTCTTCCTGGGGTTGTGAGAATTTGTTGCATTAATAAATGACGCAGGGGCCTGGCACCCAGGAAGCCCATATGTCAGTGTCAGCTGCAAGACGTCGAGGGTGGTGGAGGTGGAGGGTCCCACTTTTCCTGGAGACATGGACACACGAGCTGTCACTGTCATCTTCACTGCAGGGAAAGAAAACTTCTCTGATCTGCTGATAAATGGCAACTTGGACCTGCCCTCACTGGCAGGGAGACAACCTGTGGGGTGGGGATCCAGAGGGCATCAGGCCATCTGGCAGGCCATTGTCCTCAGCTCCTGACAACTGTTGCCAGGCAGGAATGCAAGCCTGTGTTGCCAGATCTTTCCGTGCTTTTTATTTTTTTCAAAATAATCTAGAACTCGGGAATTTTAAGTGAAATTTAACTATTGTCTGAAAAACATTGTTTTTTTGTTTTTTTTTACCATCACGAAGACCAGGCAAATGTCTGTGGGTTGGACTCAGCCTTTAGATCTAGTCTGATCACTGCTATTGGCAGGTGGGGTGAGGCCAAGGCAGGAGAAGGAGAGCAGGCCCATTCCAGTGGGGCCTCCCCCACCTGCCAAGCCTTCCTCCTAATGAGCCCCCTCCTTGGCAAGTTCTGCAGCTTGCTTCCTTTGAGATGGAGATTTCATTTTAAACCTTCAGGTTAGAACCATGACAAACCATGGCAGAGAATTAGATTCATTTATTCTCCCTTTCCCTTTCTTTCTCTCTTCCTCCTCTCTCATCTCTTCCTCCTCTCTCACTTTCTCCCTCCCTCTCCCTTTCTCTCGGTGCTATCCATCCGAGCCTTATTCTGGAGAGGAGTGGAAGGAGCAGAGCTTGTTGATCAGACTGAGTGAGTTAGAACTCTTGCCTCTCACTGCCTAGAGTTTTAAATTGTAAAATGGAGATTAATAGTAGGACCTTCCCAGAGGGCTGAGAATCAAATAAATTTATTCAATTAAAAACCCTTGAATGGTGCCCAACACTTAATGGGTTCAGTAAAATATAGCTATCAGATTACAAGAAAAACCTGCATCTCTTTCCTTAGGATTCCAGGGGAATCTCATGCTTCATTTCTTGTGTTTTCCAAGGTTCAGCAGGGTTATTTTTGAGGGGTAGAGTGCAAATACTCAGAAGATACATTACTTTGGATACACATACACATGCACACATATAGGGTGAAGTAAATTAGATTTAGAGTGTGGGTGTGGAAAATATAATTAATAAATAATAGCAAGAATAAACTTTGTGTTGCCTGTACTCACCACTGTAATCATGTGCCACACCCTGTATTTTCATAAATGCAGTGTCTTCACTTGTATGCTGTCGGGGGCCGGGATGGGAGAAAGAGGTGGGTAGGTGTGAAGTGGGAATGGCTTTGAATTTGTGTGGTGGATACAGAAGTAGACCAAAGTACATTTTGGCCTGGAAGCATGTTGTCACATAGGCCATTGATTAGATTACAGAGGTGTGGTATTTACTTCGCATGAAAAAAAAATCAATATTTTTCAATTATCTCTAATGGTGTATTAAACTTACTGTGTCACATTTCGCTTCACTGTCCCAGAAAGAGCAAGGGGAAGGGTCAGGAAAGCACACTGTGAGAGAAGGAGAAGTCTTCCCAGCAGTTCCAGAAGTCATCCTGCCGCCTGTCCCTTCTGGCATTGTCCATTGAGAAATTTCATACACTCAGTTATCGGTTCCAGAAAGGTCTGCTCATGTCTGCTCCATTCCAAGCACTGTTTCAGGTGTGGGAAATTCTGTGATTTAAAAAAAACCCAGACAGCGGCCTCCGATTTCTCAAAGCTGATATTTTAGTGGAGGAGACAGACCACAAACATATTAACAAGAAATAGGTCTAATAAGTGCTATGCTTAAAGTCCCTTTAAGCTGAGATCTGATTGATGAGAAGACCGAGAGGATGAGGGCAAAGGCCTCAAGGCAGGAAGGAATCCTGAGTCCAAGGAGCAGGACTGTGTGTGAAAGTGGGGAACGGGAAATACTGGTGCATCAAGCAGACAAAATACAGGCTTAGTTTTAGATGGCTTCCATGGGAAAAGCCCAGCAATAGTGGAGGCAAGAGACCCACCAAGTGACTAGTGGAAAAGATGACAGCTTTGATGGCAAGGAGTGGACAGGTTTGTTTGCCTGAGTGCAACAAAACTTGATGAGATCCATGACCAGTTAGCTGTTTCTAGGTGAGGGAACTACTAAGTGCTAAGTGCCTACTATGCACAGATCACTAGTCTAAGTATTTCACATGTACTATCTTAACCCTGACAATTACTGTAATGCAAGCATGTTAAACTCAAAGGCTAACACGGGCCAAATAAATGAGGAATGCAGCCTGTGGGCCATGAGTTTGACATGCTTGCTGTAATGGAATAGGGACAGTTAGGATTGCCAACCAGGCAATGATTGGCTGAGTCAGACTGACCCCATAGCCTACCCTCTAGCCACTGCGCAGCATTGTCCCCAGCCTCCCTTCTGTTAGGCCGGCCACAGAATGCACGGCTAAGCATTTCTACCAGTAAACCAAGCAAATGCATGTATTGGTGTGCAGGTTATAAATAACCATTTCCAGCTGCCAGCTGTTGTTTAGGTTTGGAAAAGAAAAGAAGATCTTAGTGTGACTTGTTTATCTCAGGTAATTTGGCATTAAACCGGGCCCTGGGAATTTGAGTTACACAGGAAATGCAAAGAAAAAGTGTTGGAGATATTGTTCCAGGCCTTCAGAGGACAGGAGTAATTTAAAGGCCCAGAACCAGCCTGGAGGTGCGCATGGGGACTTGAAAAGGAGATTGTGTCTTAGAGCCAATCTTTTTACCTGGCTTCCATGCTCTTTGTCTAATAGATTTCTGTTGTTATAATGAGATTTCCTTAAAGAGCTCAGTGCATGGGCCCTTCCAATAAAAGGGCCCATGCATTGAGATGAAGAAACTAGTGGCACGGTGCACATTGAAAGGAAATTAATTAGAAGAAATATTTTAATATCACTATTTGCCCTTTTTCTACAATTGAAGTGTCAACCAAATTCACGATCAACAATGATAGGTCGAAACACATGTATGCAATTGGCACCAGCAAGAGCTTTATATGTAACGTGCACGAATGAGTTAACTTAGCCTTTTATATGTCCTACCAGAGGCCTGGTGCACAAAATTTGTGCACGGTTGGGGGCTCCTCAGCCCGGCCTGCACCCTCTCCAATCTGGGACATCTCTCTAGCAATCCAGGACAATTGGCTTCTAACCACTCGCCTGCTTGCCTGCCTGATTGCCCCTAACCCCTCTGCCTGCCTGCCTGGTTGCCCCCAAATGCCTTGCCCTGCCACCTGATCCTGCCCCCAACTGCCCTCCCCTGCTGGCCTGATCTTGCCCCCAACTGTGTTCCCCTGCTGGCCTGATTGCCCCTAACTGCCTCTGCCTTGGTCCCACCACCATGGCTTTATCCAGAAGGAAATCAGACATCTGGAAGAAGGCTGGTTGGCCTGGTCTAATTAGCATATTACCCTTTTATTAGTATAGATAGATTATATAGAATAGATTGCTTAAATTGGGGGAAAAGCCTTTTTCAGCAGAAGGAAATGCTCTTGGCATACAAAAACATAATCTCTATATCTGAACTGACAGCCAGCCATATGCATTATACCAGTGGTCGGCAAACTCAGCCGAGCCAAATATCAACAGTACAATAATTGAAATTTCTTTTGAGAGCCAAATTTTTTAAACTTAAACTATATAGGTAGGTACATTGTTATTAACTTAATTAGGGTATGTGGTATTTTGTGGTAAAGCCACATTCAAGGGGCCAAAGAGCCGCGTGTGGCTTGTGAGCTGTGGTTTGCCGACCAGTGCACTATACTGTCAAACCCGTCATTAAAACATCCAATCACCCGAAGCCAATTGAATATATATATATTGAATAATTTTTTAAAAAGTATATATTTTTTTAAAAATTCAATCAATTTCTTATACCTTACACCAAATAGCTGTTGCCCTTACAACCCCTCCTCAGCCTCCACCTTAGGTTTCTGCCTTCCCAGTCCACCCAGAGTAGGTTGTGATTGGTTGGTTTCTATGCCAGTCAGTGTCAAAAACTCTGCCTCCTAGGCAGCCATTGGCTCCTCGCAAGATTTGGTTTTGATTGGTTAGTTTCTATGCCAGTCAACATCTTTGGGGCTATCTCCAAGCCTGATCATAGAGGCAGGGCTGATCAACAGCCCCCCAGGGCTATTGGCGAGCAGGCTGAACTGCTGACTTCTGGGAGAGAGAGAGAAAGAAAGAGAGAGAGAGAGAGAGAGAGAGAGAGAGAGGCTTGGCTGCTGGCAAGACCATGAGAGAGGTGATCACCCTGCTTCTTTTTTTTTTTTTAATAATATATTTTATTGATTTTCTTTACACAGAAGAAGGGAGAGGGAGAGAGAGCTAGAAACGTTGATGAGAGAGAAACATCGACCAGCTGCCTCCTGCACACCCCCCACCGGGGATGTGCCCGCAACCAATGTACATGTCCTTGACTGGAATCGAACCTGGGACCCTTCAGTCTGCAGACCGACGCTCTACCACTGAGCCAAACCGGTTTCGGCCACCCTGCTTCTTTCTCCAGGCCTTGCCAGCCTGGTGTTTAGCCAAGACTTCAGTCATTTTGGATGTTATTACCCTGGTTCTTTATATATATGCAAATTGACCGAACAGTGGAATGACTGGTCGATATGACATGCACTTACCACCAGGGGACAGATACTTAATGCAGGAGCTGCCCCCTGGTGGTCAGTGTGCTCCCACAGGGGGAGCGCCATTCAGCCAGAAGCCATGCTCACAGCTGGCGAGCACAGCGCAGTGGCAGCTTCTCCCAACTCCACAGCAGGTGGACATCCCCTGAGGGATCCTGAACTGTGAGAGGGTGCGGGCTGGGCTGAGGGACCCCTCTAGTCCTATCTAATAAACAGGGAATATGCTAGCCCTAACTGGTTTGGCTCAGTGGATAGAGCATTGGCTAGCGGACTCTAAGGTCCCAGGTTCAATTCCAGTTGCGGGTACGTACCTGGTGGGGAGTGTGCGGGAGGCAGCTGATCGATGTTTCTCTCTCATTGATGTTTCTTTTTAAAATATATTTTATTGATTTTTTACAGAGGGTAAGGGAGAGGGATAGAAAGTTAGAAACGTCGACGAGAGAGAAACATTGACCAGCTGCCTCCAGCACACCTCCCATTGGGGATGTGCCCACAACCAAGATACATGCCCTTGACCAGAATCGAACCTGGGACCTTTCAGTCTGCAGGCTGACACTCTGTTCACCGAGCCAAACTGGTTTTGGCTCTCATTGATGTTTCTAATTCTCTATCCCTCTCCCTTTCTCTCTGTAAACAATCAATATATTTTTTTAAAAAGAAAAGAAAAGAGGGAATATGCTAATTGACCATCACACCCTCACAAAGATGGCAGTTCCTACAGCCAATAATGAGGAAATATGCTAATTGACTGCCACGCTCCAAGATGGCGACACCCAGTCCCCTCAGCCCCATTGGGGTGGCAGGTGCACGACATGGCTGGGCCTGCCCTAGGCAGATCTGGCCGCTCGGTGCTCCTGCCTCTGGAGTTCCCCAGTCTCCTCAGTCCCCCAGCCACCCAGGGCCAGCCCAAGGCACAGGCAAATCTCCGATGGTGGCTGCCCAGCTGACACCTGAGGTGCAGGCAAGCCTCAGATGTCGGCTGCCCAGCCACATAGGACCAGCTCAAGGTGCAAGCAAACCTCAGATGTCAGCTGCCCAGCCACCTCAGGCCAGCTCTTGGTCCAGGCAAGCCTTGGATGTTGACTGCCCAGGTGCCCGGGGCTGCCCGAGACTCAGGTAACCAGGGCCAGCTGAGGCTTGCACTGCCGGCAGTGGCAGTAGCAGAGGTGTGATGGGGGCGTTGCCTTCCCCAGATTGCTGGTCACATCCTGCCCTGAGGGCTCCTGCACTGTGAGAGCGGGCAGGCCGGGCTGCGGGACACCCCACTACTTTAGTATAGAATAAACATGCTTAGTTAGACCTGCTTTCTGACGTAGCTAAACTTTTTTCAGCCCAGGGAAGCACCCCAACTTCTCTTTCAGGTAATTGTCAGCAGCATGGCAATAAATATCAACACAAAGCAGATTATTGCCGTAGATCAGGCAGTGAGAACAAAGGGTAAAATATTTAACTGCAGCAGTGTTTGACTATATTCTGTGCAGTGAGAAAAGCTGAAGTCATTTTCAAGGTCCACCATTTCTTCTCAGTTAGGTTAAGTGTCTAAGCTTTCTAAATCTCCGTTTTCAGACTAATGAAAAGAAAATAGGAAATGAGTCTCCTATCTACCTACTCCAGGACTTCTTTGAGGATCAAATGAGAGGAGACACGGGTAAACGCTTCACAGACATTTGGTTAAAGTGTGAAATGTTTGTATCTGTCTATAAACTAAGTTGTGATCCTGGGCTGAAGAAACTGCAAGGAGGCTAGTCATCACTAGGGAGAGGAAGCGGGCATTGCTACATGGTGTCTTTACAGTTTCCAGGCTGGGCTGGGCTGAGGGCTGAATTTTGTGCCATGGGTCTTGGCAGCATTGGCTGCGATTTGGTGGGCTGTCACTCCAGGGTAGTGGTGGGGCCTGCGCCCCTCTTGGGGGAAGCTGAGTGTTGCTTTGTGGGCATCAGGTCTGCGGTGCCATTTCTCTGTAAATGGTCAGTGCATGTCATGGCAGCTCCTGTGTTGAGCATCTGTCCCCTGATGGTCAGTGCGCATCATAGGATGGTAAGACACTTAGCATATTAGCCTTTTATATAGATAGATAGATAGATAGATAGATAATGGGATGAGCCAGAGATTTTCCAGTCTTCTGCCTGGTTACCTTCTAGGTTGGAAACTTGAGGCCTGTTTTGTTGGGACTGACAGCTTAAATTTAAAAAAAAAATAAAAAATTACTTATTTTTTAAAAATTAGAATCTTTGCACTGGCTGGTGTGGCTCAGTTGGTTGGGGGTCATTCTGTGCATTGAAGTGTTGCAGGTTTGATTCCTGGTCAGGGCACATGCCTGGGTTTGGGGCTTAATCCCTGGTAGGGAATGTGCAGGAGGCAGCTGGCTGATGTTCCAGTCTCACATCAATGTTTCTCTTTCTCAAATAATTAATGTAAAAATATTATCAAAATAAAACAAACTTCCCACTTAAAAAAATTAGAAGCTTTCTCATAAAACTGAACTTCTCTGGAAAAATTTAATCAAACAAACCTGAGCCCATATTTCTGCTTGGAAACCTGTGGCTGGAGCCCAATAGTGATTCTCCATTAAGCTGGGCAGGTGCTCTCCATGCTGCCCTGTCCCCATCCTGCCCCCTTTGACTCTGCCACATTTGTCTTTGCAAAGGCTGTAGGTTGAAGCCAGGATCAAAGTTCAGGAAGCTGGGATGGGGCTGAAGGCCTGTGGAAGTGGGGGCAGGGTGTGCAGAGAGCAGGCAGGCAGCAGGGTGTATCTAACACATGGAACAGACTGTCAAATCTCAGAGCAGCTAGACTTACTCATGGCTAACCCAAGTTCTTCTCCTTCCTTGCTCTGTGACCTTGGGTGGCTTTGTGTTGCACATGACAGGAAATCCCAAGAGCTATTAGCTAGGGCAACCCAACAGTGTAGTTCTCAGGAGGCACTAGGAAACCATGATTTCCAGACAACACATTAGAATAGGCCCCAATTTTCCTCCCTTTTCTTTTTCATCTTTCATCTTGTCTAGCTATTTCATAAGTCTTTGCCTCGCCCTAGCTGATTTGGCTCAGTGGATGGAACATCAGCTTGTGGACTAAAGGGTCCTGGGTTCAATTCTAGTCGAGGGCATGTGCACGTGCCTGTGTTATGGGCTTGATCTCCAGTGTGGGGTATGCAGGAGGCAGCCAGTTAATGGTTCTCATCATTGATGTTTCTCTCTCTCCCTCTCCATTCTCTGAAATCAATAAATATATATTTAAAAAAACTACACACACAAAACAAACTTTGCCCTCAAATAAATGAGCAGGTCACATTGGCTTAGCTAAGAAATTGTTTCCTGAAACCATTTTGTCACTTCATTCTTATCTCCCATGCACTACAGATTTATTTCTTTAAAAAAGGCAGTTTGTTCTCTGAAAATATTGTGTTCTCTTTCCAGCAATCTTTGGGCACCTAAGGTTCATGGAGGCTACTTCATCTCCCTCCCACAGACCACCCCCTTTCAGACCTCAGATGGGAAGGCTTACAGCCTTTCTCATTATGTTATATCTTTTAAAAATTTGAATCAGCCTTTGGACATTCAATATTTTTACTTTATTTTACTTTCTTGAATAGGAAATAAATCCAAATAAATCATTCAAAAGTAAAAATAATCACCTCACACCCGTCAGAATGGCTACCATCAACAAATCAACAAATGACAAGTGCTGGCGAGGATGTGGAGAAAAGACAACCCTAATACACTTCTGATGGGAATGCAGACTGGTGCAGGCATTATGGAAAACAGTATGGAGTTTTCTCAAAAACTTAAATTTGGAGCTGCTGTTTGACTTAGTAATCCCACTTCTAGGAATCTATCCTAGGAAACCTGAAACACCAATAAAAAATAATGTATGCACTCCTATGTTCATACTAGCACAATTTATAATAGCTAAGAGCTAGAAACAGCCCAAGTGCTATCAGTAGATGAGTGGATAAAAAAGCTGTGGTACATTTATACCATGGAATACTATGCAGCAGTAAAAAAAAAAAAAAAAAAAAGAAGGCTCTCTTACCCTTTGGGAAAGCATGGAGGGACCTGGAGAGTATTATGCTAAGGGAAATAAGCTAGTCAGAGAAAGACAAGTATCACATGATCTCACTCATATGTGGAATCTAATGAACAAAATAAACTGTTCAACAAAATAGATCCAGATACATAAAAACATGGAACAGACTGTCAAATCTCAGAGGGAAGGTGGGGGTGGGGGGTGAGAAGAGATTAACTGAAGATCTATGTATATGCATAACCTATGGATATAGGCCTGGGGCAGGGGTGGAGGGTGCGGGCTAGAAGGGGTCAGTGGTGGGTAAGGGGGACATATGTAATACTTTGAGCCCTGGCAGGTGTGGTTCAGTGGGTTGGGTATCATCCCTTGCATTAAAGGGTTGCTAGTTCGATTCCCTGTCATAGCACATGAGCTCAAGCCCCTATGAGTGGCATGCAGGAGGCAGCCGATTAATATTTTGCTGTCACGTCAATGTTTCTCTTCCTCTCACTTCTCTCTCTAAAAATTAACAAAAAATCTGAAGAAGCTACTCCTGTATATGTGCCTTCCAGGTGTTTTTTTTTGTACCAATAAAACCAATATGAGTATACATTCTTATTTACCCTCTTTCTTAGAAAAAAAAAAATGCATGCTATTTAAACTTTCTACCCTTGATTTTTTCACTCAACATATTATCATCTATTAGAGGCCTGGTGCATGAATTCAAGCATGGGTGGAGTCCTTCTGGGTGACCTGCAGGGATTGGGCTGAAACCACAGTCCAACGCCGCCTGCAGCTCCTACTGTCGCTCCTGCTCATCCCATCCCCACTGTGCCCACCAATCAGTCCCAGTCTGGGGAGGCTCACGCTGCCTCAGCAGTGCTTGCTAGCCATGAGCCCTGCATCTGGTGTCCCCCCAAAGGCGGGATCAGGCTGAAATTGGCTCTCCGATATCTCCTGAGGAGTCCTGAATTGCAAGAGAGTGCAGGCCAGACTGAGGGACCCCACCAGTGCACGATTGGGCCAGGAAGGAACCGTGGGAGGGATCCAGGGCATGTCTGGCCCATCTTGCTCAATTGGCTGGACTCCAGCAGCAAGCTAACCTACCAGTCAGAGCATCTGCCCCCTGGTGGTCAGTGCATGTCATAGTGACTGGTCAACCAGTTGAATGCCCCCTGGTCATAGCGAGCAGTTGAGCACCCTTATCATATTATTAGCTTGATTGCTTGTTCGGTTCTGCCATTTGGCCTATTTACATATTACCCTTTTATTATATAGGACTAAAGGTCTGGTGCACAAAATTGTGCAGGGAAGGGTGTCCCTCAGTCCAGCCTGTACCCTCTCCCATTGGGAACCCCTTGGGGGATGTCCAACCACTGGTTTGGGCCCTATTCCATGGGCCTAAACCAGCAGTCAGACATCCCTCACACATCTAGGACTGCTGGCTCCTAACCACTCACCTGCCTGCCTGCCTGCCTGATTGCCCCTCACCACTTTGCCTGCCTGCCTGATGCCCCTAACTGCTCCCCTGCCTGCCCGATCGCCCCAACCACCTCTGCCTGCCTGCCTGATCGCTCTAACCTCTCTGCCTACCTGCCTGATTGCCCCTATCTACTCTCCACTGCTGGCCTGATCCCCCTAACTGCTCTTCCCTGCTGGCCTGATTGCCCTAACTGCTCTCCGTTGCTGGCCTGATTGCTCCTAATTGCTTCTGCCTCAGCCCTGCCACCATGGTTTTGTCCAGAAGGAGGTCCAGAAGGTTGCCTGGAAGATGTCCGGTCTAATTAGCATATTACCCTTTTATTAGTATAGACTAGAGGCCCGGTGCATGAAAATTCATGCACTGGAGGGGGGGGTCACTCAGCTTGGCCTACCCCCTCTCACAGTCTGGGAGCTCTCAGGGGCAGGAGTTGACCTGGCGATCAGGAGAAGGCGATGTTCCTATCACACCTCTGTCGGCAGCACAAGCCTCGGCAGATCCTGGTTACCTGTGCCTTAGGCGGCTTTGGACAGCTGGGCAGTTGCCATCCGAGGCTCACCTGCACTTCACACCAGCCCTAGACAGCTGGACAGTGGCCATCCAAGGTTTGCCTGTGCCTCAGGCTGGCCCTGGGCAGCTGGGGAGCTGAGGGGACTAGGGAGCCCCAGAGGCAGGACGCGGAGTGGCTGGACCCGCCTGGGGGTGGGCCTGGCCATGCCATGTGCCTGCTGCCCTGACGGGGCTGAAGGGACTGGGTGCTGCCATCTTGTGGATGTGGGTGCCACCATCTTTGAGGGCATGGCAGTCAATTACTATATTCCCTCCTTATTGGCTGTGGGTGCCTCCATCTTTGTGACCGTGTGAGGGTCAATTAGCATATTCCCTCTTTATTAGATAGGATAAGATATATAAGGGAAGAAAAAGATGTATAATTAGCCTGCTTATTTTTTCTTCTAACTTCATAGTATTCCACTCCATTATGTGGATTCACCATATTTATTCAGCCAGTCCCTACTCTTAGACTTAAGTGTTATTTCTAATGTTCGCTGATGTAAGTGATGAGACAGTGGATATCTTGTGCATGCATTTGTTTCCTGTTTGTGGAGGCGTTTCTTCACAGTAAACTCCTGGAAGTGATATTGCTAGCTCAAAGGGAAAATGCACTGTCCTGTGAGGATGTCGCTGCAATATCCTCCAAAGGGGCTGTGCCATTTTGTAATTCTCCCGGCAGTGCTCAAAAGTGCCTGCTTCCCAGCTCTTGCCAACAGTATATTGTCAAACCTCTGGATTCCTGCCAGTCAGAGAGGTGAGGGAAAGTGGAATCTCAATGGGACATTTGTCATTTAAATTAAATTACATAGACATATAAGACCGAGAGCACTGAGAGCCCTCCTCTTTGGACAACAGAAGAAATAAGCTTATTTTAGTAACCTAAGGGAAGCACTATCACACCAGCGGGGAGACACAAGTTCTTTGTTCAGAACTCCTCTGGGAAGGGAGGTCCCTGCCGGGGCCCTCTGCCTGCAGGATTTCCACTGACGCACCTTCATTCTCCAAAGCCCACCCCTGCCGGTCAAGGCTGTGCATTTGTTTACCCGAGTGAATGGTGTGTGGTGACTGCCAAGTTCGCCTTTTCACATTTGGCTTTTTCTGGCCAGTAGGGAGCTCCATCTCCCTTTGCCCTTGAGGAGTCATTTTCTTCTAATCCCCTTGTTAATTGCTTTAGGTGTCCCGTGTACATTAAACAGCTGCACCACAGAAAGAGATCCTTAAGCCAGACTCCCTCCCCAGCCCGTTCTGGCCTTCTTATACCTGTCTTTAAAGATCTGACAGGGACAGTGTACGTAGCGGGTAGGTGTGCAGGCGCTGGGGCCAAACTGCCCAGATTAAAATCAGAGCTTTGCTACTCACTAGCTGAGTGGTACCGGACACTTCCCTAACCTCTTTGGGGCTGGGTGCCCTCCTCTGATGAGTGGGATAATAGTACCTATTCTGTAGGGTAGTTGTGGAGAATAAACGAGTTGATTTAGGTACTTAGCCTGGAGCTCAATGAGGGACACACGCAAACTCTGATTAAGGTGAGGTCCTGTTAGTGGTGATGATAATGATGGTGGTGGTGATGACAGCGCTGCTGCTGCTGCTCATGCGAGGATGTGGTAATGCTGATGGTGATTGGGTGCACCCTGAGCCCTGCTACATGTTTGTGACCTTGAGCAAGCAGCTCAGTCACCCCCATTGTTTCTCATTTCATCATTGGTTTGTAGCGATGGGAATAATACTGTCCATCTAAAGTGCAAATCAGCAAACTGCTGCCTGTGGGCCAAAGTCTAGCCTGCTGCCTGTTTTCTTTAGTTCTTTGTTTGTTAGTTAGTTTGTTTAGAGAGAAAGGGAGAGAAAGATACAGACAGAGACAGAGATCAGGTGAGAGGAAACATTTATTGGCTGGCTCTTGCATGTCCCATCTGGGATTGAGCCCACAACCTTTCGGTGCACGGAGCACACCCAACCAACTGAGCCACACCAACCAGGGCACTGTTGCCTGTTTTTATGAATAAAGTTTTATTGGAACACAACCATACCTTCTTGTCTACATAGTGTTTATGGCTGCTTTCACACTGCAATGGCAGAGTTGAGTAGTCACTTAGTTGTACCTTAGACCTTATGGCCTATAAAGGACAAAATATTTACTCTGTAGCTCTACAGACAAAGGTTATTGACCCCTGACCTAAAGGAGTGGTTGTGAGGATGTGGGACACAAAGCTTGTGTAGACTTGGCACGTATTAGGTGTCCAGTGCAGGGGGGCTGCAGCAAGCCAGCATTTAACTTTCATGAACCACATGCCCCACTCTTGGGCCCACCCCTGCTACTCCCTCCAGCTCCACGAGGAAAATAGAGGGAGTAATTACAATATGAATAGTTTAATTAGAAATACCACAAATGACATTTTTATCATGTAGCATACATTTCCATATGCATTAAATATTGCACATGCATACTAGTCTACAGCAATGGATCTGAAAGGCTGTGTCCTGGAGACTGTGCTTTGCGGGAGGTGTACGGCTGCTCTCAACAGCGGTAATTTTGATGCTGATTTCCCCTTGCCTGATGGCTTCAGAAGCTAACATCCAAGGAAGCAACAACTCCCGTCTGAATGGTAGTGATGAATATTATTATCAGCATCTAGAGAAAAGTAAAACTCAATGCTACAGTTTTCCTACCATGGAAAAGAAATCCTCAGGGCAGATAAAATCTCTCTGAAATCATAAGTGAGAGAGGACAGTATTGTAGTTAAAAAATTCAGCGCATTCACTTCTTTCATCTTTTCTCCAGGCACACATCTGTTTTGTAAAGTGAGGTACTCAGGTGTCATTTACATTTGGCCTTAGTTATTGTTTCATAACTGAATCTGGCAGGTCATCTTGCAAAAGGCTTAGGAACATCCCCTTAATTTTGCAGGCAGCATATATGTTAACTAGAAGCCCGGTGCACAAAATTCGTGCATGGGAAGGGGATCCCCTCAGCTCGGCCTGCACTCTCTCCAATCTGGGACCCCTCAGGACCTCTTGCTCCTGCCTGCCAGCCTGATCCCCCTAACTGCTCTCCCCTGCTCACCTGGTCTCCCTAACTGCTCTCCCCTGCCTGTCTGATTGCCTCTAGCCTTGGCCCCACCAACATGGCTTTGTCAGGAAGGATGTAGGGAATGACATCCGGAAGGTCGTCCTGAAGATGTTCAGTCTAATTAGCATTTTACCCTTTTATTAGTATAGATGTTACTCCTTCCATCTCACTCGCTGAATTGTGGGAATAGAATGAGATCTGGGTAGGAGAATACTCGGAGAAGTTAAGTAGATGGGTGTGGTGTAATCTGGTTCCTCCCATCCTTGGTAAGAAGGAGCTGTCCACATTGAGTTACCTGGAGGAGAGAGGGGCTCAGTGGTGTGAGGACAGGAGCATTAGATAACAAATGCGTGTAATTAGAGCAAATTATCTTCATTGGAAAATAAGCACATTGTTTTCCAATTTAATGAATAAAGAAGCTTCTAATTAACTCCAGTAGAGAGATTTGCTTTCATATTTCAGTAGTTAAGCTCTATGTTTTTTTGTAATAATATTTTGTTTTTATGACCCAGCTTAATGGTGGTTTCTTTCCCTGTTCCTTATTGGTGAAACAGAATTTTATAGAAGAAAAGCAAACCCAGAAGTAATTCAGTCTAATTTCTTCTTTTTTAAGGAAGGAAATATGGTCCAGAGAGATTCTGTTGGATCCTGTGACTTATCCAGGATGCCCTAACTGGTTAGCTGTCCACTGGACCAGGTCCCCAGACATATGTCTGACCAGCACAGGAAGGTCCTCTGCTAGATTCTGGTTGCACCATGCTTACCCTGCCCTAGCTCTGTTTTCCTCCTGCTCCCTACCCTTGCTCTGGGCCTTACTTGGCCCTGCTGGCATCTTACTTTCTCAGAACTACTTCTGCTACTAAAAACCTCCTTCCCTGACCCCTCGCCTCCAGCCCACTCTGTCCTGTTCCAGGCCTGTGTCCTAACTCCAGGCTAAGCATCACCTGGCCTGTATTACCTGTTGTGTCCCTCTTCTGACAGCCAGAGCAAGTGATTGTGGGAGCTGTCCACCTTGGCTCCTGCTCCAGAGCCTCAGAGTACAGAAGTTGGAATAAAATTGGCCTAACAACTCATATCACTTGATTCTTATATCCTGGACTCTTTTCTAAAAATAAAAATAAATAAAAAGAATAAAAATAGCCCTAACCGGTTTGGCTCAGTGGATGGAGCGTCGGCCTGCGGACTGAAGGGTCCCAGATTCAATTCTGATCAAAGGCATGTACCTTGGTTGTGGGCACATCCCCAGTAGGGGGTGTGCAGGAGGCAGCTGATTGATGTTTCTCTCTCGTCAATGTTTCTAACTCTCCCTCTCTCTCTCTCTCTGTAAAAAATCAATAAAATATATTTAAAAAAATAAACAACTTTATTTTTAGAGCAGTTTAAGGTTCATAGCAAAGCAGAGTAGAAAGTACAGAGTTCTCATATACCCCCTGTCCTAACACACCTACAACCTCTGCAACTATCGACACACACACACACACACCCACCCACCCACACACACACACACCCAGCAGCGGTATGCTTTCCTCAGCTCTTTCTCATTCCTAAACCCTGGGTTCTTTGTCTTAAGGCAAAAAAAAAAAAAAAAAGAAAGAAAGAAAAGAAAAGAAATAAAATACATCCAGATAGTGTAAGTGGGTCTCTGACCGCAGAGGCAGGCATGCAGTCAGTTTCAGCTAAGTCCATTCTGTCTGTCATTCTCTATTCTATCCCAAGGCTGGCTGGTCACCGTGTCAAAGCTCACACACCGAGAACCCTGCTCTGGCCCTCTTAACCCGTCTCTCAGAACCAATTCCAAATCCCCGAGGCTGCGATTCTGATTGGCTGCAGCGGGTCAGGGTCCCACCCTGGGGATGGGGAGGAGAAGAATAAAGAAGGGGGCAGTTTAGGGTGTTATTATGGCTAAGCAAATAACCCAAAAGATGTTTACTATACCAAGATACTGTCTAATCCGTGGTCTCCTGAGAAGTCACCAGGTGTCTCCTTTCTAAATCCTTTTAAATGTTAGCCCTAGGTTCATCTCTGGGCTTTAGCTCTTTCCTTATTCTCACCTTCATAGAAAGAGCTATGTTTCCTGCCTTGTGCTCTATTACCCGCTGGGAGTCCCACTGCCATCAGGCCCCAGTCATGTGTAGACCCACTGGAAGTGACCATGTCCAGTGGTCCCCATCTCTTGCCTCTCAATAGGTCATCACTAAGCCTTCTTGCTCCTGCCTCAAGGTGCCCTTGGCTAATGGGACATGTGGTTGTGGCACCCTCACAAATACACACTGGAGGGCGAAGTTGGACAGTTTGGGAGACGCATTGACAATGTGCAGTGACTGTCATTTTCTATTTTAAAACCACGGCAACCGTTAATTTTTCATCAACGAATTCTTTTATAATGGGCACTGCCATAAAAGTTCTGCATTTAGAACAGCCTATTTAAATATTCTGGTGTCGATCTGTTGAATTTATGCATGCCTTCAAATGTTAGGCCACCAGTTTTCTGAGATAAGCAACAATTTTCTCTGAAATTGCCCATTATGTGAAATGCGGGGATTCCTGCTAATTCCCATCTGTATCGTCACCTGTGTCTAAGTTTGGGGTTTGGTGAGGCACATCAGAGGTTATGTGTATGCACAGTGGAAGGCATTTTATTATCCAAACAATTTAATAAAAATGCAATTCGACTGGCACACTGGAGGCCGTGGGCCCTTGCAGAGTGCAGATAATGCTCCAGATTAAAGAGCTGAGGCTTTGTTCATTAAAGTCAAGTAATACGTGTGAATTAGCATTTCCTTGCTGTTGCTTTATTTCAAGAGTATACCATTTTCCCATCATAATAATAGGCTACATTTTCTTAAAATCATTTGATTATGATTGGTCTTGCCTATCCAGTTTGCAAATAAAAAGCATTTGTGGTGATACACTAGCTGTTTTAAAACAGCCTTAATCTCTGGTTCTGCTTTTGAACTGCTTACAGGTCAGACTCTGCGAAAGGCTGAGAGAAGCCGGTCCTGCTCTCGGGAGAACAAGGAGGTAAATGTGAGGGCGGGTGGGAGGCAGCTATTTGAAGGGAAGTGGGCGGGGGTGGAGGGGACGTGCAGGCTGGTGACTAAGTATTCCTGGCTCTCCTCTCTGAGTCCCAAGCTTGAATCCCTGGCTAAATAATACTTGGCAACTAGAATTATCAACCAGTGTCATTTGTTGGTAATAATCTCTTGTTGAATGTTATCAGTTAGCTTTGTCTGGGTAACAAATCACTGTAACTTAAAAACAGCCATGCATTTATTCATAATTCTGTGGGTCAGCAGTCTGGGTGGGGCTTACCTGGGCAGGTCTGCTGATGAGCTAGGTTCTGCTGATAGGCTAGGTTCTACTGACCTCAGCTGGGATCACTTATACATTTGTCCTTCACTATTGTCACCTAGAGCTACCTGTCGGTTAGGATGCCTTATGTTCTCTCATCCTCCAGCAAGCTAGCCACATGGAGGTTCAAGACTTCAGAGTTTGAATGGAAGCATAGGACCTCTTGAGTCCTAGCTCAGAACTGGCACGGTCACTTCTGCCACTTTCTGTTTCTCAAAGCGAGCCACAAGGTCAGCCCAGATTCAAGGGTGGGGAAATAGGTCTCACTTCTTGAGAGGAAATCCACAAACTATTATGGCCATTCTTGAAACCTACCATTCTGAACCCATCTGCTCTGTGCCAGGCACCGGCTGGAACTAAGGCATGGGTGAGGCAGTCCTTGATCTTAGGACGTGCAACAGATCATTATAATACAAAGTCCCAATGAGAGAAGGGCAAAGAAAGTAGAATTTCAGTATCCAAAGGGGGTCACATACTACCAGTGATTATTAATTAAGAAAGGCTGTGCAGAGAAGCCGGTGTGTAGGCTGCCTCCTAAAGGCTGAGTAGGAGACTTCTAGGCCAAGTAAAAGCCATGGTCAAAGTCACAGAGACGAATAGGGAAGCAGCAATGTCACTGAATCTGAGATGGGAAGTGGTGCAAGGACTCATAGGTTACAATGCACGGGGGTCTCAATTTTAACTCAGGGGAGTTAAAATTGGATCTTAATAGTGGCATATGGGTGCAGGGGTATGAAGGTGTATAGCTTATCATAAATATCAACCAATTCTGAATTCATGAACACTTGGGTACTAACATTCTTGATTGCAAAGTGACACAGTTCTAAGGGAATTTCTCAGGCTCAGCTGGGCCCAGAGGCTCAAAAATGGCCACAGGACTTGGTCTTCGCCGTGGCTCTGCTTCCTCTGTGCTGGCCTCCCCCAACCAGCTCTGAGGAAACAGGTTGGGTTTGGACGCCCCATTTACTTTGTTGTTAAAAGATGAAACAGAGGGCTGGAGACCAGGAGACCAGGACACAGGCTTTATTGGAGGAGAAGACCCTGCCGGGCTGCCTTCCGAAGGAGAAAGAGCACACGTGTTGGGGTGTACACGCCTTCTGAGGGGAGGAAAGGGAAGGGACGGGGTTTAGGTCACTCAGCACACGCTGATTGGTGGTTTCATGTAAGGCACATGATTAGGAACCTAGGGACTTAGGAATTGGGGGCTTAGGGTATTTGGCAGGTGCTGATTGGTGGTTCAGTGTACAGTCCATATAAGGTGCCTTGTTAGGTGCTCAGGAATGTCTATCTGCAGGTACAGGTTACGTCCTTCTCTGTCCATCAGTTGGGGGAAGGGAGGCTCTATCAGTTGTGACTTTCATCTTCTCCTACTTTTCTCAGCTGCAGCCAGAACAGCCAGTGTGGGTTTTCTTTTTATTCAATCAACCTGCCTGGACTGAGGGAGCGGACATAATTTGGGAAGTTTGATGCTGCTGGGATGACCTAAATAAATGTCAGCTCCAGAGGGCAGTCTCGATGCTGAACAAGGGTGGGTTTTCTGCTCCTCTCTGGCAGGAGGTTTCTCTGGGAGCAGGCGCAGGTGTGCCTGTCTCCTGCGAAGAATGGGAGTGAGCTCAGGCCTTGACACACCTGTCTTCCTCTGCGAACTGACCGAGAATGGCGACCAGCACTGCTCAGCCAGGAGTGAATGGTGTAAACCTAACTGGTATCTTAGGCCATAGAACAGCAGGATCCCATCCATCCACAGTAAGAAGTTAGCAGGGTACCCAGGAAGCTGGGAGCAGGTAACCAGTGGAAACACTCTCCCTCCCCTCTCTTCCTGGCAGCAGGACCCCCCTAATTGCCACTTTTCCGTCTACTCCCATCACGTCAGTTGCCTGAGAGCATTTCAGATCACACTCCTCTTCTGAAAGTGAGGAAAAATAGAGAATGGGGTTGTTTATCTCAATATCCAACTTCCACCCTGAAAAAGAGGGTGCTGACTCTCTAATAGGGCTTTTGCTTGGTCAGAAAAACAAGAGAAAGAAATCAATGACAAGCTGCCAGGATGTTCACCCTGATATGTCATAACAGGCCTTTTCCACCCACCTCCTCTTTCTACATCCCCTCTCCTCGCCCCCCAGTTTATGGAATCTGCACCTCCTAATGCCCTGTGCCTTACACAGGATGCCAGGTATAGATGATAGATCCTCCCTTCTACCAACTGATGGACAGATATAAACTCCACCTCAGTGGGACATTCCTGAGCACTGAACTACCAATTAGCACCTGCCAAACACCCTGAGCCCCCGATTCCTAAGTCCCTAGGTCCCTAATCATAGGCCTTACATGAAACCACCAATCAGCGTGTGCTGAGTGCCCTAAGCCCAGTCCTCTCACTTTCCTCCCTTTAAAGGTGCTTGTACCCCGGCCCTCGCTCTCTCTCTGGAAGCAGCCAGCAGTGGTACTCTTCTCTATTTTCCCTCACTTTCAGAAGAGGAGTGTCCTGGCATCCTGGTCTCCGGCTCTCTCTATTTCATCTTTCAATAGACAAGCTCTGTTCCCATGAAAGATGAGAAGAAGACATGCTGGTGAGAACAGGGGGATGGCTTATGGCATGTTTCTTGGGTGGTGAGGTTATTCGGGCCTCCTTACACCTTGGCCAGAGGACACGTGGTTTCCATGGGTATTTCTCGGAGTGTTCAAGGGCCAACACGGCAAAGGGAGGATGGGCAGCTGTTCTCAGTGAGCTTGCCAGGCCCAATTCAGCCCAAAGGTTGTTTTATTTGGCCCATACTCTATTACAGATTTTTAGAATTAGGGGTCCACATTTAGAAAAAATTGGAGATTTCGCGTAAAAATATACCCTTCTGGCTTCTTTGGGAAAGTGGAGACTTGTTCCTGTATGGCAACAATGGGCCTTTGCTGCTATTGTGGATGCGGCCCTTTCAGGAGAGCTCTCCAGGCCGCCTCCCTGCCCCCAGCTCTGCTCCACAGCGAACGGTTTCAGCAGCTGCATTGTAGGCCCCATGCTGAGTGCTTAATGGCAGAGGTTCACAAACATTGCTGCGCTGCCACCGCAGAATCACCCAGAGCTTTTACATACCCTGATATCCAGGCCTCTTTCCAAACCAGTTAAATCAGAATCTCTGGCAGTGTGGTCCAGGCGTCCTGGCCTGTTAATTTCCCCGAGTGGTTGTGATGAGAAGCAGGGTTCACAGGTGGTAACTAACCCTGGGTGCTTCCCTGCACACCCCATGCCGGCCTGGCTGGAGGACTCCCCTTTTCAAGCCCTCCTCTCCACTCCCTCCCTTCCTCCCAGCCATCTCACAGACACACACAGGCACAAATCAAAGGCAAGGGTGGCAGACATAGAGGAGACCCAGGGTGCGGCGGGGGAGAGAAGACTTCCTGGAAGAGGCATCTTGACCTGAGGCTTCGGAAGGGTTAGGAGCATTTCTGAAAAACGTCTCTTTGATGGTTGGCTTCAAGTCTGTAGATACTCCCATGTAGCTGGGAAAAGCATTCTCAATAAGCATTCATGGTTCCTGCCTGTGGAGATTATATAGTGTTTATGGCCCTTAGTCATGAATTATTAATGATTTTGAAATTGTGGCCATTGTAGTTTACTCAGAAATCGTTAGGACGTAACTTTATCATGCAGTGTTTATAAAGAAAAGGAAACCGCAGAGGAGAAAGAGATCTTTATTCATCACCCCCCTGCCCAGAGTCCACACTGGTGCCCAACAGCACAGGGCCTGTGTGTGCAGCACTGGGAGCACACCCTCCTACTGCACGGAGTTAACTGTGAATTAGCACCCACCGGGTGCTTCTGCAGCAAAGCCCAGCCATGTGACCTTGGACGAGTCTCTTGACCCCCTCTCCTCATTTGATAATACCCACTTTGGCGACTGGTTTGTAGCATAAGGCTGAGTGTTCTGAAGCACCTGGTGTAGTGCCTGACCCACAGTAGGCATTCCATAATGTTAGTTACAAATGTTGATCATTCCTTAGAATGTCTAGTATTTAACCGAGAGAGCTTTCCCCTTGGACTAAGAGCTAAGAGGCAGCAGAACTGCACTTCTTTTTTTTTTTTTTTTTTTTCAAGAAAATCTATTTCAGAGTGGGAGAGAGAAAGAGAGAGAGAGAGAGAGAGAGATATCAATGATGAGAGAGAATCCTTGATCCTGGTTGCCTCCTGCACACCCCCTTCTGGGGATCAGGCCCACAACCCAGGCATGTGCCCTGACTGGAAATTGAACCGTGACCTCCTAGTTCATAGGTTGATGCTCAAGCTCTGAGGGGTACAACTGCACTTCTTACTGAAGGGCCTCCCTTGCTTCAGCGCCCCTAGGCAAGTGAGCTGTGTTCTGTCCCCCCCAATCCACCTGCATCCCCCTAACCTCTCTCAGAGGATTCTGTAATTGATTGGAGATGCGGGACAAACCTCTTGACAGCACATTCATCTACTGGGTGCACTCTATAGAGGACTGAGAAAGTCATTTAACTCAACCACCTAGGAGAGATTTAGCTTTCCTTTTGCATGCACACACGTGCACACACATGAGCATGCATAAGCATTTCCTGCTATTAAGCAGAGACTCCTTTCAGATCTGCCAAATGAAATAGGAGATTGGGATCTTGGCCACACAGCCAGGGATGGGAGACCTGCACAGCTGACTGTGTGCCAGCATGGACACCCCTCTGCTCCCATCTCATCTCTGCACCTTGTTGTCTTGATGCACCTCTCTAATAGTTGTTCCTTCTCTAGTCCAGAGGCCAGAGAGAGAGTCTGATCGATCTGGCTAATCAATACTAAAGGGCATTTAGAGGGCTCCTGACACCAGCCCCCCACCCAGTTTCCCTCTGTGAGAAATGCTCACCTGTCCAAATTTCAAATGATGGACTCCGAAACTGAAGCGTGGCGAAATGAGACTTTAATTCACTCTCGAGAGTGGACCTCCATTGTACAGGCTCACACGTGGGCCAGGGAGCACAGCCTATTTACTCAGTCCCTCCTCTGGTTGCTCATTGGCTGAGTACTATGAGGTCACCTGTTTTCTCACATGTCACCTAGGTCTTGCTTTATCCCATTGGGCCATTTATAAAAGTGTGCTGAGGCCTTTCTAGCTGACTCCACCTCCCCTGTCTAGCTGAGGCAGACCCTTGGAGAGGGTTTCCACCATAATGCTGGCCCATGTGCAGTTCTTCGTTCCTACATCCTCTTCCCTCCTCCCCACATTCTGCTTGTCCTTCGGAAATTCAGCAAATTCCATCAGAAGCTGACCATGCTTTAGTGGATCACAGAAGTCCATTTCTTATACCTCTCAATAGGCAACTGCTGTAATCAAATTTTTATGTGTCCTTATAAAAATATTCTGTACAGACCATATCTACTTTCTCTGCCCCAGTCCCCTCTTAACACAATGATAGCATGCAATGCACATTGTTTTGATCCTGGATTTTGTTTTCACATACCAACAGGTCCATAGCAGGACACATGCACAGACTTCATTCTTCTTTATGACTGCATAGTACTCTGTCGTGAATGCATGGGAACATAATCCTTTATTTAGACTTTTGGGGCCAAATAAAGTTATAAAGTAATATGGGATCAGTATGGCCTAGAACGGCACTCTGTAATCAAATGCATCAGTGTATCTGTAGGAAAATATGAATATTCATACTAAGTGGGATTTTAAAAAAAAGGCTATAAATTTCATGTCAGTTCCGATCCAGTATTGTTGCTAAGTAATTGCATATAAGGGATTGCCCATAAATATATTGCTGGTTCCCGGTGGTGACTGTCTAGGCTATTAATGGTCTTTGGCTACTGTAAGAGCACTTTAAAGACATCCTAGAGCAGACATCTCTGTGCACATACGCAGGAAGAGTCAAAGGTTAAATTCTTAAGAGCGGAAATTAATGGATCAAAGGGCATGTGCTGTTTTAATATTGATGTTTCTATTTTGTCTCCTAATAGTGCACGAGAGGGGCAGAGCTTTCTGTCCAGGCCTCCTTGTAGAATCCTGGGCAGATTCAAGCGGGGCTGCCCTTGGCTGAGGTGCACACACCAGAGCCATTCATTGGCCACCCCGTTGTTCCCTAGTCCACTTTTCTGCGCAGGGAGTGGAGCTGGGCACTGTCCTGAGAAGGACTGGGGGCTTGTCCAGCACCTTGTTTCTGAAAACCATCCCTCATGGGCCCTCAGCTCTGAGCACGTGGCTCATTGCAGAGGGCAGGGCGGGGGAAACCTGGTGACTTAGCGTAAGTTTCTGAGTCCGCTCACATGCAAGCAGGGAGCCCGTCCCTTCCTTAATGCAGCTCTCAGCATTCTTGTCACTTCAGCCTTCTGGGGAGTCAGAGCTGCTTCTTCCATATTTAAAGATCTCAACTGCTTTGTTTAAAAATTTAAATAGAGAGGAAGAGAGAGAGAAAGACAGTGCAAGCTGGTGATGCTGCATTACAAGAACCTGCCTGACATGACAGCTGACGTTCCACATCTGCACTTTTCCTCTTAGTTCACATTTCTGGCAGAGAAGAATTAAATCCATTTTACATCAACTGCCAGACGCGTTCCCAGTTGTAAAGTTAGTGTTGTCAGGCTTTCCGCTTCTTGAGTCTTGGTGTCTGTAGCTTTGAGCATTCGGAGTGTGGGGGTCCTGGTAGCATTGACAGCTGATTGCTGCAGGGCGAATAGTCACATGGCAGGGTTAGAAGCTGTGCAGCAAAGCAGTTGAGCCTGGAACCCTGGAACCCTAGAACCAAACAGCCTGGGTCCTAGGCCAGTGTCCTCACTCAGGAGAGCTGCCTAGTCTATCTGTGACTCGACGTCCTCTTGCAGAGAGTGGGGTACTGCCTACAGAGCCTGCACCGCGGGCTTTTGGGATGAACTCAGTGAGTTAATATGTGTGAAGTGCTTACTACGGCAGTGGCGCATAGTAGCTGCTCACTGATGATGAACACTGTAACTTAGGGCTGGCAAGGTTAGAATCGCTGCTTAAAAAGCTAATACCTTCTGAGTCAGATGGGCGAGAAGTCTTCCCAAGAGAAGCGGGACGTGAACTGGGCTGATGAGACCGTATATAAGCCCTCCCATCAGAACGACTTGCCTTGAATCACCAGCCTACTCCAGGCTGCAGCCAGGCTGCTGTGTGCAGACATAACCCATCACCCCAGCTGCACAACAGCGAGGCCGAGGCGCCAGCCATGAAGCAACAGCCACCAATTTCTGATAAAATGCCAGGAAGGAGATTGACATGCCTAAAACCTTCCTGGCATCAGCTTAGCTTCCGACACAAAATTAAACTCTAGGAAAACCCCCGATCAGAGAGCTCCAGTTTGGGACTGGAAAGAGATAATTTTGACAGCTTTTCCTTCCTGAGCCTGTTTTGGCTCAGCAGTGTGCCCTTTAACAGAGCATCATCAGAGTTGCCTGTATCCTTGAATCTTAGGCATGAAATTGCATTTAAGGTGTCTCCCTTTACTTCCCCACCCCCAAAACCACTTTATGGAACACAGTGAAAAGAGAATGATGGTATCTGAGAAAAGGAGGTTCCGGTGGATTACTCGTCAAAGATATGTCTCCTGGGTGACAGTGGGCCTGTGAGAACTGCCCGTCACTCAGGCTGGGGCACCTCTGCAGGAGCCTGGCCAGGGCCATGAGTCAGGCCATGTGAGGTCCAGTCCCCAGTCACCACTGCTGACCGTCGCAAACTCATGCTCCCCTCTTTGGGCTCCCGTCACTTCGGTGGTCCCCATGTCTGACAAGAGCCACTGGTTCTGTGACTTCAGCTTCATTAGGGTCCATAAGCCTGTCTCTCAGACAGTTCAAGTGACGAAAGCCCTCCTCCAACCAGCTGCAGCGAAGATGGGAAGTGGTGGCCTCACCAGGGCTGGTCCACAGCAGGCACAGCTGGATCAGGAGCTCTGACTCAGCACCCTCCACTCTGCCTCCTTCCATGATGGGGCCACTCTCCAGCAGGCTGCTCTCTCTTGGTGCCCGCCTGCCGCAGCAGCTCCAGGCTTCTGCACAGAGGCCACGTAGCACATGGGAGAAAGCACAGGCTCTGGAGCCACATGGCCTGGGTTAGAATCCTGGCTCATCAGTTACTCAAGGGCCTAACTGCCTCCTAGACTCAGTTTCTGCATCTGTAGAGTGGGGACAATAGTGGCACCTACATCATCAAGTTCTTAGGGATGCTCTGAACATTGCCTGACACTCAGTAAACCCTAAAGAGGCAACAGGAGCTGATTCTTCGTCTTCTCCTTCCTGTCATAATTCTCCCAGTGACTCCAGCAAGCTAGAGCAGCCCCCTCACTTCAGGGTCAGCTGGGTGAGCAAATTGAGACTCCTCTCAGCCCATGGCTGTGCAGCCCCCTGAAGACAAGGCTGGGGTGGGGTCACCCCTGAATTAATCATATGGTGAGGAAGAGGTTTTCTCTCAAAGGACCACCGGGATCCTGTTACCAGAAAAAGGGAGGAAGGATAGCGGGCAGACAAAAGACAACAGCTGTCCACCACCCTGCCACTTTGTAGTGGGAGTGGCAAAACGGACAGGCAGCCCAGTTGTTAAAAATGCTTTCCCTTCATCCTTACCTCACAGGTCCTGTGAGGTAAGCAGTATTATCCTCACCTGCAATGAGGAAACCTCAGCTCAGCTATGAGGCCTCCCGCCCCAGTTCCACAGTAAGTGCAGGGCTGCCGAGCTGAAACTCCGTGCTCTGTGCACTGGTGCGCAATGGTGAGGGGGTGGATGGTTTTGGGAGAAAGCCAGGGGAACTTGGGGACCTATGTAAATACCCCCAGGCTCAGTGTCTCTATCTGTAAGTGGGAGTCAGCGGTCCTTCCTCCCCAGATATCTGAAGATTCACGAGGTTGGGGATAAACAAGTCCAGCCCCTCTCAGGACTCCGTGGATTCCTATACAGGCCACCTTCCCTCTTCTATTGTTCAAAGTTCCCTCGAGAAACATACTTAAATATCTGTGCTGGCTGGCATTGTTGTCTCTGTTTCTTTGATTGTTAGTTCTTCTGTTTGTTGAGTTGGTCCCTCTCTTTCATGGTGTGAGTTTTCCTGGTGTGTTTAGTAATTTGTAAATATGTGCTCTTACATGTTCTGTGATCCCCTGTTTTCTTCTCTGTCAATGCTGTTTCTTTTCACTCTAATTCACTGCCAGGAACTTGTGGGCAGAGGGGTGGCACTTGCTGCAAGAAGGATGGTGCTCATAGTTTGTCTTCTGAGCACAGGAGCTCCTGTTGGCTTCTGGATAAGTTTGGCCTTTCTGACCCAGAGACCCCCCAGTCACGTCTCCCACTAGCTGTGTGGATTAAAGGGCCACCTCCTGGTGTCCCTGCAGGAGTCATCAATCACCCTCTGACATTTGACCTCAGGCGCTCTCCTCCCCCTGGAGAATGTGTCAGCCGTAGGTTTGGAGCAGCCCAAGACCACCTTCCCTTTTTACAGCACTCCTTCCGGACTTCATGGCCTGTTTCTCTTCATTCATCCAGCTCTGTCTGCATCCATTTCTCAAGGATTTCTCACCGTTTGTAATCTGCTGATGGCACCCTCCCTGTTTTTCTGTGCTCTATGGATTTTATTTTATTTTGTTTTATTTTATTAATTTTATTGATTATGGTATTACATAATTGTCCTCATCCCCCCATTCCTATCCCAAACCCCTCCCCACATATGCCTCCAACCCCCTGTTGTCCATGGCCTGTGGCTAGGCCCATATGCATGCACACAAGTCCTTTGGTTGATCTCTCCCACTGTGGATTTTAAATGGCGTCATTTCTGTGGATATGGAAAGGAGAAGCTGATGTGTATACTTGCTCTTGGTCTTTCCAACTTGAATCCGTCTCTAGATGACTTCTTGTTAGAGTTGCCATCTTCCTGGTGAAGTTCATTTTTCTCTAAAAACACACGGTGTCAGAACCAAACTGAATATTCCCACTATGAATTGATCAATGCAGGATATAGGGAAGGGTGTACTTTATAAAAGAACTGGGTTCAAATACTAACTGTTCTCTGCTGCCTCGGTCAAGTCCCTTCACTTATCTAAACCTCAGCTTTCTCACGTGTCCAGCCAGTGGCAATAATGATCCTAACACTTAGCTCAGTCGTCGGCAAATCACAGCTCGCAAGCCACATGCGGCTCTTTGGCCCCTTGAGTATGGCTCGGCGTTAGAACCACTTCTTCAAAATAGATTTGCTCAGGCTGAAAACCGACTTCTGCGCATGGGCCACAAAGTTTCAAATTCACTGTATGTGCATGCCTGCACGTGGTATTTTGTGGAAGGGCCACACTCAAGGGGCCAAAGAGCCGAATGTGGCTCAAGAGCCACGGTTTGCCGACCACTGACCTAGCCATATACTAGTGGGAGTATCAGCTGAAAAAGTGTGCTGAGTGTTTAATATGGGGCCTGCCATACAGTAGGTGCTAAAACATAGCACCTACTGTATGTTCCCCTCCACTCTGTGTTCTGGCAGAATTTCTAACATGCTCACTGTGTGTGCTGTGGGGTGGGGGTGTTTGGCAGCCACACCACACCCTGCTAGCCCGCCCTGAGCACATTAGCTAAGAGCCCTGCCTTTGTCTCTGTCTCATGGACTTTCTCAAGCCAGACTATGCTTCCAGAGTCTCTCCTTGTACAGGACCTTTACCTCGGCTGGGATGCATTTTATCAAGCTGTTTTCATCCGTCTCTGGCCTGTGGCAGGTGATCTAAACACAGATTTCGTCATTCAGTTTATTCGGTGTGACTCCCGTATGAATGTCATCCACAGATCTGGCTTTCACAGCCAGATCCAGCCATTGATAAAGTTATGGCCTGGGATGGGATCAAAGACAGAACCATGGCGGGCCACCCTTGGGGGGAAGAGTTATTTAGATGGCTAGGCAAGGTGATTAATTTGTGCAGTTCCTGTAATAGCATGTCCTTGTGGCTTGATTCTAATGATGCCATTAGCAACCATGGGGTGGGTGTTATTTACTGTAGGCCAGGCACTGAGGTAAGCAGTTTTCACATATTAGTTCTAGTTCCCATAACAGTTTAGAGTAAGTATTTGTATTACGTAGGACAGTTGAACAAACACAGCCTCAATCCACTTTAGTCGAAGGGGGACTGTGTTACTTCATTCGAAGGCTCTAAAGAGCAGCTGCTTCAGAGAATCCAAGGGCAGTGATGAGTCTGGGTATCAACATGTCAAGAATGGTTTGAAGATAGTGAACCAGTGCTGGGGTCCTCGGGGGTCCCAGAAAGTCCTCTCTCTGGCTCTTACCTCTATGCCTGTCAGCATCTGAGTCACTCTCACTTGGCACAAACCCGCTTTCTCTATTTCTCTGTTCTCCTGGCAGAAAATCTCCCCACCAGCAACTCCTGAGTTCACATTCCTCCTTTCAAGAGAATAGTCAGATCTTCCTGAACCTTTTAGTCCAAACTCCCCAGGATTGTTGGCCCTGCTTGGGTCAGGTGTCTGCTCCAGTCCAGCCACCTGTGGGCAGCGGTGGGGCAGGAGTCTCAGTGCTTGATCCGTGGCCATAGGGCAGGCTGATGCCCAGAGTCTGGCAGCACATGCTATAAATGACAGGTGGGAGAAAAGAGAGGATCTGAGCAGCCAGAAAGCCTGTGGTCATCCCTGAGATGGGAACGAGGAGGGGATCAGATGTCTGGGGAGAGCAGGGCTTCAGCTTCAAACCTGCCGAGACCTGGAGCTGACAGCCGGGGGGACCTGGGCTTGGGGAAGCCTGTCCAGCTGCGTCTGGGATGTGGAGCCATCGATTTTTTTTTTCTTTTTTGAAAAGGTAGGTAGGGTAGGTGGAGGTTATACAGTAACACATGAAAACAGCTTCCTTAAGAAAATTGTTTCTGACCTTCTAGATGAGGCTCAAGTCCCTTTTGCCAATGCCTACCTCTCCCTGAGCCCATCTGCCCCTCCTGGAATGGCTGTTGTCACGAGCTTGGCATGCACCCTTCCAGACCTTTCTCTGTGTGTCTGTGTGCCCGAGGTAGCCATTCCCTATATGTGGTATTTTGGAGTGTATTTAACAGAATGAGGTCACGATGACTGTGTTGTTCTATAACTTGGTTTTGTAACATGTAACTTGCCTCACCTCTCTGAAGTATAGGAAGTCCATCCTGGGTGTTAAAAATAAACTATGTCTTTGAAAAGAAAAAATCTCATTACAGCCGGTGTGGACAGACCAAGGGTTATTTAGCCATTTTCCTGCCGGAGGCTTAGCATTTTGAACATTCCTCCTCGCGCACCTGTGTGCGTCTTTCCAGGGGATTCCATGGAGCGGAATGGCTGGGCCGGAGGACATGGGAGCTATGTGGGGACTGCTTTTGTCTTGTTTTAGTGAATACTGCCACATCACTCCCCGAAGTGCCTCTGTCACCTCACTCGCCAGCCAGCCGTTGCAGGTTTTAATGAGGGAAGCCAGGAGATCTGTGTCTTAAGCAAATCCCAGTGGTGGGCTCTGGGTTGGAAGGAGCAAGCAGGAGACCAAGAGATGGTGGAAATTGTGGGCTGCTGTTCCGCTCTTAAGAAAGCACATTCAGCGAGGACACAGGCTGCTTTAGGGGCTGGAACAGACTCCCTGCCCCTTCCCTTCCTCCTCAACCTGAGGGAGGACCGCCTCCTGCAGCCTGCGCCAGCCTCTCCCCTGTCAGCCATGTTCTGTTCCTCGCCCTCCTCGCCAGCTGGGAGTCATCCCCTTTGCACAAACACGCCAGAGCAGACGTTGCAAAGCCGCTGTTTATTAGTGCAGCCACTCCTCCGGCACGGGGCCCGCATGGCGTTCTCTGCTGCCACGGTGATGACGCTCAAGGGCTGGTGCTGATTGTCACAGCCCGGCCTGTTCCCAGGGTGGGGGGGCAGCCCCTTTCCGGAGGCAGAGCGAGTCCTACCCCCAGCTGCTCTCCCCAGAAACAGGCTAGCTCAGCCTCCTCCTACACGGGGAAAAGGGAAGTTGCATCCTTAAAAAAGTCATGTCATCTTTTCTTTGTGTGAATTTCGGGTGGTGTTAACTTTGTGACAAAAAATGCCTCTGGGTAGCTCAGGGAGCTGGCTCTAGGGTAACTGTGAGTTCAGATTTTGTACCGTCATGATTAAAACTTCTGGATGTTTCTAATCGATGTCATCTTAGTTACCAATGTTTACTGAACATGCATTACACACCAGGCAGTGCTCCAATAATCATTTCATATGAATAAGATGGATGCTTTTAGTCATCATCCCCCTTTTTTTGCTTTTTAAAATTGAGATATAATTTACACAAAATAAAAGTCACCACTTAAAAGTGTACAATTAAACAGTATTTAGTATATTCACAATGCTGTGCAGTCATCACCGCTGTCTCATTCCAAAACATATCACCCCGCTAGAAACCCTCATCCATTAGCAGCTGCTCTTCATTCCCGGCAGCCACTCATCTACTTTCTGTCTCAGGGATTTGCCGATCTGGACATTTCATATAAATGGAGTCAGACAATATGTAGCCTTTTGTGTCTGGCTTCTTTCACGTAGCAAAATGTTTCTAAGCTCATTCAGACTGTGTGAGTGCTTCTTCCTTTTTATGACCCAAGGATATTCCATGGCACAGACATGCCACACCCTGTTTATCCAGCCATCCTTTGATGGACAGTTGGGTTGCTTCCACTTTTTGGCTGTTACGAACAGCGCCACTAGGACATCCGTCCAGTGTGGCTATGGAAGAAACTCTGGCACAGGTACCTTCTTCCGCTCACACCAGCAGGGCAGGATTCTTGCCCAGGCACCTGCCTCCACAGCTGAGTCCTGACCGTCTCCCTTGCTGCTCAGCTATTGACCGAAGCCCCAGGAATTGAGGGCCAAAGTCACATACCTCCATGGCAACCAGGTTTCAGAATTTAAAATTGGGGTCTGGCCCTGGCAGGAGCGGCTCAGTTGGCTGAGTGTCATCCTATACATCAGGAGGTCGTCAGTTCGATTCCTGGTCAGGGCACATGCTTGGGTTGTGGGCTCGTTCCCCAGGGCAGGGCATGCAGGAGGCAGCCGATTGCTGTTTCTCTCTTGCATCAATGTTCCTCTCTAAAAAAAAAAAAAAAATTGGGGTCTGTGGTCCAAGGAATTCATTGTACTTTTGGGACTTGGGTCTGTCCAGTTTGAATTCAGGACCACTGTGGGAAGTCCTGGTTGAGTCAGGATTGCCCATTCAGTTCAAAGAGCATTTATCGATGTCCTGAGTGCCTAGGAGCTGTGGTCAAGGGGGAAAGACCTACTGTCTTAGTCCCCAGGAAGCCAGCTCCGGGCTGGAGACAGCCTGGCAGGAGATTGGGGAGGGGGCGGAGGTGCTGGAGGTGGATGGGGGAGAACTCCTCCATGGTCTGTGGAGGTGAGGAAAGCAGGCTTGGGCAGGGGAGGAGTTGAACTTCCATGCAGGCTGTGATGATCCCATAGGGAGCTCTGGGGATAGTGGCCTTCATAGGTGTTTCCAGCTGAGACAAGAAGCCTGGGTCTTTGTACCCTTGGCATCGACCAGTTTCAGAAAGTAGGCATTAGCAGGCTTTCTGGAAGGGACTCGGCTTTCAGCTTCACCACTCCCGGCAGCTGGGGTGCGAGTGACCTGGGCCCAGCTCAGGATCCATAACACGTGCCTAGGCCTATGTCCAGGGGCTTTGATAAGTGCCCACCAGAGAGCACTCTGTGAGGATGCTTCCGGACACAGCCGAGGGAGGCCGTCACGCAGTCTGGGGTGGGGGCAAGCAGGGAAGAAGGGCATCTTACCAGTGTCATGAAGCCTTGAACCGCAAACCTGTACTTCCAACTGCCAGCCCCTGAGCTCCTCTTGGGTGTGCCTCCGAGTCTCAACACAAGTGTCCCAAACTGACTCTGTCCTGCTTCTCCCCAGCCTTCACCTCTCTGAGAATGCCATCACCGACTGCCAGTTACACAGGCCAGAAACTCTGGGTTCATCCCCAATACCTCCCCTCCCTTGCCTCCTTTTTCCAGCCATTAGCAAGTCCTGGGCCTTCACCTTAAAAATATCTTCTCTCTGCCTCCTCCAGGTTCCGGCACCCCTTGTCTGAGCACCTGCAGCCGCTTCCTACCTGCTCCCCAGTATCCGCTCTGGGCCCCCTCCACTCTATTCCCAGACACAGATCCAATGTCCACCCTCTTACCCCAGTTACCCCCAGTGGCTTCCCATGGGTCTGCTGCAGCCCACGTGACTCTGGTAGTCTGACCCAGCCCCATATCATCCCATGCTCCTCTTGCCCCTGGCCCCAGCCCTTGTCTCTCCTACTCCGCTCACTCTCATGTGCATCATTTCACTTTGAGCACACTCACTTCTCTGTCCCTAAGTTAACTTGTTTGATAGGAGGCACTCCGTAAGCCCGAAAGGAGGTAGGAAGGAAAGGAGGGGAAGTGGGAAAGGAGGGAGAGAGGAAAGGACCACATTGTCAATGAGGGGCGGGGTGAGAGGGGACCAGTCTTCAATGGATGGCAGGCACCTGTGCACTGTGTCACCACCCAGCCCAGGCATTACCCCGTGGCGTCAGGGTCATTGTCATTCAGTGGCCTCCTCACTAAGTTCCTTGAGAACAGCCATCTTGTCTTCCTGCCTTCCTTTCCTCTCCTCCTCGTTCCTTCCTTTCCACAAGTACTTTGTAAGCTCTGGTGTGTGTCAGGCACTGGCCGGGGGCAGGGATACAGCAGTGGAGTTAGCACAGCCCTGCTCCATGGGTCTGGCATCCCAGTGGGGAGCCACCAACAACCAGATACTTTGAGAGAGTGAGGAGGCCCAGAGGCCTGGGGCAGTCAGGAGAGGCCCAGAGGCGCGGAGACAGCAAGAGGAGGAAGGCGCATGGCTTCTCTGAGAAGCAGCCAGCAGGGCTACTGGGATCAGGGACTTTGGGGTGTTTGTGTGTGTGTGTGTGTGTGTGTGTGTGTGTGTGTAAATGAGGTCAGAGAGCGTGGTGGAGCCAGGTTGCATTCATCTTAGTCTGGCCCTTACTTAGCTCACTGCCCAAGCCATAGGAGAAGCTCAGGAAATATTTTTGGAATAAATAGGAAGGGCCTGCTTCTCCCCGTGGAGAAAGGGAGTGTCCATTCAGGCCGCCCAGCTTGTCCTTAGAGGGAAAAGTTCACTGCAGTCCAGGGAGTGGAGGCAGAGGTGGAGGAGGTGAATGCACCTCGGCTGCCTCTCCTCCCATCAGGCCAAGCGGCTGGTCCGTGGGACTGAGAGGCTCTGACAGGTAACTACAGCCCTAAATCAGTTAGCGCCAGCCTGGGAGTGCGGAAGCCGGCATGCCTTCCCCTTACGAGTGAGAGGCTATTCAGGCTTCACATGTGCTTCCAGGTTCCTCGCAGGTCTGAGGCCCGTCCCCCGCTCTCAGGGAGGATGGGGTCAGCCTCAGCCCACCCGGCTCACTTAGAACCCAGTGGAGATGATGTCAGGTCACCTCATATCCCTGCAAGGGCTTCCTGGCCTCTTTAGAGTCTCCACCTCGTGTCCCACCCCATGGCCTCCATTCCCCGCCTCACTCTGCTCCAGCCTCACGGCCTTTACACTTGCCGTTCCTGCCACCTTTGCCAGATGCCCACCGGGCTCTCTTCCTTCGCTTCCTTCAGTGTCATTTTCTGGCCTTCTCAGACCCCCTGGCTAACAGACCTCCCTCCTTCCCACACTCCCTCTTCTCGTCTCGGTGGCACTTAGCGCTGTCTGACATACAACAAATGTACTTCTTTTATCGCCTGTCTTCGTTCACTAGAATGTGGGGCCCTGACAGCAGACTGTGATGTGCTCACTGCGTCCTCCCGAGTAGGTGTCCCAGGAATACTGAGTGAACACGGCGGGTGCGTTTGCAAAAGAGTCAGCGCTGCCCACCTGGCAGGGCTGCGGGTACGTGATGCTCTGGCCCTGAGTTTCCCGGTGTTTTTGGCACGAAAGCAGGTGCCATTGTGCTGGGTCAGAATTTATGTCTGCCTTTTGCTTGTGGCATGTGGTCGTGATTTTTTCATTTATGGCATTACAAGATAGTCTCTTTTTGACTTAAACTCATTTAAGATTTAAAAAAGAGAAAATCTATATTTGCCCGCCTAAAAGTTAGTTTATAATACACGTAGCACAAGAAATCTTTTCTGAGAATCAAAAGACATGTTAATTATTTTCTGACAGATATATATTGAAAATGATATTTTAGATAGCTATGTGAGAAAAACATTTTCTTAGTGTATAGCCTGCGCCAGGGAGTCCAGGAGGAAGTCCTAGAATCTGGATCTGCATCGAGATTCTACAAACGCTGACACTAAGTATAAAATCTCCAGGCATGTATGGGTACCTGTCTGCGTAATAAGTGTGAGTCTAAGGTATTTGAGAAGAAACCAAACTTCCTCGGTGTTCTGTCTGGTGTGTGCAGGGCATGTGACTGTTACCACGGCTACCCTGGGCTGGAGAAGCTGGGGTCTCTGCTGCAGTGTTTTGTTTCGTTCCACCTCTAGGGAGCAGTATCGGCTGTTCTTTAGGTCTTGATTGCTGGGCTTCTATTTGCTATGGAGGCACACTGACCACAGAGTATTTATCCTCCCTGTTTTGGGGATGGGAGTGCATCTGATTTGTCAGCGAAAGTAGTAAAAGGCTAGCTCAGAACAATCCTTTTTCATTCCGCTTGCATTATGCATTAAAGACTGTCACACAGCATTGGGACACAGGGAGCAGCAGCTCTGGGAAGACAGAGGAGTGGACCCTGACCGAGAGTTTGAAGAAGAATAGGAGTTTTGTTTTTTTACTGTAAGAGACATTCGGATCATCTCTTATTCGTTAAGGTATCATTTTAGTTCTCTACTAAGTGCTTCTCTGAGCCCTCGGACATGGCACAGGCTTTGGATTCAGACAGTCTTCAGTATTAGCTCTACCACTGGACCACAGAGAACTCACTCAGGTGTAACACATACACACACACACACCCGCGTGTGCGCACGCACACACATGCACATACATACTCGCGCACACACTTCAAACTGGTGCGATTAAAAAAAAAAAGAAGAATGCATTAGCTCTTGTGACTGAAAAGGCCAAGATAGCCCTGGCTAGTGTGGCTCAGAGCATCAGCCCATGCACTGAAGGGTCTCAGGTTCGATTCCTGGTCAAGGGCATGAACCTGGGTTGTAGGCTCATTTCCCGGCCCAGGTTGGCGGGGGACATGTGGAAGGCAACCAATCGATGTGTCTCTCTCATATCAATGGCTCCCCCCCCCCCTTTCCCTTCTACTCTCTCTAAAAATCAATGGAAATGCGGATTAATAATGACAAAAAGGCCAAGACAGTGCTGGCTTCAGGCAGCTAAACATGTAGTTAAGAGGATGTGCTTGCTCTCTGGTCTGTCTCCCTCTGTCCTCAGTTCCACTGCCAGTGTTGGTGTCGCTCTTGAACAGATATCTTCCTGGCACATAGGAGGATGTTCATAACGGTGAACCTCATCCATTGATAAAATGACTTCCTTTGTGGTGGCCTTGGCTCTAGTAGCTGGGCTCCTAATAGCTCTCAGCTCATGCCAGCTCATATTCTAGGGAAGAGGCTGAGGGACTTGTCCAGCAGATTCAGCCAGCCCCTGCGCTGAGTCTGTTGGCCTGGCTTGGGGCGCATGCCCAGCCCTGATCCTGTCACATGGCCAGGGAGACAGACTACCCGGGTTGGCCAGGGTTAGGTCCTGTGCAGGCAGTATTACTTCCACCCCACTATAGGGATTGAAGGTGGAGGGGAGGTGGTTTCTGAAGGAAAATTGAGGTGGTGTAACCAGAAGAAAGTGAATAGATGCTGAGCTGACAAACACAACAGATGTCCACTGTCCACGTAGATGCTCTGTGGCCGCCGTGCCATTTGTTCCAGCTTTCAAACCTTCAGTTTCCTCCTCTCCACAAGGGAGCCGGCCATCCTGGCACACAGCCTTTTTGCGGCACTCACAATAAGACCCACGGAGAGTATAATGAATGGCGGTGAGGGCGGCTTGCAGCAGGGCCCGGCAATGGAGCATGCATTTATTGCTCATAAGTTGTCCCTCGGTTACGATGTGACTCTCCGGGAAGGGGAGGCTGAGCACCCCGGGTATGTGGAGGGACCCCGACACAGTTGTCTGCAGCCTCCTTATTAAAGCACTTGAAGGCATTACTCTCTGCTGGGCTGACACCGGCAAGGTGAGGTCCCGAGACACCAAGACATTCGCCAGCCCTGGAAGCCAATGCCGCCCTCATCTGCTTTTCATGCAGCACGGGCTCTACACTCACTAAATCAGCCTGTTTAGGAGAATTCCGACGATCTGGCCCCAGAGGAATACGTGATTTCTGAAATACAGACTCTGCCAGGCTCCTTTAGACATAACTGATTCTTGCTCTTTCTTTCCGATTCCATTTCCTTTTCCCCCAGAGAGAGTGAATGATATGGCCATTGATAGAATCCCGCCCCATCTCTGGGCCGCATGGGGATGGATACAGATGCTAAAAATAACAATTGTGGCAGCAGGGCTTGGCCTCTGCATCACATGCGAACTCCTTAGGCCCTTTGCCTATTTTTGGAATAGGCAAATAACTGGCACCTCTTAGCACCCATCACTCTAGTCCAGTGGTCGGCAAACTCATTAGGCAACAGAGCCAAATATCAACAGTACAATGATTGAAATTTCTTTTGAGAGCAGAAAACCGACTTCTGCACATGGGCCACGAAGTTTCAATCGCACTGTTTGTGCGTCTGCCCACACGTGGTATTTTGTGGACGAGCCACATTCAAGGGCCAAAGAGCTGCATGTGGCTCTCGAGCCGCAGTTTGCTGACCACTGCTCTAGTCAGTCTTGGCCATGAACGGTACAAGTTTTTTCAGGCCCACAAACCTTTGCCGTATTGTTCCTTCTGCCTGGAATGCCTGTCCCCTTTCTTGTTGCCCAGAAAACATTTCAACTTTAAAATCTCAGTTCAAATGTCTTATTTATTTATTTCACTCAATCAGTTTTTAGTGAGTGCCCACTGCCCAGGGGCTTGGGATACACAAGTGGTCAAATACTGAGACAGTTCCTGCCTTCACAGGATTTTCATTCTAGCGCAGGGGACAGCCGAGTAACAAAAGGCATATGAAAGAGGGGAAGCAGGGGTGAAGCCAGTGAGGGTTGGGACAGGGTGTGTGTGTGCACCTCCGCTCGGGACGTCCCTGAGAAGGTGAGATGAGGCAGGCCTTGAAGGAGATGAGGAATCTGGCTGTTTCCCTGGAAGGAGAGCACTCCAATCAGACAGATGGGTGACTCGGGGCCCTGAGGAGGGTGCTGAGAGTGCTGGGTGCTGAGGGTGCTGGGTGTTGAGGGTGCTGAAGTGGGGTAGTGGGAGGTGGCTCAGAGCTGTGAGTGGAGGCCCAGTGTGCAGGGCATGGTGGCTGCGAGGATCCTGGTAGAAGAGCATGATCGGGGCCCCCTGGCCGTACAGGGAGAGCGGATTGAGGGGTGAGGGCGGGAGCAGCAGGTGAGAGATGGGCCTTGACCAGGGTGGTGGGGGCAGGTGGTGAGAGGTGGTCAGATGTGGGGTATCTGGTAATTCTCACTGGAAGGTGATGGATTGAATGTGGAGTGGGAGAGTGAGCCAGGCTTCGAAGATGACTCCAGGAATGGGGGTGGGGGCTTGGGAGGCCTGGCCCTGCCCTCAAGGGGATTTTCCCAGTTCCCTCATTCAGATCTTTGGCATCATGTTTTATACAGTTTATTATAATCATTTGTCTCCTGTTTTTGGTCTCAGATGCCTTTGGTAATCTGATCAAAGTTATGGACTTTCAGAAAAATACCCTGTACAGTCACTCGAATGGGTGTTTCCAGCACTCCCAGCAGGCCACCCCCAGTGTTAGGGACTGGCCAGGGTGTGTTTGCTTGACCGGGTGCACAGCAGCAGGGGTGCCACTCTTACTTCTCAGGACAGGAAGGGGCCAGAGTCCAGCAGAACAGCTCCTGTCTGGTGGTTGAGTACCGCCTCCTGGCAAGTTGGCATCTGAATACACACCTGGGTCAGAGCTTTTGTTAAGCCCTCATTGCAGATGTAACAGCCCCACAGTAAGCATTGATAAATGCCTCCTGCAGGACAATGATGATAAATCTGGCTTTTTACAAGGTTCTCAAAACTTTGTGGGGGTGTTAATGCCTCCACTTTGTGGCCAGAGAACTGAAGCTCAGTGAAGGGAAGCGTGCCTGCTGTAGAGGCAGGGTCCGTGTCTGACCAGAGTGGGGGGAGGGTTGGCCCAGTTGGTACTGAGTCAGCCTCAGGGATGGTCATCACTGAGCTGGGTGTGGTGAGCCGGGACCAGGCTCCCCAGGCATGTCCTCCTCGCTTCCCCACAGTCCTTCCCTCCAGGGTGTCAATGTGAGAAACACCCTAACCTGTAAGAATATGAGTTTATTTGAGCCAAACTGATGACAATTGCTGGGAAGCAAAACCTCAATGGATTGAGAAAATGCTCCGGAAAATGGCAGTTTCGCACCTTACCTTATACGTTACAATAAAAGAGGTGTAAGTGAGTTACATGAAATTCATTGGTGATAGATTAGGGAGGCGGGAGAAAGCAAGGGGGAACCTCTGGGATTGGGTAAAAAGTAAAACGATCTTTTACATAGGTGGGTACAGGCTAGTTAACAGTCAACAATTGGCAGGTAACAGTAACAGAGAGGGGAATTTGAGGTCTTCCCCTTGATGTCATGGTTGTGTTTTGATGGGTCTGGAAGGAGGAAATTATTTTGTTATTGCAAAAGCATGCTTATCAAGTATATCATCCTAGATGCAGGCTTTGTTAGGGAAAAATGCTGCCCTAGACCATGACTACCCACCAAGAACTGCTTTTAGTTAAAACGTTTTCATTTCAGACCATCCTGTGTGGTTACTTCAGGTCTCTGAGTTTGTAAGGCTGCCATGCAGGCCTCCGCTGAGCTTGTCAGGTTTAGCAGGTGGCCCCTTTTCATCCTCCAGGGATCTGTAATCCCGCTGGGATTATAAGGGAGAACCAGAAAGCAAGGATCCTAAATTACTTCCACTCTGCTCCTGGCTAACCCTTAGACAGCCTGTGTGGTCGCCTTTATTAGTACCCTCTTTTCACACAGGAGGAAACGGAGGCTCAGGCAAGGTAAGAAGCGGAGATCAGGGATGACATCCATGTCTCCAAATCCCCAGATAATTAGTGAGCAATATGTACAGTTAAGTGATAACATCTTAGTCATCCACTAGTCTGCTATTGGAGGATTGCACGGGTGAGATTCCTCTGTTGCTAGTGGGAAGTGGGGTATGTCCCCACTGGGAGCTGGGAGCTGGGGATTGGGCACCAAGAGAGAACAGCCTGCTGGAGAGTGGCCCCATCATGGAAGGAGGCAGAGTGGAGGGTGCTGAGTCAGAGCTCCTGATCCAGCTGTGCCTGCTGTGGACCAGCCCTGGTGAGGCCACCACTTCCCATTTTCGCTGCAGCTGGTTGGAGGAGGGCTTTCGTCACTTGTCTAAAATTCACATGGGAGAATGTGATGTGGTAGGAAGGTTTATTTGTGTGAAATTATACCCCTCAGTTTCTAAAGTCCCATGCCCCTTAAACCAGTCATGGAAAATATGCAGCTGGGGCTTCAGCAAAGCTAGAAGCAAAGCCAGTGTCCAGAGTTTCTGGTCCATAGTGGTCTGGGTCCCATGTAGCATCAGGCTAACGTCCATTAGTCCATTGTGTGGCGTCCACATGGCTGTGCACCATGTGGGCGAATGCAGGGGAGCATGCCCCCTGCAGCAAGAGGGCCAGGAGGGTGAGAGGGCTAGGTGCACCAAAAGCACCAAGAGAGAGAATGCCCATTGTTCAGGAATTTAAACGTCAACTCTTCTGGGCTTGCAGTGGTCACACTTACACGCCTACTCAGGCCGATGACCTTTCCCAGGTATGACTGACAGACAAGCACCTTCTCACATCACCCAGAAGTTACTGGGCATGTGTCTAAATTGCAGCTTCCCTTTGTTCCTTTCTATTATTAATTGATAACCACATTATTACAATAGTATCAATTCCACATTGTATATAACTATTACTAACTAGAGGCCCAATGCACGAATTCATGCATGGGGGGGTCCTTTGGGGTGGTCTGCAGAGATTGGGCCCCAGCTCATGCCTTCCACCCCCAGCTTGCACCCCTAGCCTTGCAGCCCTGCCTGGTACCCCACCTTGGCCTGGCGCCACCATCCTGCCTGTGGGGTGATCAGTCAGGCTGGGCCCCCCGCCCAGCTCCATCAGCACCTGGGAGCCAGGCAGCGGGCCTGTCCCCTGCTTGCTGCTGCTGCTGGTTACCATCTGTGGGGCAGTTGGGCCCCCACCTTGGCCTAGTGCCACCTGCTCATCTGCTCCACCATCCCGCTGTGGTTCTACTGTTGTCTGGGCCCATTGGGGCCAGCAGCACCTCCACTGCCGCCTACTGCCAGTGGTGCGTCATTGACGCCCGCCATGTTCTGTGCTGCCCCCTGGTGGTCAGTGCACATCATAGTGAGTGGTTGAACTGGTTGAAAGACCACCTAAGGGAATAATTTGCATATGAGGCTTTTATTACATAGGATTATTATATAGGATTGCAGGGTTTCAGAATGAGCTGAAGAGAAGGGAGTTGAGAATGTCAGGGGAAGGCTTCAAGGAGACTTTCAGAACTTAGCTGGGCCTTGAAGGGGCTTTGGGTGGCGACTGGAGAGGGTTGGAGTGGACTTCTGGAAAAAGGAATAGAATGATTAAGGATTAGGGAAGAACTGAGCATGGGTGGGGGTAAGGAGGGGCCGGGGTAGTGCTTTTTAAGTAATGGGCTCTGTAAATGTGAATGTAACTAATGTTCACTGAGAGCTCTGTAGGTGCCAGGTACTGTGCTAAGTTAGTCCTGTCCACTGTGACTGCGTGCAGTCCACATTCGCCCTAGAGCGGAAGGAAACCCACCCAGACAGGTACTGCCATTACCTCCGGGTCACCGATGAGGAAACTAATGGCACTGCTGCAGCTTGGAGCCAGGCTGGACCCCAAAGCTGATAGCTCTTCCCAGCTCAAGTCCAAAGACTTCCTATTAGAGGTGAGTGTATTGTAAATAGCAAGGAATAAGAAGGACTAATCTAGGGCCTTGCTACTCAAAGTGTGGCCCACAGGAATTGCCTGGGAGCTTGTTAGAAAAGCATCCCCCCTCCCCCAATTTCAGCACCATCCCCAGGTGATTGGTGTGCACATTAGCATTTGAGAGGCGCAGGCTGGTAAAAGGTTTGGCTGGATTTATGCCTGTGCTCTTCAAGTCTCTGATGACATCCTCCTCCTGCAGGTACGGGATGAAGGCCCAGGGCAGCCCACCACAAGCTGAGATTTCTTTGAAGTCTCATATTTCATCAAAAAATGACATAGACTGTTTCATTCCATACTGTAATATATCAGTGGTCATTTAAATATTTCAAAATGGTTATGTAAATTGCCTTGGAGGAGGATCCCAGTTCCTGGAAGATGCCTGGAAGGGGTTTCCTTGTATCTTAAGTGGGGTAATAGTAACTACTTCAAGGGCTGCTGTGAAGATCAAAGGAGAGCCATGTATATGGAAATGCTGCATAAACTGTCCCCTCACACAGGTTGTTATTCTGGAAGGAACTGGGCCCCTCCCACACCCAGTGCCCTTAAGCCTCAGCCTTAGACTCTATGGGTTCCACAGCCCATTTCTTTAGGATCAGAAAGAGAATTAAAGACAGAGAAAGAGAGGCCCAGAAAGGTGAGATGGACAGTGACCATCCACATCTGAGGCCAAAGGAGGAAGGGCAGCCAGAGAGGCCCAGGCAGAGGGTGGGGGGAAGGAGGCGCCTTTGGAGCTGCAGAAGCTGGAGGAGAGCTGCCAGGCGCGGTCAGCGGTTCCCCAGGGCCCGGAGTGGCTGAGTGGGGTGAGGAAGGAAGAGCTGTTACATTTGGTTAAGGAGGTTTTGGTCATCCTGGGGTAGGGTTCTAGAATAATGGGTTAAAGTCACATTTTGACAATTTAAGAAGAGGACAACGGAGATATTTTTTTTCTTTCCATGTTAATCATTTGGATTTTCACACAATTGAATTTTTATTACAGATGTCTTACTTGCCATTTAAAACTTAATCCCTATAATTTGTGACTAGAACCAAGTTGATATTGTCTCTTTAATACATTCCTTGGCAAAAAGTTACTTAAGGAACACAGACAATTGCAAAGAATTGTTTATGGCATGATCCTATTTTTGTTTAAAAGCATATGTATTTGTGTGTGTGTGTGTGTGTGTGTGTGTGTGTGTGTATATATATATATATATATTTTTTTTTTTTTTAAACAAAGAAAAACATCTAGAGGAATATATATCAAACTAGAGGCCTGATACACAAAATTCATGCATGTGTTCAGTCCCTAGGCTTGGCCAGTGATGGAAACATGAGCGTCTGGTGTGGAAGGGCAGGTCCCAGCTGACCTCTGGGCCTTGGGCATCACTGGGCCCCTGGCCCCCATGGGAACCCCTGCCTGAGTCACGGCACCCGAGTCTCCACACGGCAATGCAGTGAGTGCACCCAGTTGCAGCAGGCCAAGGTGCAGTGTGGGCCTCTGGGCTGTCTAGCAGTGCTGCACAGAAGCCGGTGGGCAGCACGCTCTCTCCCTGTCGGCCTTGCAGACCAGCTCCTGTGCAAACCCACAGGGAGCCCAACCAGGCCCTGCGGTCCCACCCAGAAGAGGCTGTGTGGATGCAGGGCTTCCTTGGTGTGAGCCCTGGCATCCCAGGGGAGGGTAGCGAGGGGAGTGAGAGTGAGCTCTGCAGACACCCCTCATTCTTAGCACACCTCTGTCCCTGTCACCCCCTCCCCCAGGGAGCTGGCGAGAAGTCACAGCCCCCCACCCAGGCGCTGTGGGAAGTTGGTAGCTGCCTCCTACCCCCAGATCCCCATCCCAGCCCGGGGATTTGTACTTGCCTTGGCCTGCCCCTGCCCACTTGCCTGCTCCACCATCCCGCCACCGTCCCGCTCTCGTAGGGGCCCATTGGTGCTGGCCACACCTCCATTGCTGCCTGTTGCCAGCACCACGTCGTTGCTGATGCCCACCATGTTCTGTGCCACCCCCTGGTGGTCAGTACATATATCAAGTGGTCAAACTCCTGGTCGAACAACCACCCCAGGGGACAATTTGCATATTAGGCTTTTATTACATAGGATTATAATGGGAGTTTTACTAGTATATTCATATGTCACTTTAAACATGTAGTATCATTAATTATACCTATAAAATTTTATGGTCAGATTATGATTTTTGACATAATTCTTTGGGCTGCAAATGGCAGAAACTCAGCTGAAACTTGCAAAGCAATAACTAAATTCTTCAGGCATGGGTGGACCTAGGGGCTCAAATGATGTCACTAGGAATCTCCATCTCGCAGATCTGCTGTCCTTATTGACTTCATTCTCAGGCAATTCAGACCTGCATTGCATCAGCTTACCACTGCAAAGAGAAGAGAGGAGCTTTTCCCTACGAGTGTGAGCAAAGCCCAGCTTGGTCATGTCTCAACCTTAGACCAGTGAATCATTGTGGCTATGGAAGCACTATGTTGACTGGCGAGGCCAAGGCCAAGGTCATGTGATCCTAGAGGAGAACAAAAGAATTTTCAAGGCCATCCAAGGCAGCTAGTGGACTGAGAGAGGGGGCTGAATGGTTCCCCAAGGGGAATCCAGAGCTCTGTTATCAGAAGGACAGGTACAAACCCCAAATGTCTGCTCTTAACGGACCATCACTCTGGGTCATAAGTATTTGTAATAACTGAGTTGTTGCATGCATTTCTCTTGTGGTGGCAAGAGAAAAATGAGATCCCCTCTTAATCAGCTGATTTGGGTTGCATCTGGTTATAACTTTGAGAACAGTTAACGTGTGGGAGAAAAGAGTGAAGCTCAAATCTTGTTCACGCCCTTGATTTTGTAGGGCTTGGGAGGAATGAGCGGCGGCGCTGGGGAATCGGCTTCTCCTTTTCACAGATCATCAGTTGTGTGTGTTCACAGCCCAGTGGGATACGGGACAGTCTCTGGGGCTCTGCAGCTCCAGAGTGACGCGCCTGGGGAGCCACGCCTGCGTCAAGGTCACCCTCTGCCTCTCTACCTCCTGTGTGCGTGCACTTGGCCGGGCCTCCGTGAATACTTCCCTGCTTTCCCATATCACACTGCTCTGTTTCTTCATTTCAGGGTTACACTAAGGACATGGTGACAGACTTTGATGAGAAACATGATGAGTATTTAATATTGCTTCAGCAGAGGAACCGGTAAGACAAAGCCGCTCGCCGGCAGCCCTTAATAGCCAAATCAGAACCCTGTTTAGATTTATCAGCAGCACGCAGGCGCTGGTTCACCCGAATGGGATGCCGTCACCCCCCTCAGGGGCTCGGAGTGTTTTCTGCCATTCACCGACTTCATTGCACTTCTGACTGAGCTGTAGCAAACAGTTCGGTGTGTGCGTGCCGCCTCCTGCCTCCCTGTTTCTGCTCTGGGAGAAGGTGGGTTTGTACTGAAAAGCTAGGATTTGGCAGGGCCTGTGCATTAGTCACCGCAAGAGCCCAGGCTTCGGTCTTTCAGGCCGTGCTGGGCTGGGAAATCTGAGCCTGTAATCATGCCTCGTTATGTAAAGGTGGAGTCATTTTGCTCTTGTGTTTGAAGCTGGTCCCCATGCCACTTAACGTTAAGTCGCTATGCATTTGGGCTCTGGAGTGCTGGTTCTTGAAAAAGCCGGCAGTAGGTGGGCACAGTGTTTGGTGACTGCGGTCAAAGCAGTGAGTCTGGTTGAAAAGAGGCACCGCGTCCTCAGTGCTGTGACAGTGTGCCGCCTCTGGAAGTTCACTTTCAGTTCACCGTGGTCTGATTCAGGCCTGGGACCTTGCAGGAGGCTGGGTTTGCAAACTCAGATGCTAGCAGGGGCCAGGCAGTGAGCGAAGCCTGCTCTGTGGGGGAGTGCTCAGCTCAGGCCAGTTGTTTGTGAACATGGGGCAGGGTCATGGCCTCCACGGTTGCCCGAGAAGCCGGAAATCTGCACTTGTGATGTGAAGTCTCCTGCATTTTAAATGTTAGTAATGGGTTCAAGTGAAAGTGCAGAACAAATGGGAGAGTGGTGCAGGCCCCCAAAACAGACCTGCAGGAGGGGCAGGCCTGCGGGCTAATCTGGGCCTTTGTGTTATGGGAATAAGCTTGGTCTTGCAGGCCAGCTGTGTAGGGCTTGTCATCCTTAACATGGATTCAGCCCCTCTCTGACTGCCGGACTCCTGGTGCTTGTCACCTGGAGCCCTGGTGGCATGTCTCATGTGGTAGGTTTCCATGTGAAAGAGATCCCATGTATTGTAGGAGTGTAGTGTTCCTGCCCACCGGCCCCTTTACTAAATTCCACTAAGACCCCTGTATCTATGACAACAGCACCGCCCACCTATTCAGGTGCTCCCGGTGAGGCCCTACCTCCTCCAGTGGAGAACCTCTGAATAGAGAACTGTGGGAACAGCCAGAAATGCCTCCTGCTGGAAGGCACTGTCCTCTGCCCAGCTACTCCGTGCTTGTTCCCCCATCTTCCCTCAGGGGACCTCCAGCTAGGAGCCTTGTGTGGGTTTTCCATCTTCATGAATGCCATGGAGCAGGTGGTTTTCTCTCAGCTTCTGGCAGGCTGCGTGGTGCCCCTGACACCTGGGTGATCGTTTAATTAAATACATGTGACTTCTAAGGGAGGAGAGTGTCATATGAGCAAACTGTTAATCGGGGATCAATAAGTATATGCTCAGAGAGGTACCAGCTGATATACGAGTGTAGGAGGATATCCAGTGACCAGGTTGCAGCACAAAGGCAATTAAAAAATATTACAACAGAGCTGCTATAAAATTTGGGAGTTGTGTTGTCACCAAGAGGGAGCTGGCTTGATGACAGGAAGTTAGAAGGCAGAACTAAAAAGAAACATCTAAAAAGAAAAAAGGGGAATGCACCTGAGCTGTCAACAGTGTTGGCACACACCAGTGTGTGCCAGACGCCTCGCCCCCATCGTCATCATTTTGTCTGCACACTACCCATCTGATGAGGCAGATACAGTTGTTGCACCCATTTTACAGACAAGGAAGTGGAGACCAGAGCAGTGTGCAATTAGCCCGAGGTCATACCACCAGGAAGTGGTGCAGCTGGGCTGTACATTCTTTTCTTTTTTTTTTTTAAATACATTTTATTTTTTAAAATTTCTTTATTGATTATGGTGTTACATATGTGTCCTTATTCTCCCATTTTCTCCCTATCCCTCCCCTCATGCCCTCACCCTCCTGTTGTCTGTGTTCATTGGTTAGGCTTATATGCATGCATACAAATCCTTTGGTTGATCTCTCCCCTCCCTTACCTTCCCTCTGAGGTTTAATGGTTTGATCGATGCTTCTCTGTCTCTGGATCTATTTTTGTTCATCAGTTTATGTTGTTCATTGTATTCCATAAATGAGTGAGATGTGATATTTATCTTTCTCTGCCTGACTTATTTCACTTAGCATAATGCTCTCCAGGTCCATCCATGCTGTTGCAAATGGTAAGAATTTCTTTTTTACTACAGCATAGTATTTTATTGTGTAGATATACAGTTTTCTAATCCACTCATCTGCTGATGGGCACTTAGGCTGTTTCCAAATCTTAGCTATTGTAAATTGTGCTGCTATGAACATAGGGGTGCATATCTCCTTTCTAATTAGTGTTTCTAGTCTCTTGGGATATATTCCTAGAAGTGGGATCACTGGGTCAAATGAGAGTTTTTAGTTTTTCGAGGAAACTTTATACTGTTCTCCACAGTGGCTGCACCAGTCTGCATTCCCAACAGCAGTGCATGAGGGTTCCTTTTTCTCCACATCCTCGCCAGCTTTTGTCGTTTGTTGAGTTGTTGATGATAGCCATTCTGACATGTGTGAGATGGTACCGCATTGTCATTTTGATTTGCATCTCTTGGATGATTAGTGACTTTGAGCATGTTTTCATATGCCTCTTGTTTTTCCTTCTGTCTTCTTTTGAAAAGTATCTATTTAGGTCCTTTGCCCATTTTTTGATTGGTTGTTTATCTTCCTTTTGTTAAGTTGTATGAGTTCCCTGTAGATGTTGGAGATTAAGCCCTTATCGGAGAAAACATTGGCAAATATGTTCTCCCATGCAGTGGGCTTTTTTGTTGTTTTTAATCATGTTTTGTTTGACATTGTCATAAATAACCAAGAGGAGAGAAACCTGCCAGGATGGCCAGGTGCTCTAAGCTCATTACGAAGTTAAGAATTTGGTAGGAAACCAGCCTCTGAGCTTTACACTGTGCCTAGAGGGAGATGAAACCCAGGTGCTGTCTGGTTGACCCGGGACCTGAGAGGGGGTGCAGTAGTCAGTGGTGTGAGTGCTCAGGAGAGACCTGCCCAGGACGCAGCTGCCCACAGATGCTGGGTGACATTGTTCTTTTACTCGCTCGGTTCACTGCGCCTTCTCAGTGCCTCGCATCACCACTAGCATGCATCACCACTAGCATGAAGAACAGCGTGCTGAGGAAGACAGGCTGTTAGTGCTCCTTACTGGAAGGTGCAGAAGCCCAAGGTGAATGGACTTGAAGCAACAAAGAAACTTACTGGCTCATGAAATAAAAAAAACACCCAGGATGATATTCTGGCTTCAGGCGTGGTTGGATCCAGGTGCTCAGATTATGTCACTGAGTCCTGGTCAGTGTGACTCGTTTGGTTAAATGTCATCCTATGCACTGTAAAGTCACCAGTTTGATTCCTGGTCAGGGCACATGCTAAAGTTGTGAGTTCCATCCCCAGTCAGGGTGGAAAGCAGCCGATCAATGTTTCTCTCCTATATCGATATTTCTCTCTCTCCCTCTCCTTTCTCCTCTTTCCCTCGCCCTTCCTCTGTCTCTAAAATCAATTTTTAAAAAATTATGTCACTGAAGTCAGTCACTGTTCATCTCTTAGCTCTGTTTTTCCATGCTGGAGACATCTCAGACAGGTACTCCCCTCACAGAGGCCAGGGCAGCCACTGGAAACCCCACATTTATATCCTACCTCAAGGAAGGGAGAGTACTTCCTAATCATTCCACAGAAATGCTGGTTAAGGGCTCCCATTGGTCAGGCTGGAGCCCGAGATTCATTCCTGAGCTAATCACCCACTGTGTCCGGTGAGGTAGAATGATCTGACTGGCCACTCCTTGGCCACCCTTTAAGCTGGGGGTGGAGTCAGCTCACCCACACCATGTGGAGTAAGGAGTGGCTTAACTAGGAATTACTCCCAGGAAGTAGGGGGCCATAGGGCTGTGGGGAGAAGATGGGGGAGAGGTGCCGGGCAGGCAGGCAGGAAGAACATGTGTCTACCGCACAGCCCTTGCCCTGGAGGAACTCCCCAGGCCTCAGCCGGGAGCACCAGGCCACCTATAGTCTATTCCAGAAGAAGCTCAGAGCGACCACGTGCTCCAGGAGAGGCCCGTTCACCTGCACAAGCCCTCCAGAGGACACTGAGTGTGTGGTCACTCGCCTTCCTGAGAGATGTAACGATGCCCACCGGGACTCAGGAGAGAACAAGCAGAGGGATCAGAGGGCTGAGATGTGCGGAGGGACTGAAGCTCACAGGCAAGGGGGCTGCAACACGCAATTCATTGTGGAGCGTGGCCAGGGCCAGGAATCCAGCAGCGGCATTATTTGCCTTTTGGAAAAGGTCTTAGAGGGAAACTTAGAGGAAAACCTCCCCGTATGGAAGGTGAGCCCACTGCCTTAAGAGAGGGTTCCGGCAAAAGGAAGGAACAGGAGAACCAGCGTCCAGTGCGGGCCCCGCACCAGATGGTCTCTTGAGCTGGAGCTTCAGCCCGGCCTCCCATTCCATCCTCTGACGACCAGACAGGCGCAGGCACTCTTGGCTCATTCTGCAGAAGAGGAAACTGAGAGCTTGCCCAGGTCCTGCAGCCGGGGCACTGCAGAGCCCCCAGGGCGGAGCTCTGTCCTCAACACTGCGCCACCTCCGCCCACGTGGATTGGGGGGTGACATCCTGGGGAACCAATACCGGAGCCGGGGGCCACCGGGTTCTGGAAGGAACGGCAGCTTTCGGCACCGTTGCTCTCTGCTTCATGCTTCCACTTCAAGGCTGGACTCCAATGCCACCACCTCTAAGACTCCTCAGCCGAGAGCCACGCTCCTCTGGGAACCCTCCTTGCTCTGAGCCTGTGGCGTGAAACCTGGTGAGGAGACAGGAAACAGCAGAAAGGCGGCTGGGAGGCAGGCTTGAGCCTTGCAGACTGTAATTTATGTCCTGGCTACTTCCTTGGCTCTCTGACCTTGGGCACATTCATCTGTCAAACAGGCCAGTGGGAGGACTTAAGTCCCAGGGCCAGGAAGGAGATGAGACAAGGTATTTGATGGTGCATAGTAAGCCCACCACCCAAGTGTGATTTCTTCATCATCATATCATCATTTTCATGTTAAACATGCCTTCTCCCTGAGCTGGCATCCAGTAGACCTCGAATGCCTGACCCTTAGTACCCTCAGGTGATCTTTGGGCTAGTCCACTGTCACACAGCAACCTCCGCGCTCAGACAGAGATAGCTCCGTCCCGAGCCCAGCCAGGTTCACGAGAGCGCACCACCTGCTCTTTGAGCTCGGCCAGTCCTCTCACCTGGGTCCCTGCCCGTGCCCAACCACCCAGCTATCAAGCGTGCTGCGTTCCCCGTCACTTCCTCATAACACCTTGTCTCCACTTCCTCTTCTGCACAAAAAGGCTCTCTGAACAAATAACCGGTGCGGGAAAAATGGAAATGATGCCTACGCTGTGTGTTGGGTACCCAGGGCTATGTTAGGACGCGCACCTGTGCCTTCCCTCCTTGCTGGCCTGGAGTTCTTTGGGGCCACTTGTTCCAGAAAGAGGTCTCGAGAGAGTCCCTCACTGTTCCTGGTTCTCAGCCTGGACCTGCAGCCCAGGGGCTGAATCCTGACAGGTGGGAGGGAGAGTAGAGGGATTCACAAATCTGCGCCTCACGTGAGACCACCCAGACCTGCAAGAGAGCAGAGTGGGATGGGCCGCAGGGGCAGGGCCCATCTCCCCAAGGGCAGGGAATCAACCAGATTGTTTTGAACCCCCTTCACCCAGGGCAGCTTTTTATGCAAAACAGTCTATCAATTTTTTAAAAACCATTTTTCTTTGATCCAGTGAATATTATTGATGTGCTCAGCTGCAGCAGAGGAGTTCCTTTAGCGATTCCTTTCACAGTTTGAATAATTATCTCCTCGTTTATCAGCTTCATAATCCACATTTTCATAAATCACCCTGCTTAAAGAGAGGCCCACGTGGAGGGCCAGCCTCAGCTTCTGGGGAACGGGCTGCCGCCATAACCATTAAGGTGGCATCAGGAGACAGCGTGGTCTCCAGAGGGAAGTTGAGGCAGGCACTCTGCCAGGCATTCTGACCCCCTTCCCCCACCCTATTACCCCCCTCCCCCCACGTTGGGGCCTCCCAGGCAAGGGCTCCCTGCAGCCCTCTCCCCGGAGACTGCCATGCTTTCCAAGGGTGCCTGTGGCTGTTGGCTCCAGAGTGCGGCTCTTGCTGTGTTTGGAAATTGTCTCCTGGTTACGTGTGTTTTCCTTCTGTTTAACGCTGTTGCCTCACAGTCAGGCATCTCCCAGGCTTTCAAGCTGACAAGAGATAAGCCGTATGTAATAAATGTTCCTGCCACGATGGTTGAAAAGATGGATGTAGTAGCAGCTCAAGAAACAGTTAAAAACAAAGAAATCACCACCCTACCTTAACAACTGATCTAATTTTTACATTGATTGCCTTCCATTCTAGGTCCACAAACACACCTTTTTCCAACTTTGCACTTAAACACATACGTACTCTTTTATTCTGTCATTGTCATCACTGAACGGATCCCAGCAGCAGCCCATGTTTCGACAAATTCCCGCCTGGGACATTTGGGTTGCTTTCAGGGTTTGTTATAACTGATCAGGAACAATTGGCCAGAATGTATTTACTGAGCAAAGACCAGGCGGGTGGCATTTTCTGTTTTTATATTACTTCTGAGAAGCATCTGGGAGTTACTGCCAGTGTCTGTGTTTTGCTGTTTCAGTCTCATCCCATTACCTGTAGGAGTTGTCTTCCTGTGGTGACGACTCTGGGGCCAAATTGCTTCGGTTTGCGTTTTAGTCCTGCCAGTGTTCCTGACTGGGGTTACTGGTTGGGACCTCGGTTCTTTTCGTTGATACAGAAGAGATTTTAAGGTCAACGAAAAGAAAAGAAAAGCAAAATGGGGTTTATTTGTTTATTTTTAAATTTAGGCTTGCACTGTCAGCTTTAATTGAGAATATTAAAACAGCTTAAGCCGAAACCGGTTTGGTTCAGTGGATAGAGCGTCGGCCTGCAGACTGAAAGGTCCCGGGTTCGATTCCGGTCAAGGGCATGTACCTTGGTTGCGGGCACATCCCCAGTAGGGGGTGTGCAAGAGGCAGCTGATCGATGTTTCTCTCTCATCGACGTTTCTAACTCTCTATCCCTCTCAATTCCTCTCTATGTAAAATCAATAAAATATATATTTTTAAAAATAAATAAAATAAAACAGCTTAACTAACAATGAATTATAAAACTTTGATAATTAAGTTTTATTACTATTTGTGAGGCATATATTCATTAGTTTTGTAGGCCTGAAAGAAACTTTGCATACTTTATTCTCCATTTCCGAGAAAGATTATGAAGAGGTATAAAATATGTATAAGTTAAATCCAACTGAGAAGTGAAACATAAAGCAAACAAAATCTATAAACAGCTGTACTGTAAGAGCATAGGTGGTTTCAGCTCATGTTTTGGGTGTGAAATTGAACTAATTTCACGGGATACAAAAGCAGATGCAATAGTAAAACTGAATCATGAAAACCCCCATCAATTACAAAATGGGGTTTATTGAAGTTACATTCCAAGCAAGGAGCAGATCAGGAGAGAGAGAGACAGAGAGAGAGAGAAAGAGAGAGAGAGAGAGAGCTGGAGGGAGGTGAGCACACATGGCCCCCAAACTCCTGGGTTTTAAAGAGGGATTTTCTGGGTGAAGACTTTGATTTGCATTCAGGGATGATTGACAGAAACTATATATTTTTGGGGCATGCCCTTACTCATAATGTATACAGAAAAACTCACAGACAGTGGGGTCAAAACTGAAATGCATTTTTTATTATAACTAGTCTAAGGCCCTAGTAAGGTCACATTGGCTTTGAGGTCATATCTTCTTCCTCTGAGCTTGCACCATGGACCAGCTGTTTCTGAACCTGCCTGCTGGCCGTCTGAAGGCCAAGTTGGTTTGACCCCTGTTTAGGACCTCAGGGCAGACCCATGCCTCATGTTTCACTTCCTACCCGACACCACCATACCACCTATGTGACCTTGGGCCAGTTACTTAACCTCTCTGTGCCTCCATTTCCTTCTCTATTAAATGGGGACAGTAAATGCAGTTACCCCATAGATGGTTGTGCCAATCCTCCTGGCTCACAATACCCCATGTTTGTGAATTCATCTGCTCGCTAGAATTTATTTGGAACTTCAAAGTCAATACTTTCAGTGCTTTTACGGTAATTTAAAGACATTTGCAGAGTGGCAGAAAATTTTAGTTGCACGTTGTCAGCTGAGGGGCAGAAGAAGGCGACCCTGCCTTCTGTGTCAGCTCTTACACCATGAACAGGGTCCTTGCCGCAGTATACTTAGGGCTGTGCTTTCCACACTCGTGTGCTTTTTGTTGGTGATCCTGCTGCTTAAACAGGCCTCAGGCATAGTGCTGAAGTGCTCTCTCGTGTTGTTAAGTATGAAAAGCTGATGCTTCTTACAGAGAAAATACACATTAGGCAAGCTTCATCCAGGCGTGAGTGTGAGTGCTGCTCGCCATGAGTTCAATGTTAATCAGTTGACTCTGTATTAAATACGGTGCCTTCCTGCAGAAAGGTTATGTAACGCATACAGCAAGGTTATGTATTGCTCAGGTGGTGGGAACACTGACCAGCGGCTCTCAGAACGAAACCTGTGTTTCCCCTAGGAGCTGTGTTCACTATTTGCTAATTCAGGGTTTGCAGCAACTTTATAGAAAGTAAATAGCAAGAATAATGCGACTCAACTGTTGATATAAGTGTTTAGAACAGAGTTTGGCATATGGTACACACCCGATATGTGGTTACCATTGTTTTCTAAAATTTACATTTTGCTGGTTTTGGAGGAACTTATTTAATCACCTACTGCCATGCTGGTTGGTTGTATTTCTTCTTGTGCGGATGTCTAGTTAATATGGGGCACATGGGGGTTTGTTATAAGACTGAAGGGTTTGGTGTCAGCAGCTCTGGAGGGGCTGAAGAGGACATTCATGCCGTCTGTGGCGCAGGAGTGGGGAGAGGACCAAGCCTAAGGCGAGAGCTGAACTGGCGATCTGCTCGTGCTCAGGCCAAGAGCCTTGTAGCCTGTGAGTGTGATACTCACATCATTAATCTTGAACAAAATCCTACATTGATATATTTTTAGAATATAAAATGATGCATTAGACTATAAAATGATGACAGTGATATATCAGGCGAGTGTTTGAGAGCACATTTATTTACTGAAGCAAAAAACCAGCCTGCCTGGTCGGCCGAGGGGTTTCTGACTTGTTGGTGTGTCTGTGATCCTAATCCACGCTTGCTCACACACTGCACCGAGGGCCGCTGTCTCCACAAGAGGAAACGCGTGGGATTGGGATGGTCCCAGGAGTCCGGGCTGTGTGGTAGCAGTGCGCATGTGTGCCCGCTTTCTGTCTCAGCACTGTGGGGCAAGGATGTGCGCTGTGGTATGTTGCTAACGTATGCACACATTTGAGCCTCAGAATGAAATAAGAAACATCCCTGCAGGGGAAACAGTCTTCCTCCTGCTTCCCTCTGGGTGTAATGGGCTTCCTCCTGGCTGTTTGTCTGCCAGCAGTTGGGGACCCACTCCCCAGCCTCTGAGGATCAGAGCAGCAGTTCAGTTCCGCATGGGGGTGGGAGTGGCCCAGACTCCTGTAAGAGGATCAGGTGATCCTTTCTCTTCCAGGATATTAAAGCATTTGAAGGCCAAGGACCCCGTGCAGCTGAGACTGGAGCACTTGGAGCAGGGCTTCTCCGTCTACGTCAACGGGGCCAATTCAGAGCTGAGGTCATCACCACGGAGAGCCGTCCACGCCCACATCTCCAGAAGCGCCTCGCAGGCCGAGGGGGGACAGGGTGAGCTCAGGCCCTTCGGTCCAAGCAGCAGTCCCGTTAGCTCATTAGAAGCAGTGGAGCTGCATCGTATGCACGTAATCTTATCAGCACACAACTAGTTTGGGAGAGCCATTTTGTCTTTCTAAGCCTTTGTTTCTTCATCTTTAAAAATTGGACTAACAAGGGTGCCAGACCTTAGGGTGCCAGAGTGCCCTGCCTTGCCTGAGAGGCTAGTGTTCTATGGAGTTACAGGAAGAAGAGTGGAATGAGGCAGAGCTGGGTTGGAACCGTGTTCTGCCACTTTCTAGCTCAGAGGCCTCTGGCAATTGGGTCCTCTCTGACCCTCAGTTTCCTCTTCTGTAAAATGGGAATCGTTGTGCCCACCTTACAGGCTTTTCAGGGAGGTTAAATGGCAAAAGAAATGTTTCTGGCACGCAGTAATCTTGATTTGTGTTGTTACCACAGGCACGGTAAAACCCCCAGCCATTAATAGGCAGTGAAAGTGTGTCCTGAAATCTTCTCTAGAGAGTTATTGCAGTTTATTTTGGAGTTTCGCATGAGCTTCCTAGCCCCCAGGGCAAAGAGGGAAATGGGGTGACTCTTCTAGCTTTCATGGCAAAGGAACCTGGCGAGTTGCTGCTGCATAGGAGAAGCAGGCCTCTCTGAGTCCAGGTTCAGGGAGGGCAGATGACAGGAGTCTCTGTACTGGGGCCGCCAGCAGTTCCTTCACTCATTCAACACACTCCCCCCTCCCTGCCCTCCCCTTTACACAAATGCTGGTCTATTGTGCACACTGTCCTGTATCCTGCTTCTACCCCTGGAGAGTGTTCCTTTTGTATATAGACCTGCTCCATTGGGCTGTAAATTGTTATACATACTAGAGGCCCATTGCACACAATTTGTGAAGGGCCTTGGCCCTGGCCCCTGCCAGCCACAGCTTTGTCTAGAAGGAAGGGCATCAGTCTAATTATAATTAGCATGTTATGCTTTTATTATTATAGACTACTATTATTCCATTTTTGCTGGGCATTTAGCTTTTCTAATGCTGTGCTGCTACAAATGGTACTTCACATACAGGATTGTGGGCACACTTAAGTGTAAGTTACGAAACTGATGTCACTGTGAACTTGCCCCCTGTGCCTCACCGATTCTCCTCCCTTATCTCTGGTGTAGATTATGGACGAAGAACGCTGTTTCGAGAAGCTGAAGAAGCTTTAAGACGCAATTCACGGACAGCCCCCAGCAAAGCCCAGCGCCGCGGATGGCACCAGGTCAAGAGCATGGCCCCAGCTCACACTTTAGGATAAGGAGTGGGTTATTGAGGGAACAGAAACATAATCACTGCGGGGCGTTCAGAATCTCGGTGGGCAGTGGGTGGCTGGCTGGGCAATCACAGTAGCCTTGCCCTCTCTGCATGCGGCACTGGAGGGCAGAGGGGGGTCTTCCAGCCTCTCTCTTGGCATGCTCTTCCCTGCTGGACCATCACAGCCCTGTCATGATGACTCGTTCATCTAACTGTTTTTTATTGAGCACCTACTCTGTGTCAGGCACGGTCTTAGATGCCACGCATGCAGTGGGTAAAAAGACAGCGCTCCCCCACAGACCTGAGATGCCACTTTGATTGCCTTGAGGCTGCTGCTGCCAGTAGCTTGCATTTTTGAGCCCCTATGGTACCAGGTATGGGCTCAGTTCCTGTGTGACTCCTCCCTTTGCCCTCACAGGAGACCTGTAGGGCAGCTTCTTCCTCTTTTTTTTTTTTTTAATGTATATATATATATTTAAATACATATTATTGATTTTTTACAGAGAGGAAGAGAGAGGGATAGAGAGTTAGAAACATTGATGAGAAAGAATCATCAATCAGCTGCCTCTTGCACACTCCCTACTGGGTATGTGCCCAGAACCAAGGTACATGCCCTTAGACCGGAATCGAACCTGGGACCCTTCAGTCCACAGGCCAATGCTCTATCCACTGAGCCAAACCGGTTTTGGCAGCTTCTTCCTCTTTTAAGGGAGCTGAGGAGATGAATGTTCAGAAAAGTTAGCGAGCTTTCCAAGGCCAGCCACTAAGAAGGGGCTGAATCGAGACTCAAACCCAGAGTTTTGGCCTGAGCTCAGTGTTCTTGCCCGTATAGTCCTTATGCCTTACCTTGCAGTTCCTTATACCTGACCAGGGACCTGTTTGTCACAACCCCCACTGCACGTGCACGTCACCTGGGAGTTTTTAAAATACTCAGGCCCCGCCCCAGAGATTCTGACTCATTTGGTCTGAGGTGAGGCATGAGCAATGGTGTGTATATACTTTTTAATCCTGTGCTCGCCAAGATTGAGAAGTACTGCTGATAACATCTGCCTTGAACTGTATGTATGGATCTATGAGTAAATTTGTAGATTTAGTCCAACTCTGCAATAACTCTGTAGATCTGTAAGTCCTCATTGTGCCACTGAAGAAATTGAGGCTCAGAGTCACACAGCTACTGAGGGAAGAGGGTAAGGTTTCAATTCTGGATCTGTTACTCCAACTCCAGTGGCCCTCTGCTTCTCTGCAGAAACATTGGTGGGGTTCTGACTTAATGGGGGAGGAGGTTCCTGCTGGCCAGCTCTAGTGCCAGGGAGCAGGCCTGCAGGGTGCGGAGCTGGAGGCCTCCTTTGTTCTGAGCAAGCAACGAATGCTTTCTCATTAATGAGGTCTTTCTCCACTCCCCACTTCAGACCATCCTTCTGGTTGTTCTGAGAGCCTTCTATTATCAGGAGCCATATTTGCATCCTGACTGTGACTTAATGGCTGCCCCAGAATCTGTGCGATTTAAAAGACTTGGCCTAGGATTAATTAGCATCCCTCCCAGTCTCTCCCTGTGGTCCCACACTTCACAGGGCCTAATCATGGCTAATTTCCTGGCTTCCTGATGCCATGAACACTGTAATTGTCCTTCTGCACTGTATCAGCGAGGTGTCAGCCAGGGCCTAACAATAGAGACCACTCAGGCTCTTTTAATCAGAGATGAATGTGATGCAGGGAATCAAGTGCTTACGAAATCCCTGGGCCGGCAGAGGATGGGCTCTGAGCTGGGCCTCCAGGAATGGCACTCAGCATCTTAGCCGGACCTGCCAGAAAAGCTGCTGCCGGGGACACAGTAGGGAAGGTGTGGGGTCAGCATTCGAATGCGTCTCCTTAGCGGTGACCCAGGAAGGAAGAAGCCACAGCCGCTGGCCTCAGTGATGCTGTGCTTGCCGGGGCAACGCGGTGAAGACGCCTGTGGAGCCAAGGTGGGATGTTGCTGGAAAGCCCATCGCCTCTGTCACAGCTCCCTTGCCTCCACACTGTGCTGGGCACACACAGCCTCCCCTCACTCCGCTTCCCTGTCTGTGTGAGGCCATCTCGTGGGCTCACCTGCAGCTCATCCAGAACCCCAGCTGAAGGGAGTCTGGCGAGTCGTAGTGTCTAGCTTTCCTCCTCTACTGAGCAGAAAGGCATCTTAGGAGAGAGTGGAATAGCTGCTGGGGTCAACCCAACCCCCTAGCGTTACCGACCAGACCAACTCTGCCCCACCCCACACAGTGCTCTGGGGCACCCCTCGGAGATATAGGCCCCAGGAAGCACTCAGCAGTTGGGTGGACCAGAAGCCGTGTTATGAAAGCAATCATCCATTCATCTAACAGTTACCGTGGGCGGGGCTCTGGAGTTAAAAATAAAAAATGAAATAAGGCTCCATTCCTGCCCTGGAAGACCCTGCCGTGAGGACCTGGGAACTGGGAACTGGGAGGAGACGCGAGCGCTGTCTTCAGACACACGGAGGACCAGCCTGGTGGACTCCAAAGTCAACATCTTCAAGTCTGTGGCCAAACTTGCCCCAGATAACGGTGTTTTTGAACTCACATAGTTTAACAAGACTTAGTCACTTGCTAACTCTTAAAATAAAAAATAAAAAAGATTTTACATAATTTTTAAAAATGTATTTTTACTGAATTTAGAGAGAGGAAGGGAGAGGAATGCCTCCCGCATGCCTCTTACGGGGATGGAGCCAGCAATCTGGCCATGTGCCCTGACTGAGATTGACCCGTGGCCTCCTAGCTCATGGGCTGATGCTCAACCACTGAGCAACACTGGCTGACCTCTCATTGATTAAGAAGCTCTATTCCTGCTTCTCTAGAAAAATGGAAAGATCTGGCCCCCAGGCTGGGCCCCCTCCCATCAGGCAGCCACTGGTGGGAGCCTGACGAGGGGACAAGCCCGCTGGTTTGCTGCAGTCCCCACCGCTCCCTTAGGGTCCCAGAGCTGAGGCCCAGTAAGTTGGATTTTATTATCTGCTCTGCTACTATTTCTCTTATGTCTTTCCGTTTCCCTGGCTCTTTGGGATATTTGAACCTGTGACCCCTACGGAGTAGGAGGGAAAAGGGCTTTGGAATCAGACTAATTCTTTACTAGCTAAGTGCCCTGGAGCTGACAGTGTGACCTCTCAACTCTGGGCTCCTCATCAATGAAGCCGCCCAGGGCTGCTGGGAAAGATGTGCTCACAGTATGCCAGGTGGTCCATCAGCGGGGGTTCTGCTTGTGCCCTTGGCAGCAGATGACAGACAAGTCTAGAGAAGTGGTTAAAAGTATGGACTCAGCACCCCCATGCCCAGGTTCAAGGCCTTGGCTGCATCACTGACTAGTTGCATGGTCATAGATGAGTTGCTAAACCTCGCGGTACTTGTTTTTGAAGTGTACGCAGGGTTGATAATGGTTCCCATCTCACAGGGCTGGTAACGAGGATGGAATGAGCCAGTGTTTGGCGAGCATTTCAAGCAGCCCCCGGCACAGAGGAAGCATCAGTAAAACATGCCTGCAGCAGTCAGTGCAGGGCAGGTGCAGAGGGCCGTCCATCTATTCTGTGATCGCTTATGAGCACCTACTAAATTCTGGACACTTGTCGGTACTGTGGTCTTAGCAATGAGTGATGCAGGCCAGGCCGGCTCTCCTGGAGCTTGCTTTTATGGGGTGTGGGTGGAGAGCCAAGGACGAAAAGCCAGTAAGCAAACAAACAAGCATGGGAAAGAGAGGGGAGAGTGCAATGGGATGACAGTGTCTGGGGGAAGAGACGCTCGAGAGAGGGTGGCTGCAGAGGCTTCCCGGGGCCACACCTGAGCTGACCCTTGAAGATGATAGGGAGCAGCTCCGGGAAGGTCTGGAGGAAGAGGACCCCAGTAAGGGGCACAGGGGACATAAGGGTCAGACTGAAAGGAGGCTGGGTGGCCAGGGCACAGAGGAGGGCAGTGAATGGCCTGGGTGTGCCAATGGCACTGTTCCTGTCTAAGGAAGAGGCTGGCTTGGCTTCTTTTGGGCCTAGGCAGTGAGCGGCGTTATGAAGCGAGTTCTCCGTGGTAGAGAGTACATGGGGGCGTGAGATAGAGGTGAAGACAGTCTCTTCCCTTTTGAACGGGCTCCACTGTCCTTGGAGGCAGCCAGGGGTCAAGGTAGCAGTCTCCACTGGCTAGAGGTGGCCAGTTCTCAAAAGCCACCCCCTCAGGAGAGGGACCACAGCCCTGCCCAGTCCTTCAGTTACTCCCACACCAGCAAGAGGGACAGGTGTGGCCACACAGTCACCTCATGCATTTGCACTGGCTGATCAGGGGGACACAGTGGTCACAGTCTACGCCCGGCTGGCTCCTCCTCCCCGCTGCATCCCTGCCTCTCCAACCTGTTTCCATGCTCCTCTTTCTCAGTGTCTCCCCTAAACTCTTTGAGTCACACATCCCCTTTCCTCCTCGGATAGGACAGATTTTCCTTCTTAGGGTCTTGCCCAGCGGCTAGGAAGCACTTTTGGGTAGAGCTGCCTTTGCTGGAAGGGCTGCCTCAGGCTCACCGGCCTGAGGATCCTTGGACCACCAAGTCACAGAGTCAGTAACTGCTGGCCGAGAGGCTGCCCAGCTCCACCTGCAAACCCTTCTTGGGCCTCTAGCTGTGGGGAAGCAGCCGGGTGAGTGGTGCTGCTCTGCTGGGCCTCCGAGCTGCCACCCGCACCGTGGAGCCCTGGCGGTGATGAATGGGCCCTGGTCGGCACTGTCCTTCCCCCCACCGCTTCTTGGCCTTAGATCTTTCTGCTGCTATCCGAGGATTAAGATTTATGGCTTCCTCGGCCTTGTAATACGTGGGTGGACAGCAGCCTAATCAACAGAGCTGTCGTTTACTAAAATGTTGTCAGATTTGATGAAAGTCATCGGCTCTTAGCATTAAATTGGTAGTGAAGGGATTGGCCTTCCAGCAATTTACTGTGGGGTGGGCTTTCCTGAAAGGCCGGGAAAGCAAGTTCATTGCCATTAGTACAGCAGCCGTGTTGCTCCCCACGCATGTACCTGGCTTCCTGTGTGGCTGGCAGCTCAGGCTCCCCCAGGAAAGCTCACAGTGAGCATGTGAAGCCTGGGACGCCTTTTCCTTTGTTTTCCTTTCTGAGTTTTGAAAACCCCTGCGGTGAGGACAATAAATGAAACAGCCCATAAAGCGCCGGCCTTTGCAGTGGCCTTGCATGACACAGAGTGTCGAGGGCTGTTATTTGTAAGAGATCAGACAAATCCAGGAAGAACATATCAGATGAGGTAGATTTGCTCCCACCCCCAATCCTGCCTTTGCCATTGTCTTCAGAGCTCTCCTGCCTCTAGAGGGCGCCATTTGATACTGCACAGCCGCACCACCCTGCAGGCCGGCCTCTGATCTTTCTTCTAATTGACAGTGAGCTTCAGTGCATACCTCCTAGAACACTGCTGACACTCACGTGACTCTGAGCATGGCGGGCCAGGAGTGGCTGAGGAAGGACGCGCTGGCCTCGGGCTGGCAGGCTGAGACATGGGTGTTAGGGCTAGGCCTTTAAATTCTGTCCTGGTCTATGATTGCCATTGCAGAGCTCTACCCAAGTCCCAGCCCTGCAAGTGGGCAGGAGAGAGCAGCTGCTTAGCAACGCCCACTGGGGGTAAAGCAGTGTACCAGGCAGGGAGCCAGCCAGGCATCATCCTTGTGAGGCGTGAAGGTGGGAGGCAGGGAGCTGGCGTGCCTGGGGCTGGAACCTGCCAGCCTTGTACTCTTTATGGGGAGAGCCGCTCTCCACCTCCCAGGGGTGGCAGAGGTGCCTCCTGGGGCTGAGGTGGGAGCGCCAGCCAGATGGAGGGACTATTTATTCCCCTCTCTGGTACCCACTCAGCGTTAGTTTTGTCACATGTTGCTTCATAAACACCTCCTTCTGTTATGTGTGCTGTGTGACTCCTCGGGCCGGGGCATTGGTTTTTGAGTTTTTTTGTATCTTGACATGTATGAAGTCAGTGCTCAGTAAGGACTTGCTGGTTAAGTGCCTTATGCCTCCTGCAAACTCTTCTCCTCACATCTTGGCGGGTGAGCAGTTGTGCTAAGCTCCTGGGAAGGGAGAGGAGTGCTTCTGGGGAAGGGGGAGGAGAAAGCCTCAGAAGAGAGAAGGGCACAGGAGCGCTTCTCCTAGAATGTGGAAGGCCTTTCTCACATTTATAATCCAGGTCAGACCAGCAGAGCTGCATGAGTTCCAGCTCTCTACTTGCCAGTGGGAACCCCATTCAGGCACTGCTGGATCCAGGTGCTGAGACAGTGAAGCAGGTCTCTTCTCCATCTTTCACTCTGCTGCTCCCCTGCTGCCCTGTGTGGCACCAAGATGGTCGCCAGCAGCTCCCGCTTACACTGTCACCCTGCTATTCCCCTGACCCAATCACCCAGCCACTGTGGGCCAGCGGGATCTAATGCTCAGATGGGCCAGGCCTGGGTCACATGCTCCACCCACCCCTGGTCGCTGTTCCATGGGGACACTTGGATTGGGGTCTGGGAGGGGAGAATCTGCCGAAAGGAAACCAGGGTGCTTTTACCAGAAGACTGGGGAACATGCTGGGCAGGCGGAAACAACAGCGCCATCACACAGCCTCTAAAGCCTCCCGCCACCTAAACATCTGTGTGCATGGAATCGTCTTGTCAGAATGAGATTCTGTTCCCAGCTCTGAGATGGGGTCTGAAATTGGACATTTCTCAAATCCCCAGGGGAGGCCAGTGCTGGCACGGGGAGTAGCAAGGCCTGGTCCAAGCCCTTCCTCTCCAGGTAGAGGAGCAGCTACCCAGGGCAGGGCCTGGCTATGCCTCAGGATGGGCCCGTGCCAGTAGGCTTCCCACATGCCCACCCCCACTTCCTCCTCCTCTCTTGCACGGGTTCCGCATTTGGACACTTACTGAGTGGTTCCAGGGAGGGAGGGAGGAGCACGCTGTCTTTGAAGGTGTCGTGGAAAATCCATCTCTGATGAGATTCAAGGCTTTTACAGCTTCATCCTGGCCCTAGGCAGGAAAGCCCAGCTTACCCATCCCGCGGAGTGCTTACCCTCCACGGCCCCGCTGCGGACGCTAGGAAATGCTCTGAGAGTGAGTTTGCAAAGCCCGGGAGCAGCGAGGCCACCCTGGGAGTCTGAGCCCCTATCGGTGAGGCTGCAGGCAGGGTGGAGAGCATGGTTCTAGAGACAGATGGTGCATTGCCGGGTGATGGGACATCCTGTAGGAAGGAAGTGCCCTGGGCAACCTCCAGCCTCCCACCGCCCTGTTCTCGGGCAGGTGGTACCCACATGCCTTTTTCAGGCCCTGTACTCTTGCTAAAATATTTTCCTTTAACGATCCATAGCTCAGTCCCTGTTTCCTCTTCTGAGTGTTGGTCTCGGGGGATTGTTTAAATTCCCTCTGTCCTCCAAAGGCCCCTGCAAAGCACAGGCTGGGCATGTTTATTCTCTGTGTCCCGTGTGGTCAACTGGGGTCTGAAAAGATTAAGTGTAAGATTCTAGAAACAGACAATTCCTAATTTTAAACCGTGCAGTGCTCTGAGGAGCAAGATGAAATCTCATGCTGTCCGGCTCCATCTTCTCCGGATGTGAATCATCCTTTGGTCCGGCACCTCGTGCTGTGACTGGCTGGCTGCCTCTTAGTCACTTAGCCGTCTCAGCGATCAGATCCGCTGTGGAGGTGCCACAGTGCTTGTGTTCCAGTGACCCTTATTTCATGTCATAATTCCTGTAACTTTTATTACAGTATATTGTCACAATTGTTCTATTCTATTACTGGTTATTGTTAAGCCCTTACTGTTCCTAATTTACTTTAGTATAAATGGAACATTACCATAGGCGTGCCTGCACAGACTAACACAATGCTCAGTGCTCTTCACAGTTGCAGGCATCGCTGGGGTCTTGGAGCTTCTCTCCTGTGAGAAGTTTAGCGTGGCGGTTTGGAGCTGGGGTCGGTCAGCAAACACCAGCTCTTGAGCCAAATCTGGCTGCAGCCTGTTTTTGCAAATAAAGTGTGTTTGAGATACAGCCATGCCAATTTGTTAAGCATCATCCACGGTGGCTTTCAAGCTTTAATGGGACAGTTGAACACTGTGACAGAGACCATATGGCTGTCAGAGCTTAAGAGATTTACTTTTAAAAGGAGACATTGCTCAGCATGGAGCAGTACTGCTGAGGATCAGACATAGGCTCTGGTCCCCCAGCTGTGGCTTAAAGACCGTGCCTTGGTTTCCCTCTTGCGTTACCGTGAGGACTAAAGGAGCCAATAAATGCACCCCACGCACTCAGAGGGGCAACGGTTTGCACTAGTGCAGGGGTCGGCAAACTCATTAGTCAGCAGAGCCAAATATCAACAGTACAACGACTGACATTTCTTTTGAGAGCCAAATTTTTTAAACTTAAACTTCTTCTAACGCCATTCTTCAAAATAGACTCACCCAGGCCATGGTATTTTGTGGAAGAGCCACACTCAAGGGGCCAAAGAGCCTCAGTTTGCTGACCATGGGTGTAAGTCACTCTCCTTCCACTCGGTGGACCTGTCCCTTCTCTCAGCACCAGCACCTCACCAGGGTGAGGCCAGGGCTGAAAGTTAAGGAGACCCTCCCTCTTGGATTTGTGTGCATGCAGGGCACCGGAGAGGGAGCACCTCCTTAGCTGCTGCTCCCTGGGCGCTTCGCTTACATCTGGGCCTGCCCACTTAGTCCCGCACGGCCTGCTCCATGCCAGCATTGGGGAAGTGGGAGGGGGTGTGGAAGCAGTGTCTTCACTTGACTCGGGTCTGAACAAACCCATCAGGACTCTGCTTCGTTCTCTCCACTCTCTGTCTCTGCGTTAGGGGCAGGATGCCCAGCAGCTTCTGTCTGCCTCCCTTTAGCTTAGCACCAGGGAAGGGGCGCCCGCTCCCGCAGCTCTAGCAGCACTCCTGCTTGTTGGCTGCCTTCGGTCCATTCCCACTCCTGACCAGGGGCAGGGCGTGTGGTGGGGCAGAATGGGCTGCCAACCAAGCTCGAGTCCCATCTCTGCCCTTGGGCCTTGGGAGTGGACCTGAAAGGAGAACGGGGAGATGCTGGGCTGAGAAGCCAGCGGCTCCGCAAGGCCCAGCTGTCAGGGGCCTGACTGTGTGCGCAGGACGGGCAGGAAAGACAGATTGAGGCGGCTGTCGAGAGCTTCTCTTGCCAGGTGCGTGGCTTAGGTGCAGGTTTGGCTGCCAAAGCAGAGAGGCCCAGGGTTGATGTCTCTCTGACAGGACAGGTCAGCGGGGCAGCCACATGCCCTGAGAGGTCACGGAGAAACCCAGGCATGAGTTTCTCCCGATGTGGCTTCCTCTTTCAGTATTTGGCGCTCACTACCGCCTCCTCCACGTTGGCGCTGTCCCCTCCCCTCAGGGGCACCATTCAAAGATGCACACACACACACACACCCGTTCCCTCCATCCCCCACTGGCCAGGATGTAAGTGTTCACACAGCTCCCCAGCTGCAGGGGAGCAGGGGACACGGGCTCTGGGGGACAGCCGCAGTCTGCCACATCAGACCGCCGAGTGCTCTTTCCAGAGAGTGGCCTAAGGAATGCTGGGAGGAAGAGGGGCCCGCCACCCAGTTTCCAGGCCCAGAAAGTGTGGGAAACGGTGCTCACTGTGTTTATTTTAGGAGATCCTCAAGTGTGTGTGGCGGGTGGGGGAGGGGCACATTCAAGGCCCTGAGAAGTCTTGCAAAAATGCCCAAGGTTTCCTAGACATTTGATCACAAAGCTGTTTGAGAAGTTTAACATCCAAAATTCTGTGGATAAGTTATTTCAAGCTAAAAAGTTACTAAAAATGTCTCCTGAACCCACTTTGGGCAGTAGGAACCGGTAAAAACTTTTGAGCAGAGGGGGCTGCAGCCATCTGGTGGCCCCGGGACCTACTGGGCCAGCGCAGGAGCACAGGCACCCCTGCAGCCAGCCCCCAGCGCTCACCCCAGGGGCATCCAGATGTCTGTACTGCCTCATCCAAAATGCTCTGAATTCTTGTGTGTAGAAATCCGTGCAGATCAGAACAGAAGCTGGTTCGCGGCTCCATATCGAACCTCCTCTGGACTATTCTGAAGATTTTGAGCCACCTGGGGACACGACTGTCACTGCAAAGGATGCTTCCGGGGGTCACCCACAGGTAGGAGTGCCCTCGGCTCAGTGCTTTGGCAGCTGTCGGGACACTTCTGTTACTATTCCTTCCTTCCTGGAAAAGAGTCCTTTTCTACCGAATGACCAATGACCTTGTTTCTCTACCCCAGCCACAGAAATGGAATTTTACAGTAATCAAAATTGTGGACTTTCTTGCCTTTAACACCTACCTCCCACAACACAGCACACGCACACGCACACGCACACCACAAGCACTCACTTGCTTTTGCATCAGCCGCTGGTTTCTAGCCAAGTTCGTCTGTTACAGCCCCAACCCCAGCACATGTCACAGAACTCGTACATGCCCTTCAAGCAAGAGGCATGGTAGTTCCTTCTTCTCCTTTGACTATTTGGTACCTCCTGTTACAAGAACATGTATTCCCTCCTTTGCAAGCTCCCAAGCTCCCTGAAACACGGCAGCCTGTCCCTCACAAGCGATTAAGCCCCATTAGCATTCCGGTGCGCGCATGCTCGGAATCGGCAGTGCCCTGCTCTGCCAGCCCGGGATTTTCTCCGCTCTGAGTGCTTGATTGTATCTCTCTTTCCTTTCCTCCCCCCATGAGGGGCGCTCCGGAGGCTCCACAGTCAGTTTCCCCACGGAGTTATTCTCCCGCTAAGTCAGAGTAAAATGGCAGCGCCAGTTTTCGGCAAAGGCAGAAGCCATAAAGCCGCATCTGGACAGGGAAAGAAAAAAGAGCATGTGGCTCAGTTACTCAGCCACCTCCCGCTGCTCGCAGTGCGGCCTGGAATGGAGCAAAGGAAATGCACGTCTGCGTGTGCTTTTCCCCTGACCCTCGCTGCTGAGACACACCGCCGTTCACCCTCCGCGCACCCCTGTGAACTTGTTTCTGGCGGCTCTGAGGTCACAGCCGGCGTGCTGCAGGCATGCCCTGTTGGCCCCCACCCCGTTGACTTGCCCCGTGCTTTCCAAGGCGTGAATTACTCGCTGACATTTAAGAATCAGGAAATTCCATGTCAGAGTCTTAAGCTGGGGCTTCTCTTGGAAAATCGGAAGATTTGGGAGCCACAGTCTTACGCACCAGCAATGACCGGACAGAGGAGCACCAATCCCCTTAGACGAGCTTGTGCTCCCATGTGCGCAGTCCTCACCACAGGGCCTGGCACTGAGGGTAAAATAGCCAGCAGGTGTATCACACGCCAGGGGCTGACATGATGGGGCTTATCCGGGGGAAGCTGGGCAGGGGCTTCGCCTTGATGAGGCCACACGTGAGCAGAGGCCTTGTGGAAGCCCAGGAGTGAGCCGTTTGGAGGAGAGCACTCCAGCGCGGAGCCAGGGGCCAGTGTGCCGGGAGCCGAGTGACCGAGGGGGCGAGGGCGGTGAGGACCGAGAGAGAGCCAAGGCTCAGACCACATAGGACTTCGGGAGCTGCGGTGAGGACCAGGCTTCTACTCTGAGTTGGTGGTGGGGGAGCCATCATAGGGAGTTCTGTTTGCAGTTTAGCAACTCCTGTGAAAGGAGGCCCCTCTCTCTAGAGAGTTCCACCAAAGGGGCAGGTCTTAGTCATGTTGCAGTGGGTGGAAGGCTCCATTTAAATGTTATTGGCTTCGTTTAAGTAACAGGAGTGAAACTAAATGCATAAATATATCTATTATTGAGACACTTTCCCCCTGATAATGCGTGATCAATATAAAAATTCAAATGATAAAAAGAAAATAAAAGTCCTTTCATAATCTCACTGCCCTGAGATCATTACTGTGAACAAGTAGGTATGCAGCCATGCGAATTGAAAACTGCAGGTGCCAGAGGAGGTTGATTCTGGAATGTGCCGGTCCTGGCCGATCCCCCCGAGAGACTGCAGTTCCCCAGGATGAGTTCTCGGCCCTGAGAGCAGGACAGGCAACAGGAAGGCATGCTCTTCTGGAATCCTTCTCTGAGTTTTCCCTGGCAGATCCTCCAGTGGGGTGACTTGGATCTTTGTCCACAGTTGCAATTTAGTGTTTTCAAACCGTTGTGACTTACTGATACATACAGACAACTTCAAGACCTGTCACCACCCATGTGCCACCAGCAGGTCTGCCACGGCCCATGACGTAGACTGCGTGGCATGACGGCTCACCCCCCAGTTGGTAGGAGGAGGATTTGGGCAGTTGTGCCATCCATTGTTGACGAAGCATCTCAGGAAGCAGCCCACCCGCCTTGTCCCCATCAGGGCTCCGGGCGGTCCCTTCAGTACGCATTCATTTCAGTGGTGAGACTTGAAAATATGAGGGAGCATTTTAGGGCAGTTCCATTGTTTGGGTATTTTTTTCCTTTGCTTTTTATTGTTATTTTTACATAAAGAGGATTATACCTTTCATACTATTTGATAATCCCACCTTTTTTACTCAGTGCGTGTGGCCATCTTTCTGTGCTGGTCCCCACGCAGCTCAGGGCACCGTTTTGGAGTTTGAATCCTGGTCCTAGTGGCTTGTTCCCCTTTTTACTAAAAAAATAGTAAAAAGAAACAAATAAATAAAATAAGCCTAGATGCCCAGGTCCTACCACTCAGAGATCCTGATTCTCAGCCTGGGTGTGGGCTCAGGGATTGTATCTTGTGTTAAGCACCCCACATGACGATAATTTGTAGAAATATTTGTGGTGTGTTTGATCAGATCAGCTGAGGGAGTAAGAGCAGAGAACGGCTTAGTGAGGAGAGAGATGGAGGGCCCTGGAGGTCTTGAGGGACACAGGTTGCTCTTACCATACCCAGTTCTCTCTGCTTGTCCCTAGGCTTCCACACCTCCCAGCACCACAGCCTGTGATGCTAACTTCTCCCTTCAGGACGCTCATGGACATTCTGACCTTCCGAGCAGTACAGACAAAGCAAGGATCCTCTTAACTATCCAAGATGTAATGGTAAGACGCTTTCCTGCATCCTAACCAGGAAGGGCCAGAGGATGGGCCCCAGAGAGATCGTCTTTTACACTTGGGAAAACTACAGATAGCAATAGGATTTGGCTTTAACACAAAAACTCTGGCCAACACACCAGAAGATTTAAGACAGTACACGAGGGACTTAATGGCATTTTTATTTATTTATTTTGCTTTTCATATAAAATATAGATTTTTTTAAAAAAATTTCTAATTACAGCTTTTATTCAGTATTATTTTGCATTAGTTTTAAGTGTACAGCATAGTGGCTGGACAATCATATACTTGATGAAGTGTTCCCCCTGATATTTCCAGCACCCACCTGGCACCATACATAGTTATTGCAACTTCATTGACTGTATTCCCTCTGCTGTAGGCTATATCCCTGTGACTCTTGTAACTATCAATTTATACTTAATCTCTTCAACCTCTTCATCCAGCCTCTCAATCCCTCTTCTACAGTGCTATAGCCTTATTTATTTATTTTCATTGTTGTTGCCTTTGCCTGAGGAGATATATCAGAAACAATATTCCTAAGAGAAATAATGTTGTTATTAAAAAATAATAATAACCTGGCCAGTGTTCTAAGTGGTTAGAGCATTGGCCTAAGGATACAAAAGGTCATGGGTTCCATTTCAAGGGCACACACCTGGGTTGTAGGTTCAATCCCCAACTCCCAGCTTAGGCACGTGTGGGAGGCAAATTGATGTGTCTCTCTCATATTGATGTTTCTCTCTCTCTGTGTCTCTGCCCTCTCCTTATTTTCATTCCTCCCTTTCACTCTCTCTTTAAAACACTCAATGGAAAAAATATCCTCAGGTGAGGATTAACCAAAATAAAGAAAGAATCATAGAAAAGACTCACATTAAATGAGCACTCACTAAGTACCGAGCACTGCGTTGAGTACGTAACATCCATCACTGCGTTACCCTGTGACTTAAGTACTAGGTATTTTCATTCCATTTTATAGTTCGAGGGAACTGAGGAGGAGAGAAATGATGTTGCTCGCCCAGGCCTCAGAGAAGCCCAGACTGGAAACCCAGACCCCGGGACTCCTTTCCTTGGGATTAACAAGCTGGGAATGGCAGTGACCTGGTTTTGCTTCTGAAAATGCCCAGCTCGCCACAGGGGCACGGTCTGTGGTAAATATTGTTGATATTCTGCCTGGGAGCGAGGTGTTCAGAGAGGGTCATCTGTCAGTTATGCTTAACTGTTTTAAACAATGACCGAGAAGACCCCTCCTCTGCCAAGTCTCTCCCCTGTGACCTCGTTGCTGGGAATGTTGATGAAAACGTTTTTTCAAAAATGAAATTCAATGTGGAAATAACCAGATTAGCCCAAATTGAGGGGCAATCTACAGAAAATGGGCCTGAAGTCTTCAAATATATCGGTGGCAGGAGTGACAGGAAGGCTGTTCTGGATTAAAGGCGGGTACAGAGACGGCGCAGTTACGCCATGGGAGGCCCTGGGAGGAGAATTGCTGTAAATTTAAGGACAGTTTGGGGAAATTCAGAGAAATTGAAAATTAACTGCATTATGTTATAAATAATATTGTAGTGTTGTCCAGTCTTCCAAATTCGGTCATTCTGCTGTGGTTATGTGAGAGAAGGCTCTTGTTCTCAGGAGACACATGCTGGAGAGCGCAGGCATGAGCGTCATGCTGCCCACACTAGCGCATAAGTGGGCCAGAGGAAGGAGCAGGTCACTCCATTGAGGAGGAGGAAGGGAGAAGGGAGAAAGGGAGAAATGGGGCCAAATGCTAACATTTGGTGACTATAGGTGAAGGGGTTTGGGGTATTATACTGTTCTGATCAATTGTCTGTTTTAAATTTTTTCAAAATAAAAAGTTTTTTTAAAGCTTCATTAGAGCTAAGCATCAGCAAAGGAAGAAGTAGAGAAAAGTCAAGGAGAGCTAGTTTAGAAAAGCTGAGTGGGATTGTATCCATGCCAGTTTCCTGATTGTGCTATTGTGCTGTGGTCACGCAGATGTTACCATGGGGAAACTGGCTGCAGCGTGCGTGAGGTCTGTGTGTATTGTTTCTTACAAATGGTGCGTGAAATACATAGCCAGCTCAAAATAAAAAATAGTAAACAGAAACAAATAAATAAAATAAGCCTAGGTGCCCAGGTCCTACCACTCAGAGATCCTGATTCTCAGCCTGGGTGTGGGCTCAGGGATTGTATCTTGTGTTAAGCACCCCACATGACAATAATTTGTAGAAATATTTGCGGTAGTTCAAGGAAAAGATAGGGCTGTGGACCTCAAAGCTTCAAATGCACAGGAATCACTAAGGGCATTGGTTTAAAAGGCATATTTTAGGTCTAATTTTGAAGCTACCAGAATTTGTACTTTTTAACCAAAGAACCCCCAGTGATTCTGAACCACAAGCCGGATGAGTCGAGTCCAGCTCAGTGGAAGCAGTTTGGAGATAATTTGGACTTTGTGGCTTGAATTTGGGGCTAGAGAAGAGATTTAAAAATTCAAAGTTAAAATCTCATCTACGCCATACAAATCAAGGTAAAAAATAAAGTGAAAAAGCAAAACAACAAAAATCCACGAAGGTTTACAAAAGCGAGGGAGGCCATGGGATGGGTTCTGCCCTTGTCAGTAGGTTCATGTCCTGCACTTCTGGAAACTTGGGTGGGAGGTGGCACTTAAAAGAATGGAAATGAAAGCTACAAAAGCATAATAGCTCTAGACAGCATCTCCTGCGTTACAGATCAATTTCTACCCAGATATTGACCATTAGTGTCAAGAAAAGACTGAATTATATGCAACATACTCTTTTAAGAAAGCAAGGAAGTCTTAATATCTTTTAAAAATATTTTCGTGGAAAATTATTTTATTTAGGTTTTGTCTGTTTAAATATGTTAATTTTAGATAAATAGAAAATTAATTTTGTATAATTGATTAAATAAAAAATGAATATGAACCCTTCATATTTTTACTCACTTTGGTTACATGAAAAATATATTTCAACTTGAGAAAAAGACAGTCCTGAGAAAACGGGAGCGTAGGAGAGGGTTCTTACTGGTTATGACTTGAAAAAATTATGCTCAAATTCAAAATAAGGGTAGACACATAGTGAGGAATGGACGAGTGTGTGACCAAATGGGGAGAGCCTGGACCCATGCCTGCCAGGACCAGGCCTCAGCTCACAATGTGCAGACTGGCCTGGGGTTGTGCTGTGGTTGTGATTATTACTGCTTTACTTACTCTGAGCAGGCTCCCTCCTGTTAGCCCTGGTCCGCACTATTCTCTGTTGGTGCCTCTGAGACTCACGTTGCTGGGTTACGTCTTCTGAAGATGTTGGAGCCTGTAACTCCTGTGTTAGGAAGTAAAAAGAGCAGGTGCCTGAGACTCGCAAGCCTGGAGCTTTTCCATAAACTCTGTGGGGCTTTGGCTAAGTCACTCTCGGAGGCCCTGTTGCCTCCCCTTCGACAAGAAGGGGTGTATTAGGTACTTCCTGTGTTTGTCAGCTCTGAAATTGTAAATCCTAGCTTGAGTTTATAGGTAAACTATTTCTGATTATAAAATCCATAGGAGTAGAATCGTTCATGGAGCCCCCACTCATCCAAGGCTTCTGTGGCTCATTTACAAATTACATATGTGGGGTTTGAAATATCCTATCTCTACCCTAGATCTAAGCTTCATATTGGCAGATATGTGTGTTATCTCTTTGCTTTCTCTGTCTCTAGTCCTTGGAAAAGTGCTTGGCATGGATTTAGTTTGCTAATAAATCTTTATTAGGCAAGCGGATTGAATAATTGGCTGAGTGAATCAATGAGTGAGGTGTGGTATAGATGTTGATTCGGCACCCTGGGCAGCCCACACAAGCTGAGTTCAGTCATCACATCACTGAGTTATAATTATGGTGACAATATTTCCAAACTGTGAATCAGGAAACATAACCTGACAAATAATTGTTTTGCTGCTTGAGGTAGAAGAATCAGTTTGAGACATGGAGTTTGGATCCTGAAATATTGGGATCACTGGCATGTGGTGCCAATTAAAATGGATATTTTCAGTGACATGAGCAAGGTCGGCGGGATAACAAGCACAGCCCTTGGCGTAGAGTGCTGGGGATGCCGGGAAGAGTCTTGACACAGCTCTGCTGACTGTCATTGTGGGGAAACAGGCACAGTGGTATGAGGCTTTCTAGTTTTAAGAGAAGCCTTGTAACTGGGTTTCTTTGTGTTCAATTTCTCCCCCTTTTTAAAAAAAATTGGTAACCAATTCATAATTTTCTGTGGACCAAAGGTAGAAAATGGCCAGATTTGGCTTTCAGACCATCAGCTTGAAACTCCTGGTTCAATGAAAGCCTTGTTGGTTCTGGCAAGAGGAGGAGATCTTTCTCCTTCCCGGTGGCACTTTATTAGCCCCTCTGTCTGCAGGGCCATCAAGGGTGGGGTGCCCTCATGCACCAGAGATGCCCAGATGGACAGCTCAGATTAAAGGACAGCCTGGCTGATGGCTTAGGAGTGCTCTGGGCAGGAGAGCCAGACAGCACAAGGAATAATTCAGTGATGCGCATGAATGATTCATGTGGAACGATGCTGAACAAGCACTAAATGCCCATGAAAGGCAGGCCCGGAGGCAGAGATGTGGTGATCCTTTCACCCAATAGAGCATTTCTGTGAGTGAAGCTATTGGGTGGTATCTGACTTACTACAGCATCTTTTTTAATCCTAATAAAAATAAAGCATGACCTGTGAATCAATATTGAAATAAGTAATGTCCTTTACATTGGCTACATGGAATATCTTAGGTACTTTTACATTATTTTTCATAATTTTGTATAATGTCTAATACATGAGTGCTTTCACATTAGAAAAGATTCAAACAACTCAGAAGTAAACTGAGTAGAATATGAATAGCTCTCTCCACTTATCCAGTCAAACTGTGCCCAGCTTTTGATTGAGCACATGTACTTGTTTATTTTGTTTTTGTTTTTAACATGTTTTTATTGATTTCAGGGAGAGAAAGGGAGATAGAGAGAAAGAGGTAGAAATATCAGTGATGAGAGAGAATCGTCAGTTGGCTGCCTCCTGCAAGCCCCATACTGAGGAACAAGCCCACAACCCAGGCATGTGCTCTGACCAGGAATCAAACACTGACCTCCTGGTTCATAGGTTGATGCTCAGCCACTGAGCCACTCAGGCCGGACTACTTTTTAAATTCATTTTGTCATTCATTCATTCATTTCTGATTTTCTATTTCAGTTCATTTCTACTTTCATCTTGATTCTTACTGTAAACTTTTTGGTTTAATTTATTACTCTGTTTCTATCCCACTCACACTACACATCCTGGCTTCTTAAGTTAAATGTTTAATTTACTTATATTCAGTCTTGTTTTCTAATATATCAGTGTTAAGATTATACATTTTCCTCTGAACACTGCTTTGTTCTTATCCCATAAATTTGCTATTTATATAGTGTTTTCATTATCATTTGTTTCTAATTAGTTTGTGATTTTAGATTTTTTCCCTCTGTTTAAAAGAGTTTTTTACAAATGTTCTAAGTCAATAGTTTTTTTAAATCTATTTTTGTTTTATTTTGTGTTAATTTCTAGTTTTACTACATTATGATCAGAGAATGGCTTGTTTGGTTTCAGAGAATGTTTTTTGGACATTTCTGAGGTTTTTTTGGTTGTTTTTTTTTTTTGTTTTTTTTTTTTGTTTTTTTTTTTTTTGTGGTCTACCAGATCATTTTTATAAATGTTTTATGGTATTTTGAGAGAATTAATAATTCTCTTTTTGGTACAAATTCTCAATCTATCTATTAAACAAGTTACTCATTGAATTATTTACTGTGATGATTCTTAAAGTATAGTCCCAGACTACCCATATCAGAATCACTTGGGCTGCTTATTAAAAACAAGGGTCCTGGTGCACAAAATTCATGTCCCTCAGCCCAGCCTGCCCCTCTCACATGCTGGGAGCCCTCAGGAGATGTCCTACTGATGACTTAGGCTGCTCCCCATGGAGAGCGGGCCTAAGCTGCAGTCTGGCCTTCCATTGTGGGAGGCGACCTATGATCAGGAGAAGGCTGATGGCCCTGCTGCTGCAGCCACTGCCAAGTCACCGCAGCCACCAAGGTGTTTTCATCGTCACAGACTCCATTCCCTTCACCATGAAAAAATGACAACTTTCGCCGAAACCGGTTTGGCTCAGCGGTAAAGCATCGGTCTGTGGACTGAAAGGTCCCAGGTTCGATTCCGGTCAAGGGCATGTACATTGGTTGCAAGCACATCCCCTGTGCAAGAGGCAGCTGGTCGATGTTTCTCTCTCATCGACGTTTCTAACTCTCTATCTCTCTCCCTTCCTCTCTGTAAAAAAATCAATAAAATATATATTTTTTAAATAAATAAATAAATAATGACAACTTTCTTTAGGCATTTTCAAGATGTGTCTTTCATAGGATATGACATTTCTTTTCTTTTCTTTTCTTTTCTTTTCTTTTCTTTTCTTTTCTTTTCTTTTCTTTTCTTTTTTATCCTCTCATGAGGATATGTTTCCATTGATTGTTAAACACTGTGGAAGAGAAAGGGAAAAAGAGAGAGAAACATCAAAATGAGAGGAACACTTTGATTGATTGCCTCCTGCATGAGCCCTGACCTGGGCCCCAGCCAGGGAGGTATATGCCCTTGATCAGAATCAAACCGGACCCTGCAGTCGGCATGCCTAGGCATTATCCACTGAGCCAATCTGGCTAAGGCAGGATATGACCTTTCTTAGCCCTCCAGCAGCGGACCTTCATTCCCTCCCACCCCCCCAGGAAATTGGTGGGATAACCCTAGATCACTTTTTTGGATTCTTATGCCAAAGTTACTAAGAATATTACCAGTGGCATATAGGGAGCTTAGCCAATGAGGGTCAGAAAAGGTGTTTCCTCTGTAGTTTACACTGATCACGGGCTCCATCCCTGCCAAGGCCTAAAGCCTCAGAGCCTGGTCAGGGGTCCCCCAGCTCCCTCCTATCACCAGCTCCACCCCTGCCCAGGCCCCTCCGATAGCCAGCTCTGCCCCTTCCCAGGGCTTTAGGCCTGGGCAGGGTCCCCCTCGGCTCCGATCGAAGGCTCGGCCCTGCCCAGGAGTTCCCTGGCTCAGGCCCTTCCCAGGTTGCTCAGGACCTACGCGGGGCCTACCTCGGAGTGACCTGGGTGCCGAGAAAGGTTTCGGGACCCAGGCGCTGGGCGCCTACATATGCAAATTAACCACCATCTTTGTTAGGTTAATTTGCATGCTCACTCTGATTGGCTGTGGGCGTAGTGGAGGTATGGTTGATTTACATGTTTGTCTATTATTAGGTATGATGATGTGAATTCTCATACTCCTCTCAAAGACACAGAATTGGATCTGGAATGCTTGGATTCTGCATTTCTTATAAAACTTCTGTGAAGTTCAAATGCTCATTAGCAAACTGCAATATTGCTATAATACTTAATTTTTCTCGGTTTAATCCAGTTGATTTCTGTGAACTTGTCAATCTTCCCTTATATTTCTTTGTTTCTGCTTTATATATTTAAAATCTCCATCAGATATTTAAAATTTCTAATAGATAGTGCCTTTTATTCATATGAATATATCAGTGTCATTATCTTTGCCCCATTTTAAAATAGTAGATGGGCCATTTCAATATGAAGGCTTGTGTCTTTCTTTAGCACTGGAAAACAATAATGTTATTGTTATTCTTCTTATTATTATTATTACTTGAGGCCGAGTGTATGAATTCATGCATGGGTAGGTCCCTTGGCCTGGCCAGCGATTGGAAGGGCCAGCCTGCTGCAGGGAGGGACCGTGAGAGAATGGCCTCAGCAGCAAACTAACCAACGGCTAATTCTACGAGGAAATAGGGTTCCTTCCCCCCTCCTGTCTGGATCCGGGGTGCGGGTGAACCAGATTCGGAGTTGTCAGAACCCCAGCAGCAAGGTCTGGGTCAGTGCATGTCATAGCTACCGGCCAGTCGTCCAATCATTCTGATCATTTCGGTCATTTGGTTGTAACGGTCCCTTAGGCTTTTATATAAAGAGAGATTATTATTGTCTTCCACTGTGCCTGTTCTGTCCTCTGGAGCATCTGGTGGACAAATGTTGGCCCAGATCTGTCTTTGCAAGTGACTTAGTTTTTCTTTCAAACTTCCTTTTTGCGTTTTTGTACTGTGTTTTTATAAAATTGTTTGGCTTGATTTTGATTGAGCAGTTGTTTCTTTTTCATGGATGACAGGTCCTTTTAAATCTTTCCAGGGATATGAATGTCCTGTGTTGTAAAGTCTTCCTCTATACTGTTAACTCTCTTTCTTTGGGTATTGGTTCTTTTATTCTTTTGGTGGCTGTCATTCAGGGTGTTGATTTTTCCCAAATGTGTGCTCATTCCTGAGAATCCCACTTCCTCCGCTCATTCTGTTGGATGTCACCCACCCCTGGTGATTGTGGAGTCGGGGCATAACACGCTCTTGGAAGCTGTGCATCTTATCTTCCCTCCAGGGCCTGGGAGCTCCTACTCTGCCTTTGGGCTGATGATCTCCTCTGGGAGGCGTTGTCCTGCCTTCTGGCTCAGCACCCTCACTGTAGGCTTCCATCGGTGGGTGAGCACCTCTGTACTTCATGCACCCGGGGGCCAGCAGCCTTAAAAGTAGCCCCGATGAATGCCCTGTGATCTCCGTCTCTGTCTTTCAGGAATTCCTCAGAATTTCCAGTCTGCCAGCAGCATTCTTTATTGTTTGGTCTCTATCCCTCCATCCCCATTGCATTTCCTATGGCCAATCCCAGCTCTGGACAGGGAGGTGAGGCACCAGGGCAGCCTCAGTGAGCTGAGTCCATGCCTTGCTCTTACATCACGCCGCTGCCTAAGACAAGGATGTGTTTTCTTCATAGTGATGGGATGTTAGAGACTGCTCCAAGGTACTTCATAAATAAATTTAGCCTTAAATGAAAAAGTTAGGGCTCAACCACTTTATTTATGAAATTTGTGATCTAGGAGCCACCAGGCGTGAGGCATTGGCTGGTAAGCCCTTGGTTGGGTTCTTGATGCTCATTATACTTGTAATTTCTTCCAGAATGGCTGTCTTTGTTGCCAGATTATAAATTCCATGAGAACAAGGACTCTATCTGTCTGGTTCATTACTCTGTCCAAGTACTTAGCAGTCAGACCTGCTAATGGGGACAAAGACATTCAGCAATAAACATTTGTTGCATAATGAATGAATGAAAAGGAGAATAAGTTAGTCTGTACCCCTTCAATGCAGGATGAAAATCCTTTCTGGGCCAGGCAGGTTAATATAAATGAGTAAAATGGCTCATATAAGGCAATAGGGATTATTGCAACTAACAGTGCATGCCGGGCTAAAGGCATTCAGATCACAATTTCATAAAACTGCCAACTAAATGAGAGACATCACTGGGGGCGGCAGGGAGGAGGGGTGTTGGCTACAGGCCAGTGACGGCTCCCGGGGACTGCTGCTTCCTCTTGGGACAAAGTACCCGCTGCGCTTTATGCTCCAAACATTTGATCTTCTTGTGGGCAAAGTCAATGGGACCTGAGAAACAGAGAAGAAATGCTGTCGTCTCACTTCTAAACTTGCTCTGAAAACCAGACCTCTGTAAGAGCAATCCCGAAACACTGATTCATGGCTGTTATCATTGTGTTCCTTCAACAGCCTGTCAGCTTGTCAGGCCCATTCCCACTGTGGAGGTGGGGGCTTGAGCTCAGAGACTTGCTTGGGGACACAGAGCATGTGATGTGGGCCAGAACCCAGGCCCTGAACTTACAACTAGCTGTCCCCTTTCTTTCTTTAAAAAAAAATATATATGTATATATTTTATTGATTTTTTACAGAGAGGAAGGGAGAGGGATAGAAAGTCAGAAACGTGGATGAGAGAGAAACATCGACCAGCTGCCTCTTGCACAGCCCCCACTGGGGATGTGCCTGCAACCAAGGTACATGCCCTTGACCGGAATCCAACCCGGGACTCTTCAGTCCACAGGCCGACGCTCTATCCACCGAGCCAAACCGGTTTCAGTTAGCTGTCCCCTTTCTGAGGGTAGTTAGAGGGTTAATGCTTCATCTTCTAACACTTAACCCATATTTAACATGATTAATGGCCTCAAGACAGCTTTGTGTCCACCGCTGTTACCACCAGGTTTCATCAGTTCCATGCAGGTCCTGGGCCCTGACTTTCCTCTTGCTCAGAGACCGCTTGCTTCCAGCGTGCAGGTGCCAGGAAAGGAATAAATGTGGGCAGGTGGCAAGGAGCCTGGGTCTGGAGTCGGACACTTATTCATCCAAACCGGCTCCACTGTTGCTAGCCCTGTGACCTTGGCCTGCACTTAGGATCCTGGGCCTGTAAGGAAAGGACACTCTGGGGTGGTGAACAGCTGCTGAGGGATAAGGTGTGGAGAGGGCGTAGCTTGGTAATTGATGGCTGCTGCTGTGGGTGTTATAATTATTATCACTGTTATTGAAAACAGCATTATGGTTGCCCAGGTTCGCTCTCTCCCTGGCCCAGCAGAAGGAGGCAGGTCAGGCCAGATCAAACTGGCCAGCAAACCCTGCTGCATTTCAATCAGTGGCCGACCCCCAGCCCCCTCCCTGGCCTCCTCCCTGGCCTCCTCCTGGCCTCCTCCTGGCCTCCTCCCTGGCCTCCTCCTGGCCTCCTCCCTGGCCTCCTCCTGGCCTCCTCCCTGGCCTCCTCCTGGCCTCCTCCCTGGCCACCTCCCTGGCTCTCCTCCCTGGCCTCCTCCCTGGCCTCCTCCTGGCATCCTCCCTGGCATCCTCCCTGGCCTCCTCCCTGGCCTTCTCCCTGGCCTCCTCCCTGACCTCCTCCTGGCCCCCTCCCTGGCCTCCTCCCTGGCCTCCTCCTGGCCTCCTCCCTGGCCTCCTCCTGTCATCCTCCCTGGCCTCCTCCCTGGCCTCCTCCTGCCATCCTCCCTGGCCTCCTCCTGGCCTCCTCCCTGGCCTCCTCCTGGCCTCCTCCTGGCATCCTCCCTGGCCTCCTCCCTGGCCTCCTCCCTGGCATCCTCCCTGGCCTCCTCCCTGGCCTCCTCCTGGCCTCCTCCCTGGCCTCCTCCTGGCCTCCTCCCTGGCCTCCTCCCTGGCTCTCCTCCCTGGCCTCCTCCTGGCCTCCTCCCTGGCCTCCTCCTGGCCTCCTCCCTGGCCTCCTCCCTGGCCTCCTCCTGGCCTCCACCCTGGCCTCCCCCCTCGCCTCCTCCCGGCCTCCTCCCCGGCCTCCCCCCGGCCTCCTCCCTGGCCTCCTCCCTGGCATCCTCCCTGGCCTCCTCCCTGGCCTCCTCCTGGCCTCCTCCCTGGCCTCCTCCCTGGCCTCCTCCTGGCCTCCTCCCTGGCCTCCTCCCTGGCCTCCTCCTGGCCTCCTCCCTGGCCTCCTCCTGGCCTCCTCCTGGCCTCCTCCTGGCCTCCTCCCTGGCATCCTCCTGGCCTCCTCCCTGGCCTCCTCCTGGCACCCTCCCTGGCCTCCTCCTGGCCTCCTCCCTGGCCTCCTCCTGGCCTCCTCCCTGGCTCTCCGCGAGGGGGCCACCTTGTGTGCAGTCCCATCGTCCACTCCCTCCAGCACGTTTCTGGCCTGGGCTCCTTGCAGAGGGCTTTCTGTTGAAAGGGCTTTAACTATTTTAAACACTAACCACTGAAACTGTACATAACAAGGCTGTAAAGCATAGCTATAAAGTTACTTTTCCCAGAGAAATTTCTGGATGTCGGCTTCAAAGCAACTGGTGGCGGCTCCAGCCTGGGGTCCCTTTGAAGTCTCGGCAAGTGAGCTTTCAAAGCCTCCACCCAGGTCCCCATCTTTCCAGACGGAAGGGCTGGAGCGCCTTCTCCAGGGAGCGCTGCTCCTCAGTGCACCCCCCTCCACCGCACGGGCATTGTAAGGGCAGAGGTTCCTAAGGTTTGCTCATCCGCTGTGAGCAAACGTGTTATTTTCTTTTGCAAAGTAGATGCCAGCCATGCAGAATTTAGGCTTCTTTTTAATGGATATTTTGTAAATAAAATTATGGCATTTAAATTTGTATTAATTGAACAGGAGTAAAATCAAATTGGAAAAGGAGGAATTATTGAAATTGAAATTTATTGCAAGAGATTTTTCTGAAAATATATCACCAGTTTAGCACATTATGAGAGAAACATTGAGGCCAGCGTTGCCCATCTTTTTAAACTCTGTTCCCATTCAGAGGGATTTGAATTGAATCGCTGACTTGGAAAATGAGGCAGGTCTGTGCCGCGCTGCCTGCCCTCTTCTGGTTTCCGTTAGCTAAGCCGAGGGCTTGGGTTTTGAACGCCGCATTTTGCTCCGTGACGCAAATGTGCTCAGTTGTCTAGGATACCCCATCTCTAAACAGACTCCACGCCCACCGCCAGGCCCGCTCCCGCTGCTCCGGGCTGTGCTCTTTATCCTGACTGCACCTCCGTTGTTTGGATCTTGTCTTCCGGGAGGTTTTTTCCTGACAGGCTCACGGGGTTATATTTCCTGAGTTTCTTCCTGTTGGATGGATGGCCTGTTGTTTTTAAGTCTGGACCACTCGACTGGATAGAAAGTCAGACTGACACTCCGCCACCTCCGGCGCCTGCTGCTCGCAGCTTCTGAGTCACTCCTTTGGGGACAGATTGTTCCAGGCGGGGCACCCAGGGGCCTCCACCACTGACCCTCCCACTGCTGTGGGGGGATGTATTTATTTGCAAGAGTTGGGACAAGATTTAAACATAAATGTAAACATATCCTTGTTTTCTAATTATAAAATTAGGAATATGCTTATAAGAAAAAATTAAGTAAAGCAAAATAGAAAAGAAAGTCACCCCCAGAGAGAACATGGTTAATAGTTTAATGATGATTTTTCCAGAGCTTTCATATACACAGAAACAAATAATTATTTTTTAAATTGCGTTTATAATGACATGCTTCTCTTCACTTAAATGTGTATCCTGCTATTTTTGAGGAAGTGGACACGCTCTGCCTGTTCTCTAGAGGGGCTGGCCAAGGCTCCAGCAGTGCCTGCCTATGATTAATTTAAGCTCCTTTTGCTGGCGAGCAGGATCGTTCTCTGTTATAAAGATGCCCCAACAATCTTCATATACTTGAGAGTAAAGGATAAATTTTTAGAGGGCTTGGTCAAAGCGTGTATATATGTAATATATGCACATTGTTAATTTCTAGTCAGTCATTTCTGTCAATTCTGCCTCCAAAATGCATCTCAAAATGCATCTCCCGTTCCCACCTTCATCTTCCACCTGCTGCCGCAGTTGGAACTTTGCCCTTTCTCCACCCTGGCGCCAACTTGGTATCCAAGCACCATAGTGATTTGTAGAAACAGAATCAGTTTCTATTTCTGCTTAGTACCTTTCAGTGGCCGCTCCGTGTCCATAAAGCAAAGTCCAGACTTGACCCTGAGGCCTACAAAGCCATGCCCTGGATGACCCCTGCTCCCTGCCCTCCCTTCACTCAAAGTGCACCACCCTCCGGTCACTGCCACCTGCTGGCCTTGGCCCTGCTGTTCCCCTGTCTGTGCCCCAGACACTCACTGGGTGGCTGTGCATCCCACAGCCTCCCCTGGCCAGCTTTCCTCAGGCTCCCTCTGCCCACCCACTCTCTGCCCGTCTCCTGTCAGCCCCTTTCCTCACAGTCTGGCCACTTCTGGAACGCGTCTCTTTTTCTTTGGGCAGCAGTTGCTTGCGGCTTTGCCACCTCATTCCCCATCAGCCATCAGCGCCCAGCGCAGCACCGCAGCACGCCTGCGTGAACGGTATATTAACAATAGCACTTGCCATGTCGCCCTCCGGTTGACAGGGCCACAGCAATGCAGGAGAGTCAGTTTCACACTTGGGTAATCCAGAGGGAGCAGGGGCGGTGGCTGAGGGCACAAGGCCCAGCTCTGCCATTCAATCACTCTAGCAGGTTGGGTCCGCTCAGAGGCTCTAGGCCTCAGTTCTCCAGTTTGGGGGAGGGGGGGGGCAACAATTCAGCCACTTAAAATGTGGAGTTGTAGCATTGTGACAATGATGAAGAGACTGCAGGGAGCCTGCTCAGCTGGCCGTGGATTCGAGAATCCTAATGCCCCAAATCCTTCCTGGAGCTGGCTGTGCTGGCTGTGCTGGGGGGCTCTCTCTGCCTTAGACATCGGTGAGGATGACTGTGGGCCCTGGGAGGACTGGGACTTCCTGGACAGCGACAGCAGTCTCCCAGCAAGGGGCGTCCCAGCTAGCTGGCGCCGTCTTATTGCTTTGTTCCACAATGACTGCAAGCATATTGGGACTCCAGAGAGAGGGCTTGCCCTGCTGTCTCTCTGGCCTTGCCTCCACCTACACAGAACCCAGAATGGAAGCTGTGAAACCTCAGGTCGCCCAGGAACTCATTTCCCTGCGGAGAAGCAGGAAATCCCCGACAGCCCCACCGCAGTCAGACGTTGAAGACATGAGCCGTGACCTCAGTCTGGCTTCCGGGAAGGTTGCATGGACCACCTCAGTGCCCTCCGCGGGAAGGCCCTCTTACTGCCCCTTTTAATGCCGTCAATGAGTATGTGCTCACTTGAGCGCATGGCTTTTCACCCTCACCACTAGACACTGGGCCGGAGAATTCTCATTGTGGGCAACTGTCCTGTCCATTCTAGGATGTTCAGCAGCATCTCTGGCCTCTACCTGCTAGATGCCACTGGCACTCCCTTTGCCCCATTTTTATCCAGAACTTCTCTCGTCATTGCCACATATCCTCTGGGTGGCAGAATCATCCAGAGACAGACTGCTACTTTAATGAAACAATTCTGTGAGGAAGGAATTGTTAACCCATTTTTATGGATGAAAAATGCAGATTGGAGGAGTCAGTCACTTTTTAAAAAAATATGTTTTATTGATTTTTTACAGAGAGGAAGGGAGAGAGATAGAGAGCCAGAAACATCGATGAGAGAGAAACATCGACCAGCCGCCTCCTGTACACCCCCCACGGGGGATGTGCCCGCAACCAATGCATATGCCCTTGACCGGAATCGAACCTGGGACCCTTCAGTCCGCAGACCTACGCTCCACCACTGAGCCAAACCGGTTTTGGCAAGAAGGAGTCAGTAACTTGTTAAGGGTGTCATCACTATGCTACCTCCAAGGCACGTGGGTGCTCTCCACCCCTTCTTCCGGCCACTACCTAGTCACCAACATAAAACACTCATTTAGAAAATGTTTGTCAAGCACCTACTATATATCAGGCAGTGTTCTGTTTGCTCAGTAACTACCAGGGTACTTGGTGTTGGGCAGGATGGGAGGGAGAAGGTGTGAAAGATAGACAACTCTTTAAGTTTCCTACTACTGTTGTCACGATATACCTCAAACTTAGTGGTTTATCTTACAGTGCTGGAGGTCAGAAAGCCAAATTCAGTTTCACTGGTCTAAAATCAAGATGTCAGGCCCTAGCAGTTTGGCTCAGTGGATAGAGCATTGGCCTGTGAACTGAAGAGTCCCAGATTTGATTTCAGTCAAGGGCACATGCCCAGGTTGCCAGCTTGATCCCCATTGGGGGACGTGCAGGAGTCAGCTGATCAATGATTCTCCCTCACCATTGATGTTTCTTTCCCTTCCTCCCTGAAATTAAAAAAAAAAAAAAAGATGCCAGCAGACCTCTATTCCTTCTGGAAGCTGTACAGGAGAATTCCTTTTCTCCTTCAAAGCCAGCACTGTAATATCTTTACTACTCCCCGACCTCTGCTTCCATCCTTATACCTTCTCTTTCAGACTCTAATCCTCTTGCCTCCCTTTTACAAAGACCTCCTGATTACATTAGGCCTATCTGGATAATCCAGGATAATCTCCCCATCTCAAGATCCTTAATTTAATTACATCTGCAAAGTCCCTTTGTAACCGGACAAGGAAGGGATCTGGGCTGCCTGTCACTACTGGAGCCAATTCAGCAGAGACTGGGTTGAATCATATGTGAATGTTTATTCTAGTCCTGCAGGAGGTTTGGGAAAGCATCCACAAAAAGCTGTTCTGCACCTCCCTATAAGCCAGCAGCTTATATTGGGTAGAGGAACAAAAGACCACATGGGGAAGTAGGCAAAAGGGTATGTCAAATGGGCAGATTACAGGTAATGCAGTATGGAGACTTGCAAAGGACTAGGGGTCTTCAAAGGGCTGACGGCTCTGGTTTCTGCAACAAGGTTGTTAATCTTTATTTTTTTATATAAAGGAGATATATGTATATTTAAATATATTTTAATTGATTTCAGAGAGGTAGAGATAGAAATACCCTATATAATAAAAGGCTAATATGCAAATCAACCGGTCGCTATGACATGCAATGACCACCAGGGGGCAGATGCTCAATGTAGGAGTTGCCCCCTGGTGTTCAGTGCACTCCCACTAGGAGAGCATTGCTCAGCCAGAATCCGGGCTCATAGCTGGCGAGCACAGGGGCAGTGGCAGGAGCCTCTCTGTCTCTGCTGCAGTATTAAGGATGTCCGACTGACAGCTTAGGTCCCCCAGGTGGAGCAGGCCTAAGTTGTCAGTCAGACATCCTCTGAGGGCTCCTGGATTGTGGAAGGGTGCAGGCCTGGCTGAGGGACACCTCCCCAAGTGCACGAATTTCATGCACTGGGCCTCTAGTCAATGATAAGAGAGAATCATTAATTGGCTGCCTTCTGCAACCTACTGGGGATCAAGCCCACAACCTGGGCATGTGCCCTTGACGGGAATGGAACCTGGGACCCTTCAGTCTGCAGGCTGAGGCTTTATCCACTGAGCCAAACTGGCTAGGCCAAGGTTGTTAATCTTTCCATTATAATAGGCAGCATTTCCAGATGAGCAACTCCCAACCAAGTTAATCAGAAAAAAACAATCATGTTAACAGAGCATGATGACTATTTCTTATAATTATGTTCTATTTCTGCCCTAACACCTTTGCCATGTAAAGTGATATTCACTGGTCCCCGGGTTTAGAATGTGGGCATATTTGGGGGCCACTTATTCAGCCTACAGCAGTCTTTCCTCTAGCCTCCAAAGAATTATTTCCATCTTACATACAAAATACATTCATCCCGTCGCAAGTTTCCCAGAAGTCTCAACCCATTACCGTATCAACTCAAGTCCAAAATAAGTCTAAGTCTCCTCTTTATCATCTAAATCAGGTACGGTTGAGATTCTGGATATAACTCATATTAGGGCCAATTCTTCTCCATCTGTGTGCTTGTGAAACTAGAAAGCCAGTTACTTGCTCCTAAATGCAACGGCGGGTCGGGCACAGGGGAGCAGTTAGAGCAGTCCCCATTACAGTGAGGAGAAAATGAAAGGAGGAGAGATGGCATCAAACTAAGCCATCGTGAAACCTACTGGGCCAGCTCCATGAGGTCTCAAGGCCCAAGGATAATTCTGTGTGGTTCAGGGCTCCACTCTTGGAGTCATCCTTCTTCTTTCCTGAAGGTAAATGTACTTGCAGCGAAGTAGTGTTATCAGCCTGTTTCCTGCCTGTCGGATTTTGGGTGTCTGACAGCCTTCTTTTATGTTCTCCTCTCTCTCTCATTCAGTTGTAGCTGGCAGTGTTTCTGCTGGATGACATTTTAAAAATCCATGTGGGTCTCCTATGTATGCCTCTAGAATTCATTCCATTAGACAAGAAGTTCCTCCATAGATCTTTCCTGGGTAATCCCATCTCCACTCCTGGTGCCTGCTGAGATGTCTAAGGGGATCCACGAGCCCATGTCTGATCTCTTCCAAGAGCCCTCAGTGTGATTGAATGCCTTAAACTTTGGGTCCTCTGCAATATTAGCCAAAGGTTGTTCGGTCACCCCCTTGGCTTTCTCTCCAGAGCATGCTTTCTGACAGCAAATCTCCTAACTTAATGTCTTTGCAACCCAAATAGACTGAGAGTTTCCCAAAATCATCAAATCCCAGTCCCTTTTTACTTAATAACTCCCCCTTCAGACTATCTCTTTCCTCCCACATTTTTTCCTGTGCAGCAAGAAGAAACCAGACTGCATCTTCAACACTTTGTATGGAAATCTCTTCAGCTAAATCTCCAAGCCCATCCTTGACAGCGTTTCATTACCATAAAACTAGAACCCAGTTCAGCTGCGATTCTGCCCCTGTATAACGGATGCCCTCTCCACTAGCTCCACAGCATGCTCCTCGCTTCCTCACCAGCAGCACCGTTAATGTGCATGTTTGTCATGGTTTGTGGAGGATTATTTTTCTAAGATGATTCGTTTTCCACAGTGCTTCTCACTTCCTCAGAAGCCCTCACTGAGCCATGGGGCCAGAGATTAGGACTTGGACATCTCTGGGGAGTCATATTCAGCCTTCCCCAGCCACTATTAAACCACCAAACCTTTATGGATTGCTTTCCTTTTCCCCCACGTATGTTAGGTATGTGAGGGCCACAGGAGTAGTATAGCTAGGCCAACCAAACACACTGGTCTGCCCAAATAGTCCATTTTTCATTTTTGGACCTAGTGTAAATGTAGTAATATTCTTTTTCAGAAGTATCCTGGCTTTGCTGATGAATTTTTCTGATCACTTATTTTAATTCTTGGCCTTAAAATTGTAAATCTGCAATCTTATGAGACAAAACACATTAAAAATTGTCAAGCAGTTATAGCTAAGTACTAAATATTGTGACATTTAGGTGCTTCTAAACATCCTTCAGTACACAGGATAGCCCCCCACAACCAGGCACCAGTCACTTACCATCTGGAATTTCAGGCTCATCTGGAGGCCTTTGGGATTTCATATTCAGATACGGTCCCTGGGCCAGCAGCACCAGCATCGCCTTGTTAGAAATGCAAATTCTCGGCTCTGTCCAGAACCCACCGAAGCAGAAACTGTGGGCAGGACCCGACAATCTGTTTTAACAAGCCCCAAACCAAACAATCTCTCTCTCTCACATGCACACATGAAACACACATGTGCACACACATACATGCACGCATGCATGCGCACACATTCTTAGTGGCATGCCAGGCATGTGAACAGCGCAGTTCATACTGTAAACACTGTTCTGTTCAGAGTTGCTTGTGTGTCCCTGCCTTTTGTTTTCTTGTCTTCAAAGTGATGACAACACCTGGGTTGAGATGATTTGGGTAAATGTTAGTTTGGCGGGGATAGTTCTTTGGTCCTAATGATCTATTCCAGATGATTTCTATCAAAGTGACATATTTCATTTCTCACTTTTCTTGACCTTTGGCAGGAGCTAAGAAAAAGCCTAGAACTTAGTGTAAACCTACAAAGGAAGCAAAAGGACTGTTCCAGTGACGAGTATGACTCCATTGAAGAGGATGTGCTCTCTGAGCCTGAGCCTGAGCACCAGGCCCTGGTGGGCAGTCCCAGACCTGGCACCCCTCTTTCCAGGGGGGACTCCATGAAGAAGGATGTTCCTGAGGACCAGCAGACGGCAGGACCCCCTCCCCGGGGCCCAGACACCCTCGTGGTGCTGGAATTTAACCCAGCTTCCAGAGGTAAGCTCTGCCTTGTGTGGTGTTTCCTTGTCTTTGGTGTCTCTGCATACAAGAGTAGGAGTCAAGCTTCTAGCCATACTTAGGGTTCAGCTTGGATAGACCGTCACACGGGCCAGAGAGATGTATCAGTCAGGTCAGTGCTGATTGCAAGAGGCAAAGGCCTCAAATGACACTGAAATTCCAGGTGGTACATGTCTGGCAGTTGTGGGGACTGCCCTGTGCATTGTGTGAAGTTTAGCAGCATCTACACGCCAAGTGGCCTAAGCAAAAGGGACTGTGTTAGCTTGGATAACTGAGGAGTCCAGGGCTCAGCAGAACTCATTTCTCCCCTTTCCTCCCCTCCTCTCTCTTCTCTCCTTTGCCTTTCCTTCCTCTGTTCATTCCCTTCTCTTCTTCCCTTTCGCCCTCTCACCTCTGCCCCTTTTTGTCTTGTTTTGGTGCAGTTCTCAGGTAGGCGCTCCGCATACATGCACAGAATTGAAACACTGCTTCTCGTGGCTTTGCAACTCCATCAGAAAGTGGATTTTTCTTCCTAAAAGTCCCAGCCCTGGGTTTTAAGCCCACATTGGGTTACATCTCTGAGACAGTTACTGTGGCTCTGATTGGCCAGGTCCAGCTATGGGTGTGGTTATCTCCACCCAAACCACAGGCACTGATAACAGTTTCCAAAGGAAAGGAAAGGCAGATCTGAAGGTGAGGAGAGCCTGCTGGGCAGACGGAAACCACAGCTGTCCACAGAGGAGGCTTTCAGACAGTACCCGGGAAAGTAGAGTGAAACGCAGTGGGCATGGGCCGGCCTGCCTGCTACAGTCCTGTTCTTCAAGGCGACTGGCGCCTGGCGGCTGGTCGCCTCTCCTTCTCCTGCTGGGGTACCCTATCAGGAACCAGATTTCAAGCCCAGACAGGGGGGCAGCATGAGTGAAGCTAGGAAGGGAAATGGGGGCTGAAACAGGCTGCCGTGACAGACCACAGGTGGTGGTGGTGGTGGGGGTAACCATAGGCCAGGGAGGAAGAAGGCTGGGGGACAACAGGCAGGGAGGGACCACAGGCCATGAGGACCACTGGCTGGGGGGACCACTGGTTGGGGAGGACAAAAGGCTAGGGACCACAGAAAGGGAGGGACACAGGCCAGAAGGTCCATCGGCTGATGGGACCACAGGCTGAGGGGACCGCAGGCCAGAAGGACGGAAGGCTGGGGCAGCTTCAATAGCAGCAGGAACCTATTTTCTACCAGTTCTGGAGGCTGTGACTCCAGGTGTTGACAGTGTTGGTTTCTTCTGAGGCCTTCCCCTTGGCTTGGACACGTCTGTCTTCTTGCTGTGTCTCCCAATGTCTGTCCCTCTGTGTGTGTCTGTGTCTTAATTTCCTTTTCTTGTAAGGACGCCAGACGCATTGGGTTAGTGCCCACCACGACTGACTTGTTTTACCTCAGTTCCCTCTTCAGAAGCCCTGTCTCCAGCACAGTCAGCGTTCGGAGGTGCTGGGTGTTAGGACTTGGACCTAGGGCTTTGGGGGAACATAATAACAGGCAGCCACACCCAGGGGTTGATGTACCAGAGAAAACATTTGTCCCTCAGACGTGTATCTCTCACCTGCAAACCCCTCTCTACTCTGAACCCTGAAACTTAGCTCCCTGTGTTACCCTCAAGACTTATTAGCTCAGAGGCTGCCTCCTCCGAGGAGCCTTCTTTGTGCTCCCAGCACGGCCTGCTCCCGGTGCCTCCTCTGCTTCCACCGCAGCATCATGGCGCGGGGCTCGCTGACCCAGCTGTCTCTCTCCCCTGCCCATGAGGGTAAGGCCAGCTCTTACCCTCCACTGCATCCTGCCTGCAGCCCTCACCTGGCACATTCCAGCACTCAGAAAATCTTTGTCAAACAAATGAAGGAGCTGTGCCCACTAAGCCTCCTGGAGGCTTCTGTGTCCCGGCCTCCCCCCGACACACACACACACACACACACACACACACACACTGGGCATGTTGCTGTCAGGATGAAGGGTGCAGAGGGAGGTGGGGAGGGTCAGGAAGGGGCTCAGTCAGGAGGCTGACCAAGCCCCTATCCTGGAAATGGAGGGGTGGGGGTCATGAAAGTCACTTCCGGGTGTGAGGTCCAGCCCCAGAGGGACAGCTCGTGGACCCTCGGCAGTGTGAGAGGGGTACTGGGGCCTAGAACAGAGGGGACTTTACTTTCTTGACCGTTTAGTTTTTCACAATTAGATTGCTTGGCAGGCCCTGCATGGACCACGGTGATGTCTGATCTGTGAGCACAGAGGGGCAGGCCGTGTCCTCCTGCCACCCCAGCTGCCCCCTTTCATCAGCATCTCTCCGTTAGCCCCATCTGGCGGCTTCCTGAGCCGCCGCGGGAGACAGCTGCCCTGAGAGGAGCAGGAGGGGTCCCACGGCTGGCCTGTTGTCAGGTCTCTGCAGAGCCCCGCATGGGCCTAGAGTTCTGAACTAACCCTAAGCTTTTACTCAACACCAGTCAGCTGGAACCTGGAGCGATGTGCTTGTTCTGAGCTGTTCATTCATTCATTCATTCACTCACTCACTCACTGGACACACATCTTTCCCAGGCAGGGTGCTGGCACAGCTGGCCCAGTCCCTTTTCCCACAGCTCTTCATCCTAGCAGGGAAAACACATAAATAACAATTGCCAGTATTTCTCGAGTTCTTATTAACACGAACCAAGCACTGTTCCAGGGGCTGTACATTTAGTCCTTCCTTTAATCCTCACCACAACCCCAGGCAAGGAATTGTTTTACAGACGGGGAAGCTGAAGCACAGAGCGGTCACGTAGCTCCCAAGGTCACAGCTAGAGGGGCAGCGTGGGGTCCAGTCTCCGCACTGTGAGCCAGAGCCTGCGCTCTTCATCACTGGGCTAAACAAATAAAGCAGGTGTTTCCGTAAGCGACAGCCGGCCCGGAAGTCCCCCCACTCTGGTTTTCCTTCTGAGTTGTGAGACAAATGAAAGAGAGGCACAGGCTCTGACAGAAGGAGGGCGAGTTATTGCCTTTCCTGCTGGTAAGAGCTGGAGGGGCGGCTATTAGGGACTGCCCCCTGAAGCAGACAGACCTCTGCCACACAGATGCTGGCAGACTGGACCATGGCATGTCAGCGTGGCAGCAGGAGGCCTTGTGCCCTGAGAGCGGTGGGGCGGCTGGAAGAGGGAGGAGGGTTGAGCTCTGATGACTTCCCTCCCCTGCTCCCATCCCTTTTGTTCTCCTTGTGACTGGAGGCAGGGACGGAGCAGCACAGGGAAGGGCAGAAGTTATTTTCTGATGATGGGAAAGGGGAGGGCTGGGTTAGCTGAGGAATTCAGAGCCCTGGAGTTGGGAAGGTTCTTAAATAGCCCACTGGTTTGGGGGTGGGGGCCAGAGAAGCCTTCCTAGCAGAGGGGGCGTCTCAGCTGGGACAGGAATAAGGAGGAAGCAGCCGTGGGAACAGCATCCCATGCGGGAACAGCAAGCACCAAGGGCTTGGAGAGGGAAGAGCTGGTGTGCCCCGGGACAGAAGGCGGGCCAGGGAGCGCGGTGCAAATGCGGCCGGCAGTGATCCCAGTTCTTTTCCAAGAGGCTGGGTCCTTGGAGCCTGGGGAAATACCTTTCTAGACTTCTGATGGCTAAGGCAGGCCTCCTGACCAGTTTCTGCAGGACTGTCTATGGAGAGGAGGGGCTCCAGGCAAGGACCTGTTTCCGGGCCTTTCCCAGCTTCCACAGGCCCCCGCTTTCCTTGGCTCAGGCCCCTTCCTCCATCTTTAGAGCCAGCAACGTTGCCTCTCTGTGCCTTTCTTCCACAGTCACACCGCCCCCTGGACCTCCTCTCTGCTGCCGTGTGTGTGTGTGTGTGTGTGTGTGTGTGTGTGTGTTGTTATTGTGGTAAGATATACGTAATGTGGGTTCTACCATTTGCATCATTTTTAGGAGCAGCTTGCTGTTAAGCACACTCACACTGTCTTCAGAAGTTCTTGATCCCAAACTGAAGCTGTTCCTCTTCCAGCCCCCTGTGATCACTGGGTCCACTGGGATAATCCGCGATGAGCGCCTTATCTTAACCTTAGCTGACTAGCCCGGCTCATTCCCTTTGCACGTAACCAAACATGCTCACAGGTTCCAGGCTTGGACGTGCCATCTTTGGGGGCCATTATCCTGCTCCCGGTCTACCTGCTAGGATGGCTGGGGGGTCAGATGAGACACGTGTGCCCAGGACCTCACAGTGCCTGGGCTCTCAAGAGCCTGTCGCTCTTCCTGTCACCAGCGTGTTTTCAGCACTTGGGGAGCCAGTCTTGTGGGCATTTGCCCTTCTCCATGCTTTGTCTTGCTCCATTGGATACAGGGGGACTTCACACACGGGGCTGCGTTGGGCACTGGATGTCAGTCCAACAGGGAGCAGCTACTGCAAAAGTGCAGAGAAACACGGGCCCTTCTGAAGTCAAGAGGGGAGCGGGGAGGGGTTAGGACAAGTCTGACCTACTCCGCATAGTCCCAACATCTTCCCTGAGCTCCCAGAAATCCTGCGGGACCCTTGATTCTGGGACTCCCTTTCCTTGGGGCCAGCATGAGCCCCAGGACTTCCTCTGCTGGTACCTGTCACACCTCATTCCATACGTCCTTCCCAGGTCTCCTGCCTTCCAGGCCAAGGGTCCTGCCTCCAGTGCCTGACTCCTCCCCTGCCTGTGCTTCAGGCTGTCCAGCCACTGCCTCCCGCCCTGTGGTCCTCCTCCTCCTTCTGACTCTTAGCTGGCTGAGGCCCTGGTGCCCTTTCCCTAAACTTGAGCCATTTGCAAAGCCTCTTCACAATTTTTTTGCCATTTCCACAAACTGCTTGTTCGCTGTTGTTTAACCAGAACCATTCTTTTCTCTTTCCCTCCCCTCCTTTCTTTTCTTCATAATTCTAGGATTGTTCCAGCAGTAATGCTTATGAAATCAAGGGTTGATATGATGGTTACATTTCCCCCCACACACATTCAGGCATATAACTGCTTAAAACATTGTTTGTCCACAAGGCATCTGGAATCATCTCTGGTCCCACCAGTGGTCCAGGCGCCCCCCTTTGGAAACACTGACTCTAAACTGTGGCCTCTGGGCCCTCACTGTCCACTCACCAGCCCAGGCCCCCGCCGCTCACCTGTCACATGCCTTCCAGCTGGCAGGCCTTCGCACAGGCTGTTCCCTCCCCAGCTTCATGTCCCTGGTAACATCCTAACCACCAGGGAGGCCTCCTGACTGTCTGCTGCACAGCTGGTGCCGTCCTGCAGGCTGCATGCTCTGGTCCCAGAGCCCTCCGCCCCGGCCCTGCTCGTTGCTCCATCCAGCCATCCTTCCCTCGCAGGCTGTAACCTGTGCTTTACTGCGTTCTTTCAGCTCCAGGGGCCTCGGTTGCACCATTATTTTATCTGCCAGTTAAACCCAACACCTGCTCATAAATGTTAAAATTTGGAAACCTGTGTGTGTCCTAGAATATTTCATTTATTTGCCAAATGCATGGTGGCTTTCAGCAAATTTGTTTCATTGTCTGTGTTATCCACATCTCTGACTCCAAGCTAGCGTGGTACTTGGCAGGGGGTAGGGTTCAGTAAATATTTGTTGAATGAATAAATGAACGAACAAATAAACAGATGCCTGAGCAGAATATCCCAACTCTGCTTGCACTCCGTATTTGACATATAAACAATTGTTTTCCTACAGGTAATAAAAAGGAAAGGATTTTGTCTGCTCAGCGAAAGGACAACGCTGAGGTCCTCATACCCAGCAAACCAGAGCCAAGCCTGACTCCCCAGCCCCCCACTGTGTTCCCAGACCAGGAGAGACCATGTTCAAGTAAGAATTGTGCGCCCCCCCACCCCCCCTGAGCAGGGCTGGGCCAGGGCTTGGGTCACTCTCAGTAGGGTGTTGTGATGGAGAAAGCCTACCTTCATTATTCTCTCTGCCAAGGTCTGAGCTGACCTTTTGCAAATGTATTACTAGTCAGGGTCTCCAGAGAAACAGAACCTATGGTGAGAGGGGGCGGGGGGAGAAAAAGGAATGTGTCATGCAGTTATGACGGCTGGCAAGTCCCATCTGCAGGGTGGCTTGGCAGCTGGAGACGCAGGGAGAACCAATGTTCTAGTTCAGAGGCCCTCACACAAGAAGGAGCTGGGCTGCAGAGGAAGTCCAGAGGCAGTCTGCTGGAGAATTCTCTCCCCTGCGAGGGTCAGTCTTTTTGTTCTATTCAGGCCTTCAACTGATAGGACGAGGCCCACCCACACCATGAAGGGCAGTCTGCTTTATTCCACAATTAAAACGCTAATCTCATCTAAAATCTCATCTCAGAAACACCCCGAGGCCCAGACGAGTGAACACATAAATATCACACCTACTTTCTTGTTCTGTGACAAGACATTGAAAATTTATAATTGAGCATTTATTTTATTTTTCAGTTAACTTGCTTACTTTATGTGGGTAAAAATACATGCAAAAGGCACTAGGTTCTAAAGGTGCAAAGGAGCTTATGGCTGCTCTTCTAATGAAATGAGAGGTATACTGAGTGTGTGATCCAGCCACCGTCACAAGCTCTTAGTTATATCCTATGCAAGTAAATTACATATGTAATTTATGTAAGCAGATCATATAATTACAGTCCTGTAACTAGCCTTCGAGGTAAGTCCTATGATGGTCCCCATTTCACAGACATGAAATTGAGGCACAGAGAGGTGATTCACACAGCTGGGAAGTGGCAGGTGGAGGCCTCCATCGCCAGTGGAGTAACGTCACTGCTGTGTCCCTAACCAGCAGACTGCACACACTGAGGCTGCAGAGAAACCATCTGCCTGGTACCCTGGGTCAAATCCAGTGGCTGAGTGGGTCTGGGTGGAGATGAGGGGGCACTTGTTCTGGTTTCTATGACCAAAGGATCACAAAGAGCTCAAGGCATCCTGGTCAGGAATTTGGGGTCCTGGGGTGTCCTGGGCAAAATCCAGCCCCAGCCAGCAGCCCTGCTAGACTGGCGGAGTCAGGGGCCCTGACCTCTGTGGCTGTGGCATTTCATTAATGTTTACTGGGGAGCTGGAGCGATTGTTGCCTGCCGGTACAGGCCCAGGGACCTGCTGGTGGGAACCAGCCCCTCCCCCACAGTCATGGTCCAGAGGTGGGCGCGCACCTGAGCCTGAGGCCTGAACTTGGAGTTTTTCCCAGCAGCTCAGGGCAGATGGAAGGGGGGAAAGGGGGAGAATAGCAAGAGCTACCACTGACTTAGTGAGCATCTGTTCCATGCTGTGTAAATATTGTCTTGGTTTGGAATTCCCCAGAAACAGACTCCGAGAGGGATTCAAGAGCAAGTAATTTATTTGGGAGATGGCTCCTGGTAGGGGATGGAAAGGGAGGGAGCCAAAACTGCCTTCATCACCAAGCAAGTTAACTGGGCAGAGAGTGCCACCTGGCTGGGGAGCTGAGGCCAGGGCTGAGCACCAGCCCCCACGTTGGTTGCTGTTCCCACCCCGGGAGCAAGGCAGCTGGGCTGTCCACACTCTCCCTTCCCTCTGGTGCTAAGCTGCTCCTCTGTGTGGGCTCCAGCTCTCAGGCTCCGAGTGCCAGCACCCAGGCATTCTCTGATAACCCCATCACAACCCAACACCCATCTGGGAGGAAAGACTGAACAAGACAAGACATTTTAGATGGCAGATAACTTAAAAAAAAAAAATGGCTACAAGGCAGAGTCTATATCAAGGATGGGGAGCATCCATTTGGTCTGGGCGAGTTAATTAAATGTTGCCCCAATATAGCAGGCTAATTTTTAAGTTGTCGATTTTGTATGGCCCGCGAATGATGGTATAAATAAGCCCTTGGCAGAAAAAAGGTTTCCCCTCCCTGGTCTGTATCAACCCATGTAATTAAAGTGTCCATATGGGGGTGATGCTTCGGCACAGCCAGATCCAGGTGATTAAAGTGTCGGCACCTGCCTCTCGGCTCTGCGCTCTTCTCCGTGCCCTTCATTCTCTGACAAGAGCACAGGGGTGGTGCGATGCCACCCGCAGCTCTGGGCTTACAGCCCACCAGCCCACAACCCTGGCGGAAACCAGCATGGCCGACTCTGCAGCCTGACCACCTGGTGCAAACCCTGCCCTCCACCGTCCAGCTCAGTGACCTTGGGCAGACTCCTAGCCTCTGAGGGCCTCATCCTCCCCTCCCCCACACAGGGGTGAGAATAAACCCTCCTGCAGGTGTTGCCTCGGGGCTAAAGGGCTGGGTAGATAGACTGCTTTGAGGAGCTCCTGGCTCCGGGCAAGTGCTCGGCCAGGGTCAGCTGGCACGGTCCTCACAACTGTCAGCAAAGCTCGGAGCTGCTTCTCGCTGCTGGCTTAGGTCCGGGAGGTCCTGTGAAGGGAACACCGGTGTGTCGCAGAGGCAGAGGGAGTGGGTGACAGACAGCAAGCTCTCAGAACTTCCTATGGAGACTGTTGCCTGTTCTCCCATTTCACAGATGAGGAGACCGGAGCTGAGGACATGAGAGTTACTTGCTCAGAGTAACAGGACAGCAAAGCCAGGATTCACATCCAGGCTTCAAGCTCCGGGCTCTGACTGGCTCTGTCAGGCTGCCTGCCTGGGGCCGCCTGGCCACAGATGGCTTTGGAGGCACCTGGGTGTATATCTCCTGGCAAGCTTAACTGTGACTCCAGCCCAGTTAAAGCTGCAGGCTTTCAGTTCAGTACATGAGCCCTGGGTTGGGGAGTTGAGGTAGCAGTCCAGGACTGGCAGCATGCGGCCTGGGGATGTGCCCTGGTGCATGGACAGGACCAGCAAGTGAGGCTGTAGGTTAGGGCATGCTTCAGCTCAGCCCAGTCCACTCCTGGGTGGGGTGGACAACAGGTTGTCATCTTCTCGGACCTCTCCAGGAACTTGGGTATTGAGCACCTACTATGTGCCAGCTCTGGTCCAGGCCCTGGTGATCCAGTGAGCAATACACTGACCCTGCTGTCATGGCATCTATGTGTCAGCGGGCAGGGATAGGTAACAGTCATGAAGGTGGGGTAATGACGATACTACCAAGACAGCAACGGGGTGATGGCTGGGCATCTCTGAGGAGGAAAGTCTTGAACTGAGACTGAATTATTTCCAGGACTAGCCCTTTGCAGAGGGCAAAGCCGTGCAGAGGCCCCGAGGTGGGAAAGAGCTGCTCAGTTAGCGCAGGAATCAGAAAGAAGGTGGGTGGAGCACAGGGAGTGGGGTGAGGGTGGCTGAGAGGAGGTCACCAAGGTGGACAAGGGCCAGAGCACACAGTGAGACCAGGAGAGGGACCCGGTGCCAGGCAGACGGTTGTGGCTTTGCAGATGGGGCTGCCGTGACCTGGTTTACACTGTAACAAGATCCCTCCGCTGCCACGTGAAGCGTGGCCTGTCGGGAGCCATGGTGGAAGTGGAAGTGGGGTGACCAAGGAAGAGACCACGGCAGGGTGGAGAGAGTGGTGGCTCTGAGTGTCACCAGTGGCTGGACTCCGGACAGTAATGGGCTTGGTGAGGAGTCCATTGTAAGCATGACTAGTTGTGACATTTTATCCTGAACAACCTGGGCCAAGAACCTGGGTGGTGGGGAGCTTGCTGAGACTTGGCTGTGATGTGGGGCCCTGGCTTGTCACTTGGCTGGGGAGGGCTCTGCATCTGCGCCACCAGCAAAGGAGATTCAAGCAGCTGGAGGTGGGGTCTGGGCCTGACCCTGCAGGCAGGCTGGGCCTCTGGTCTGTGTGCTGCCACTGCTGGGGTCAGTGGGAACGGCAGGAAAACCCAGCCTGCAGGCAGGGCAGTGTCCTCACACCCATCACCACGGAGAGCCAGGATCCAGTGGGCAAAGTGAGGATCAAGCTGGTTCCTGGGGTCTTCTTGCCCAAAACCCAGAGCCTAGAAAGAGGCTGATGGGGTCTGAGGAAGGCAGGGTGAGGAGGGACTCACTGTCCAAAGGACGTGTTGACAAGGGCATGTCAAGGTCACAGCAGCTGATAAGGTTAAACATTTATACATAGATGTCAGGTAAACCTGGTGATCTTGGCATCTATCAGTTTTGGTCAGGCGAAGAGCCGGGGAGCTGGGAAGGAGAGAGAGAAGGAGCCATGGGCAAGCTGCAGGCCAGGCCCTCTCAGAGCTCCACAGGAGAGTGTGGGCGGCAGTCCCCTGTGACGTTTCTGCTACACCTGGGACGGCTCCACTGACTGCTGCTCACATTGACAAGACACGAGTCTGTACTGCTGGTGTTCACTCTGTCAAAAACAAAAATGGCTTTTCAGAAAGTTCCTCCAAAGTAAGATGTCAAAAAGAAATGGAACCAAGGTATGTGGGAGCAGCCTGGCGGTGGCCAGCCATCCTGCCGGGCTTTCTGGGATTCCCTTCCTTCATGGCGGGCCACCACCACCAAAGTTTTCCTGTCTGAGTAATAAAAATGAAGAACCAGCATTCACAAAGCTCCGAACCAGCTCCCAGGCCATGCTCTGTACAGGCAAATGCAGTCTTGCACTTACTTACCCAAGTAGGTACCACTGTTGTCAACACCATCGTACAGAGCAAACCCGGGCTTCAGTGGTGAAGCCAGTGTTTGAACTGGCTGCAGAGTCCCTGGTCTTGACCTCTCCACTGCCTGGCCCTCCTGAGCCAGCTAATATGTCATGTGCTTACTATGTACCCACATCAGCCTCATCTCAGCAATCACACCTAAACACAGGCTTGAGGCATTTGTTGTGCTTTTTCTAATGCTCATTAATATCCTATATAATAATCCTGTGTAATAAAGAGGTAATATGCAAATTGACCATCACTCCCAACACACAAGATGGCCATCCCTGTGTGGACACAAAATGGCCGCCACAGATGGACAGCCGGGGAGGGCAGTTGGGAGGGACCAGGCCTGCAAGGGAGGGCAGTTGGAGGGTGATCAGGCCTTTAGGGGAGGACAGTTGGGGGGGACCAGGTTTGCAGGGGAGGGCAATTGGGAGCAACCAGGCCTGCAGGGGAGGGCAGTTGAGGGGGAGAACCAGGCTTGCAGAGGAGAGCAGTCGGGGGCAACCAGGCAGGCAGGGGAGGGCAATTAGAGGTGACCAGGCCAGCAGGAGATGACAGTTAGGGGCAATCGGGCTAGCAGGGGAGCAGGTAGGCATCGATCAGGCTGGTAGGGGAGTGGTTAGAGGTGATAAGACTGGCAGGCAGAAGCGGTTAGGGGCAATCAGGCAGGCAGGCAGGCAGGTGAGCGGTTGGGAGCCAACAGTCCTGGATTGTGAGAAGGATGTCCCAGATTGGAGAGGGGAGGGCAGTTGGGGGAGACCCCCTCCGTTCCCGTGCACAAATTTTATGCACTGGGCCTCTAGTAAATATATGACTTAATATTTTAAAAGTTAAGCCCCGTATTAACTAAAATTATTTGGAATACTGTATCAGTTTCTTAGGGCTGCTGTGACAAAGGACCACAATATGACTGGTTTAAACAACAGGATCTTATTATCTCCAGTTTTCGAGGCTAAAAATCCAAGATCAAGGTGTCATCTGGGCCATGTTCCTTTTGAAGGCACCAGGAAGAATCTGTTGACGGCCTCTCTCCTAGTGACCTGTGGCAGCATAACTTCAGCCTTCACGTGCACTGTCCTATGTGCACATCTGTCTCTGGGTCCGTTTCCCCCTTTTATAGGGACACAGTTATACTGGATTAAAGCCCACCCCAATGACCCTATTGTAACTCGATCATTTGAAAGTACCATATTTCCAAATAAGGTCACAGGTACTAGGAGTTAGGATTTCAACATCTTTTGGGGGAGACACAACAACCCTTAACACATGTTCATATGCAGCATTTTGAGAAGTAGAACTTAATTAACTACTTTCTAATCTGCCTTTCTCCAGATGGTATGTAGTGCAAGACTTTAACAAGTACTTGAGCAGATGAGGATGAAGTAAAAAACATGAGAAAGAAAATAAGTTGAGCATACTGATGTCTGAGGGGGTCCCGGTTATGACTCTGAACTTCCTGGCCAGCTTGGTAAAGAAGCATGCACTCACATAAAAACGCATGTTGCTTGGTCCCTCTCATAAACCAGATTGCCAGTTGTCCCTGGTACTTGGTTCTTAGAGCAGTTTGTCCAGCTGTTCTCTGAAGGAGGACACTGTTTGAGGAAGTGGAGTCTTCATTTTGAAGGGGTTTGGGGCTCAGCCTTTATCGGTTAAGTATACTTGACTCCAACATAAGCCAAATTTGAAGAAAGGAAAGATGAAAACCACAGCACTGTCACCACCCTCACACTGAAAAGAGATTACAGTGGTGCCAAGTGTAAAGTGAGGATTAGTTTCTAAAGGTCACAGAGAGAGGAGGTGGCCAAAACCCAGCTGATGATCCAGTGCAGCACGTAGGGCTCCGTATAGACATCACCACACAGACCATCACCTCTCAGCAAGCCCAAGGGTCTCTCCTCCACACAGACACATCACCTCTCAGCAAGCCTAAGGGAGTCTCTCCCCCCGCCACACAGACACATCACCTCTCAGCAAGCCTAAGGGTCTCTCTCCTCCAAGGTGGAAACAATCCCAGCTTCCGGCCGAGCCCCAGTGAAGCAGTCATCTTTGGTTAGGGTGTGGGTTGCAGGGGAAATGGGTCTTTGTACACACTGGCATTATGCTGAGGGCACTGGGATGCTGACATCTTCAGAGGCTTAAGGAACTTGAGGTTATCTTCCTGGTGCATACAAAAATCGTCCTTTTTGCCTCTTCCTGGTGAGCTTAACCAGGTATTGTCTCTTTTTCACTCTAGTAATACTTTTTTGCCCTAAAGTTTACCAGCTTTCTTTTGGTTAGTGTTTACATTGTGTATCTTACATTTTTTCACTTTCAAACTTTCTCTTCTAAGCAGCGTGTAATGCTTTTTACATTTTTATCCTCTAGCAATCTATGCATTTTAATAGGCACATTTAGTCCATTTATATTTAATGTAATTGCTCATATATTTGAGTTTAAATCTACTATCTTATTTGCTTTTTATTTGTTCTGCTTATTTTATGTTTCTTTTTATTTCCTTTCTTGTCCTCTTTTGAACTGATTACTTTATATTTTTCCTATTTTTCCTCTCTATTAGCTTGTTAGTTACACATTCTCTTATTATTCGTTTAGTCATTACCAAAGATTGCAACATGCATTCTTGACCTGTTAGAGTCTACTTTAAATTAGCAAGTTTACTACTTCTCATTTAAGGGAAGGACCTAACAGCTCTGAAACTTCATTTACCCTCCTCTCAACTGACATGCTATTATTGTCATGCATTTTAATTCTCTCTACATTGTACACCTCACTAGATGATGCCATCATCATCCTTTATCATTTTACACAGTCAGCAGTATGTGGGATTTGCACACAATATTAACCCTTCTGTGCCCTTCAGGCCTGGCTCTTTCCAGGCCACTCTGACTCTCAGACGTGGCCCTGACTTTGTTGCCTGGGCTTCTCAGCTTCCCAGCTTTGTGGCAGCTCTTTTCAGAATCAGCAGTGCCTTAAGGGGAAACACCTTCCAGGGGCTGGGTTCACCTCCCTGAGTGCCTGTCTCCCGCCTGCCGTTGTCCTTATAACTTGTTACAGCCCTGCTTGCTTTCCATGCCTTCAAACATATCTTTTTCCAAACAGATTGTTATAATATTTGGTCCAATTTGTCTAGTTGTACTCCAGGGGAGAGTTGGTCTGGGTTAGCTCACCTGCCATTACCAGAAATGAAACCAACTGCCTGCACTCTTTAAAAGGGGCATTTCTCTCCTCGTCCCCTTTGCTTTGGCCAAGGTGATAAATTTGAGTTGTGTCAATTAAATGTGCAATTCCACGGGAGCTTACTGCCTTTATCGCTGGAATTGTGCCAGCTGCTAATGAAGAGGCCTCATGTGCTGTATTACTCTGGTGTCTGTCCATAAGCCTCCCAAGAAACTTCCGGAGACCTGTTAACGTTCTTGAGGGAGAAAGAACATCAGTCTTTAATGTGGAAAGTTTCTGTCCAAGTTGTCAGAGTGCTCTAGAGAAGTGATAGATCTGAACCAGTTTTCCCAGACAAGATGCCAACCCTAGAAATAAAGTAACTCCCCTCAGTGCGAGGGAATTCAAAGACCCTGACAGGCCTGCAGTTAGCATTTCTCCCAGGAAAACCTGTAGCAGAAAGACCATTCCCCCAAGTTCAGAGTCATATTTGTCAGTGTTCATCATTAATAGCAATGATGACAGAAATTTCACCTGGCTGAAGCAACAAAGGAAAATATATTGCTCATAGACCCAGAAAGTCCAGGACTCTAGATCTGACCTCAGGTGCGCAGATGATTCTCATCAGGAAGCTGTTTCTTTATCACTTACCTCTATTTTCCTCTAGCCCAGTAGGTCTCAAGCTTAAATTGCGCATTAGAAGTTTTTTGCAAAGCAAATTAAAGCACAGATTGTTAAGCTCCAGCCCTAGTTTCTAATTCAGTGCCTAAGTACTTTAATGCCTAACAGTTCTCAGGTGATACTGATGTTACAGGGACCACACTTGGGGAACCACATCTCTAGTCTCAGGCACAGCCTGCAGATGGCCCACAGTGGCTCCAGGCTCCTCTCACTGGCTTAGCAACCCCCAGGGAGAGAGACTGCTCCTTTTCTCAATAGTCCCAGCAGAGTCCAAGACCCAGCTCTCCCCTGAGCCCTCTCCAATCTTCTTGGTAACGGAGAGGAAGTTCTCTCATTGACCAGGCTCAGTCAGGAGTGGGGTCAGATCTATCCAAACCACAGAGACTGAGAAGGGTGTATATGTGTTTGTGTGGTGGTGGTGGTGGTGATGGGGGAGGGGGGTGTTCCCTGAAGGAAAACCTGGATGCTGTAAAGTCACTGTTGCTGAAAAGACAAAAAGCACCTGCTGTTCATTATATATATAAATGCCTAAGTGACCATTCAACCGGTTGCTTTGACACACACTGACCACCTGGGGGACAGATGCTTAATGCAGGAGCTGCTCCCTAATGGTCAGTGCACTCCCACAGCGGGAGTGCTGCTCAGCTGACCGATGGGCAACCAGACACTGCTTTCTGAGGAGGCGGAGCCATCTCAAAATGCACGGAAGCTTTGGAGTCCCCAGCACTCAGTACGCAGGGGCCTGGAGGACCCCTGTTCCAGGGTGTGAACTGCTTCCGCCCCCCAGTTGGATTTGAGATGAGAATGTGGGCTTCGCAAGACAAATCAAGGCTCCTCCTGCCATTCCCATTCAGGCTTTTCTGCTCAGCTGCTGTCCTGGACCTTTTGCCACACAAAGTTGTATACAGCCTCCAGGCCGACAGGGAGTAGGGTGCACTGTGGAAACTGGGCGCTTATCTGCTGTCTAAAGGGGTACTGCTACCCAGCTCCAGCTTATGATTGTCACACGGAATGCCAGTCAGGGTTGCCAGATCGAATGGTTTTTCAAGAGATGCCAGGAATCCAAATTTTTCTCTTTTTAAAAATTCTTGGCATCTATTTCCAATAAAAACACACACATAGAAGTCACACAACACACACCTGCTAGCTGGTTTTGGCCTGTGGCCTTCTGGCTTATGATCTCTATGCCAGACTCTTTTACGGATTTCATATGTCTCGGTGGATTCCCCGGTGATTTGGCCAAGACTGAATTTGGGCTTTTCGAGTCACAGCTGGTAGCCGGGAACAAGTCACCTGGCCGGCCAGCCGCCAGCAGCCCCGCGTGCCCGTCTGGGTGACATGTGTTGTATTCATGGTAAATCTCCTGAATGACACGCTCTTTGTTTCTCCGCAAGAGAGACCAGGCCAAGGCCCAGTGAAGCGAAGGGAAAGCGGCACGAACAGCAGGGGGATGGTTTTCAACCAGAAAATAGCGGTTTGGGATAAATTAAAATGTGCAATTTGGCTTTTGCTGGTGGCACACGTTTATTGTGTGAATAAATGCACACTTTCCAGATCCAGGATGTGAATAACCACCACCCCCCCCCCCAACTCCGCCCCCGGTGTGCCCAAGCTGCTGCAGAAATGGCTCACCCGAGTGGCAGGGACAGCTTTGCAGAGTTACCGTGTTGTCACCTCCTGTGTCGTGAGGATCACAGTGAGCACAGGCGGTGGGCAGAAAAGTGACTCAGGCGGCGCGGCCTGTGGACAGACGTCTGGAAGCCGCGGGTGGGAGAGCTCCGGCGGCGGAGCTGCCGAGTGACCTTCACTTGGAGAAAGGGCGATTTAATTTTGAAAAGCATCTTCTTAGCATAATATGACTCTGAGGGCACGGCAGCGCCGGCGATCATTTGCCGGAAGAGCTCCCTCCCAAACGAGAGACACCACAGCAGAAGGACTTGAGCGGACGAGGCTGGGTCCACTGGGAGGGTCCGCCTTCCGCGGCGTCCTTTCCCGGAAGGGGCGGCGTGGGCTTGCTGGGCCAAGGTCAGCTTGCCGGGCCAAGCCCAGGCCACGGGGCACCTGGTGGCGGCACAAAGGCCAAGGTCACCACGCAGATCTTTGTAACTGATTTAAAGTGCGCCATGGCAGGAATGGAGAAGGAGCTCATGAATGTCAGGTGCTGCCCGAGCTCTCTGCCAGGGCGGGAGCCTGCCTCCCCCACCACGCCCCCAGTGTCAGTGCTGCGCATTGTTTAGCTGAATACGGATTTCAGTCCCTTATTTATAGAATCACTTACAGCAGGATTTTCCACCCTTTTCATCTGATGGCACACATTAATTACTAAAATTCTGCAGCACACCAAAACATATATTTTTTTATCTATACGACTAAAATAAGTATAATTTTGATTCATTTACACTGGACGGCTGTTGTCATTTGTTTATTTAATAATCTAAGGGAAAATAGATCAGTGCCCAGTCAGGATTGCACGTTTTAAGAAATCTTGTGATCCACCAGGGTGCCGTGGCACACCCATTGAAAATCACTGCGCCCTAGGATCTGAAGGGTCAGGTGATGGAGGAAACTATATGCTTTCGTGATATGCATGAATACGGAGGTTGACAAGGTTTGGGTTGAAATCATTTTCCATCGCTCATTTAACAAAAACCGTAATGCCAGGTGCCCTTAAGCAAGATGGGTGTGGCCTCCTAAGGCAGTGTCAGGCCTGTGGGCTTAAATGGCCACATGAGAACTGAGCGCAAAACTTCTTCACCTTCACTGCCCACCGTGCTTTCCTCGTCCCTCCCTCCAGCTCCCCTGCCACTCCTCACTCTTCACTGAGCCCACCTCTGCCCACCTCAGGGCCGTGGCCTGGAACAGCCTCTCCAAATGGGCGTTCTCAGGCTTCGTGCCTCAAGGTCTCTGCTCAGATGTCACCTTCCTGACCGAGTGTCTCCTTCCCCTCAGCATCCTGCCCCTCCTGGCTTCTCTCCTCCTCGCCTGCTTTGTTGGTTTCCCAGCACTCACCACCTGCTGCATGTCCTGTGTGCACCTGCCTAACCTTGTCTGTCTATGCCCCATGGCTGTGAGTGTGAAGACAGCGTGTGCCTGTTGCATCCACCCCTGTAGCTCTGAGCCCCAAGCAGCGTGGCATCCCACAGCGTGGTCAGGTCTAGAACCCGATCCTGCTGTCTTCGTGCTGCTGGGAGGGGTTCCCCTCAGCTCCCCCCGGGCGTCGTGTGTTTGCAGTGCAGGAGTTCAGCCCTGCCCCTCTGTAGCTCCAGACCAAGTCCGTTAGTGTTCCTTCACTCCTCCCTTCTGGCCTCCCAGCTCCTTCAGGCACCCCTTTCGCCCCCAGTTAGAAGACCGCAGTGTAGCCCTCGGCACCCTATTACCCGCCTTGTTTCATTCACTGAGGATCCCCCTCCTGCAGCTCGTTAAACCGGTTCCTTATAGCTCGGCTGTCTCTGCCTGTTTCTTTACCTTCTCATCCCTCTGACTGCAGAGCAGGCTGGGGAGCTGATAAGAAGGCAAGCAGGGAAAGTTAATGCAGCCTTGGCCGGGTGAGCAGAAACCCCGGGTCACCTTGCAAGCAGCTCATTACTTTTCTGTCCCCAGGAGCAGCACTGGGCAATGACAGAGTCCATCAAAGTCAGAAAATGGCCCATTGCTGCTTACTGCGCAGGCCAGCCAGCCACGGGTGCTCGAGGGCTCTTGTGGATGCCCTTGACACCAACACCACCAGCCCACCCCCTCTCCCCCAGGGCAGCAGCTTGGACAGTACTAGATCAGCCCCTGGGTTCCATTGATCATGCTTCTTAAACCTGGAGTATGTTATGAACAAACAAAACTAAGGGGGTTTCACAAAAATTTCATATTTGAGCTTTTCCTGAAAAAAATAAAATGGCAATACTAGGAGCACAGGTCAATATGGCAGGTATCGCCTGGAGCCAGGTGTTGGCTCCATACTGAGGGGGGCCCAGGCTTACTCCGTATGCCTGCCTCTGGTCCCTGGGCGTTTGCATTCACATCCCCTCTCCTGGGTACCTGGTAGAAATTGGTAGTGCCCCATTTTAGTTTGGCCTTTCCTAAAAACCTATAGTCCCATCACCTGGCTGTACTGGAGGTCACCCATGGAGCTGCCGTGTCCCCTCCCTCCCCTGCCAGTGCCCCTCTTATGCTGCTACTTGAACTGTCATTCAGACATAGAGTTCTAACAGCACATAGCAGAGGTCAGGTGCTCCAAGAGGAATCTCTGGTCATCAGCAGTGATGGTTTCTGGAGGTCATGAGGATGGAAGGACCCTGTTTTTCAACAAGCTTTATACCAGGCCACATATATGTGGACCCCCACTGTGCCAACTCAGCAGCTCCACTTTGATGCCAACACATCCCAGACCCAACCTGTCCAAACCTGAGCCCGCTCCTTCTTCTAAACCCGCTCCCCACAGCCCTCCCAGCTCAACTGAATGCGAGTCCATTGTCCATTTCCTCAGGCCCAAACTCAGTCACCCTTGGCTCCTCCCTCTCCCCCAGCCGCACCTATGCTGTCAGGAAAGCAGTGGATGTGCAGAATCTGTGCTCTGTATCCCTCTGCCTCTGCTCCCATGCCTCCCTGCATAGCTGTGCTGGCCTCTCACCGGCCTCTCTGAGCTCACCTTCACCTCCCTCCAGTCTGTTCTCCACCTCCGTCAGCTCAGGTCGTCTCTTGCTCTAAACCCTTCTGTAGTTTCCCATTGTACTCAGAGGAATGGCCTTATTGTGTGACCTGGCCTTCCCTCTGCTCCAGCCCGAGGTGCCTTGCTGCTCACAGACACACCACAGGCCTCTCGCTCTGCCCCGGTGCCTGGGCCATGCTTCCCTGGTGCTCCCTGATGCCCACCCTCCACCCCGCACCCCGTCTCCTTTGCCCTGCTCTGCTTGTCTTGTTTTTCCATGTCATTTTCTGCTAACACCCTGTAGTATTTATCTTTCTCTAGCAATTGTCTCTCTCCCCAACGGTGGGGGATCTTGATCTGTCTGATCACTGCTATGTCCCCAGTGCCAAGAACAGACGTGGCAGAGTGGCATTCAATAAATTCAGTAGGAAAAAGCCTCTCTCAAGATCCCAATAGAAATATTTCAAGCAGTTTTAAGAAATCATTGAAGGGTCTTCTTTTTTCCTCCCCTTTAAATTGATTTCTAGAGGGAGGAAGGGGGAAAGAGAGTCATTAACATGAGAGGAAACCTTGATTGGCTGCCTACTGCATGCACATCCCCTGTCTGGGATCAAACCCACAACCCAGAATCAACCAACAACCTTTCGGTGCCACACTGGCCAGTACAAGCAGTTCTTTTAAGTGGAGATTTTTTTAAAAAAACATAGAAAGAATCCAAATATAAACAACTGAGAGGATATTATAGTGAGCCCTATGTGTCCATTACCAGCTAATTTCATTCTCTCTACTCCCCAGATAGTTATGAAGCAAATTTAAGTCATCATATTATGCTGTAGATATTTTAGCATGCTTTTCTTTTCACAGCTATATAGTACTCCACCATTAGGTGGATATACCATAATGTATTTTATTCAGCCAGTATTATTGGATTTTTTTGTATATCACTTTATACTTTATAAAACCAATTTTTCCACTACTGGAATTTCCAAAATCAACTGTACCTTTGCAATACTATTTTTCTTAAATTGAAGAGTAATTTTTTTTTTTTTTGGTAATTCTTGTTATTCCTGTAAAAACAACATAAAGCAAAAATATTTCAAAATATTAATCCTTTTGCCCTGGTCAAGTGGGTCATTGGTTGGAGCATTGTCCCACATACCAAAAGGTTGTGGGTTCAATTCCTGATCAGGGCACATACCTAGGTTGCATTTTCAGTCCCCAGTCAGGGAGCATATGGGAGGCAACCAATCAATGTTTCTCATATAGATGCCTCCCTCTCTCTCCTTTCTATTTCTCTCTCTCTCTCTCCCTTCCATCTTCCCTTCCTCTCTCCCTCCCTCCCTTCCTTTCTCTTAAAAAAAAAAATCAATAAATATATCCTCTGGTGAGGATTAACAAATAAATATTCATCCTTTTCCATATTGTATATTATTCCTTATAGATACTTTGTTAGAGGGTTAATTTTTAATAACTTTATTTTGATATAATGTCACACTTACAGGAAGTTGCAGGGATGGTGCAAATGACCTCCCATAAATCCCTCATCCAGGCTCACCAGTTGTTGGCATTTGATCCCAATTGCTTTATGATTGCTGTGTGTGTGTGTGTGTGTGTTTTAATCATTTGAGATTGTAAAAAATACATCATTCCCCTTTATCCCTGAACACGGCTGTATGCATAGTTGCCCTTCTGTATCTGGGGGGGATTGATTCCAGGACCCCTGTGGACATCAAAATCCGATGCTCAAATCCCTTATGTAAAATGGGGTAATATTTGCATATAACCTATGCACATGCTCCTGTATGCATTAAATGATGTCTAGATTATTTATAATACCTAACACAGTATAAGTGCTATGTAAATAGTTATTCTTATTGTTCAGGGACTAACGACAAGGAAAAAAGACTGAGCACGTTCAGTACAGAAGCAACGATCACAGGCCTAACTGAATAGTGCACATTTGAATCTGTGACTGTGGAGCCCGCAGATATGGGGGGGCTGGCTGTATCTGCAGAGAACAAGGCATTCGTTTTATGTTACCACGGCACACTTAAGTTATGAAATTTAGGCTAATTTAGCATTCAGACAGTGCTGTTATCTAAGCTGCAGACTAGGTTGGATTCCTCTTCTTGCGAAATGATGCTCTTACAGCTCGCTCCCCCAGTCCAGCCCCAGGATGGCCGCTGCCTTCAGTGGTATGTCTGCCAGTCTCCTTTAATGTGGCAGCTCTCAGGCTGTCTGTGTCTTTCATGACCTTGACATTTGTTTTATAGATTGTTCTCGACTTGAGCCTGATAGTTCTTAAGCTGCTCTCTGAGAATGCACTCTAAAGGGAGACCCCCTGTTATTGCCCTCAGGACCTGGGAGCCGCCGGGAGAGACCGCTCTCAGCAGCCCGGAAACCTGTGCTCCAGGCTGAGGACCCCCAGGAGGACGCATCAGCTGTGCTCCGCGCCATCCAGGTGGAGAACGAAGCCCTGCAGAGGGCGATCCTGAGCAGGAGGGCCGAGCCGCCCAGCAGCCAGCTGCAGGTGCCAGCTGTGTGTTCCCTGGCTGGGGGAGGGGACCTAGGACTCTGCTACTCCGGGGCCAGGTGTCTGAGCAGCGCTGGCACTGAGCACGTAGTGTGGGCATCTCTGACCTCACACTGACCTGCACATCCATTGCTTACTGCACAGTCCCTCACCGCCTGCCAGAGGTTCCATTTCCTCCGCCTTCCCATTTTCCATTTATTGCGGAAAGCCCAAGTTGAATGCCAATATGCCTCTAATCCTCGCCGATCTCCCTGCAAACCTGACACCTCAGACTAGGGTTGCAAACTGGAGGTAAGAGAAAGGATGGAGTAAACGGCAAGCCCTGGCTTCTCTGGAAAAGATGTCACTCCCAGAGCATGAGCCCAACAGGCCGCTGGGTCCTCCCCACCCCTGCAGCCCTGCCCGGACTGCTTCTCCTGCTCAGAAAACCTCCCTGGCCCTACAGGGTTTGAGTTTGTGCCTTCTGCCCTGGGCTTTGAGCAATAAGCAGGAGAAACAGTGGGGTGAGCAGGGCCCCTTGGAAGCGGAGGTCCTGACATGCTCGGTGTACACATCCTTTCTCAGAAGCACGCTCTCTGACTCAGCTGCTGAAACCTTCGACCTTAGCTTGTCCCACGGACGCTCACAGTAACCTTGGAAGATGCAGCACTGTTTCAGCACCCTATCTTCAGAGGTGCCGAGGGCACCAGGGAAGCAGGGTGGCTCACTCGGGCCATGCCTTTGGAAGGGGCCCAGGTCTGCCTGCCTGCAAGCCTGGAGCCCATCCCATTGCTTCGCAGCCTCCAATGTGGCCTGTTCTTTGGGACATTCATCGAGCGGCACCTGTTGTGTTTTCCTGGAGCTCAGTCCTTTCCTGTGTCTGTGTAGGAGATCACAGGACGGTCCCTGCCCCTCTTCACCCTCCTGTCGGTGAGGCGTAGACAGTGGGTGGCTTTGTTCTGACCTCAGGTCATGTGATTACATCATTCCAGGGCGTGGAGGAACCCCCAGCAAAACCGTGGACTGGCCTGCTGAAGGCACAGGAGGAGAGCCCAGAGGTCAGTGGAGGCCGAGAGCAGAGCAGAGCCCATGCCCACAGCACCTGGTGCTCCAGAGAGCTCCCCTCACATCGCCCAGCAGTCCTGCTGCTCCTGGGCCCGGAGCTGTCCTGCCCATTCCATGTCCTGCAGGGCTGAGCCAGGCCTGCTGACTCCAGCTTCTTGTTACATTTCTACTTCCTGACAAGACAACACCAAAAACAGATCTGAGTGTTCTGAGTAAATAAATTCTAGCCCCATCTACCTAGGTCAATTAGACCTATCTCGGCAAATACAGACGGGAATTAACAAAATGCCCGGGAATGTCTTTTAGGTTGTGCTCCAGTCCGTGCTGTGTGCTCAGAATACAGATCAGATTAGCCCCTGGCCTTGCAAAGCGTTCAGGCAACAAGCAAATGAAGCCATAAATAAGCAGGTGACTTCAGGGAGAGATGACAAAGCGGAAGGGTATGGGATGGTGGCTCTCCGGCAGGCGGTCCAAGGAGGCCCCTCGGAGGAGGCCCCATGTGAGCTGACCCTGTGTGCTAAGAAGGAGTCAGCCAGCAACAGGAAGCAGCATTTCAAGTAGGATGAACAGGGAGCAGCTTTGACGTGAGAATGAGTTGGCAGATCAGGAAGAAGCCTGGTTCTGGGGGAGAGTGGGGGGCAGGAGAGGAGAGAGCATCCAGTTGGGATAGAATGGTGTTCAGGCAGCACTGGGAGCACTGTGGAGGCTTCTCTTTGCATCCCTCTCACTTGTTCTGCTGTTTCCTGCTCATCTCAAACCGCCCCTGGCTGATGTCCGGACAGTCTGCAGCACTGCCCACCTGTGCCCCAAGGTTTCTGGATGACCTGACCCTGACCCACAGGGCTTCCAGTGACTGAAAGCATTTGCAGATAGAGAGCAGAGCACACTTCCTGTTTAGACAATATATTTTGAAAAGGGGGGAAAAGCAGAAGGGTCTAATGATGTTACTAGAATTCTCCATGGAGTCCCATTACTTTGTCGCAAATAGAACAGGTGTTGAGATGGGGAAAGGTGTTGATGAAATTTATTATTATTTTTCACTTACTGATTTTAGAGAAAGAGAAACATCAATTTGTCGTTCCACTTATGTATGGCATGCATTAGTTGATCCTTGTATGTGCCCTGACTGGGTATCAAACCCACAGCCTTGGCGTGTTGCAGTAATGCTCTAACCACCTGAGTTACCCAGCCAGGATCTAATTTTTTTATTTTTAAATTTCTTTGGATCTTAGGGCAGAGAGAAAAGGTACGCACCTTGAGGGAAGAAGAGGAGAAAGGCACGGGTCTGAGAGAGAGTGCACACAGAGAGAAATTTTTCAAAAGCTCATTGAAGCAGATCCTTTCCTGGGACTTCCCAGATCATAAGAAACTGACATCCCTGTCTCTTTGCAAAACTCATGGGAGGGGGTTCTTGATCTCATCAGCCCCAGGCAGAGGCTGTCACTCTCCTCCTGTCCCCTGCTTCCTGCAACGTGACTGGTGACCTGAGGAGTATGTCCCTTTCACTATGGCTCTGCTGTATCTTGGGCCAGGAGTGTCACCCCAGACATCTGTTTAATAAGCCTTTCCATCCTCAGCCGCTTCCCATCACCATGGAGACCAGCACGGAGGAGCCATCCCAGGCGGCAGGGGGAGCCAGAGCAGTCAGCGCAGCCATTGACAGAATCGGCCTCTTGGGGAACAGGTACTTACCACGAGGACTTCAAAACCAAAAGAAGAAACCTAAGGCAGTGCAGCTGGGAGGGCCTAGGTGACTACGGACCATTTAAAACGCTCCTTTAACTGCACCCTCCCGCACCCCCCTCGAGCCCTAAACGCAGAAGTGATGGTTTCTTTCAGGCAAGTGTCTCTGCTTGTTGAGTTCAGTTCAACCTGGGAACACTTCACCCTCCTCAAAGGTGCCCACGGAAGACCCCCACGGGGGCCGTGCTGGGCCTGGTCCCAGGTGGCCTGGGGTGAGGTGGGGGCTGTGGTCCAGAGCAGCACCCTCCTTTTCTCTGTTAACATTTGTTCCGATGCAGCCTTCTGCTCCATTAACGTGCAACGTCGGTTATTGGAACTGTCAAGTTTCATTATCAAATAAAGGCTTTCCTCTAGTTTTCAGGCAAAATTGATCTTCTGAAAGCCGCGCCAGGTTGAGCCTGTGTTTACAAGCACACACTGGCCCGCAGCCATGCCCGGGCGCCGTGTGGAGCCTGCTCACTGTGGCTGCACCACTCACTGCCCGTGCCGGCTGGGGGCGAGGGGCGTGCGGCCTTACACAGCACACTGTGTGTGTGTGTGTGGGGGGGGGTTACAGACAACTCTGCTGGGTCTGGAACCCAGGGCCTCAGAAACCCGAGTGGTCTCTAGGCCAGGGGTTGGCAAACTTTTTTGGTAAAAGGCCAAATAGCAAATACTTTGGGCTTTTCACCTTTTGTGTGTTTGTTTTAACCACCCTTTAAAAACGTAAAAAACATTCTTAGTCTGCAGGCCATCTAAAAGCAGGACACAGGCTGCGTTTGAGCTGCAAGCTATACTTTGTGGACCCTGTTATAGATTTTTGTTGTTGTTAATCCTCACCTGAGGATATTTTTTTCCATTGATTTTTAGAGAGAGTGGAAGGGAGGAAGGGAGGGAGGGGAGTAGGGCGGGGGAGGGAGGGGAGAGAGAAAGAAACATCCATGTAAAAGAGACACATTAATTGGTTACCTCCCACCTGCACCCTGATCAGGGCTGGGGATTGAACTGCAAGACAAGTATGTGCCCATGACTGGGATTGAACCCAGGAGGACCCTTTGGTGTATAAGCTGGCACTCTAACCACCTACCCACACTGGCCAGGGCCTGTTGTAGACTCTTACCAATTATTAGTGAGTTTCAGCAGGCCATCTTGCTCGACATGGTTTCTTTTATTTAACTGGTCTCATCACTACTTTACAATTATTTATAGAGAAAAACATCCCATGTGCCCCTTTGAACTATATGTGGGGTGAATATAGTCAATCTTTGAACAACGCAGGGTTGAACTGCGTGTGTTCACTTATACGTGGTTTATTCAATAAGTATACAGTTGGCTCTCCCTATCCCTGGTTTTGCATGATGCATTCACCAACTGCAGATGGAAAGCAGTGTTTGTGGTCCAGGCTGGGAGTGCAGGGAGGCAGGGCCGTTTTATACAGGGGGCCTGAGCACCACGGAGTGTGCCATCTGCAGGGGGTCCTGGCACCAACCCCGCACCGATACTGAGGGGCTATCGTTCAGTCTGGGGGGAGTCCAAAGCTGTACGCAGATTTCCACCTGCGTGCGTTGGGAGGTTGGTGCCCCTAACTCCTGCCTTGTTCAAGGGTCAACTGTACTTTCCTCACATTGTCCCATGCCCCTGGGGTAGAGCAGAATGGGGCTTTGCTGGGAATGTCCTTTGTGTGGAGCACCTGTTACCTGATTGCTAAAACAACTCCCATTTCAGGCAGCAGCAGAAGCTTCTGGAAGTCCTCCGGGCCATCGAAAGCAACTCTGCCCATGTCAGCCGGGTGGCTTCCCCAGCCGAGGAGCAGGTGCCGGCCCCAGAGGTGAGCGGGCCCGTAGGGATGTAAATGCCCTCAGTGTCTCTCCTGGAGCTGAGGCTGGCAGGGCCCATGTGCGATCTTTTCTGCTCCGTGGGATTGTTCTGATGGTGGCCACCTCGGTGTCTTTCTGCCACGTGCATGTCACCTCCTCCCCAGCACAGACAAAGGTCCCCTCGTCCCAGCACAGACAAAGGTCCCCTCGTCCCCAGCACAGACAAAGGTCCCCTCGTCCCCAGCACAGACAAAGGTCCCCTCGTCCCAGCACAGACAAAGGTCCCCTCGTCCCCAGCACAGACAAAGGTCCCCTCGTCCCAGCACAGACAAAGGTCCCCTCGTCCCAGCACAGACAAAGGTCCCCTCGTCCCAGCACAGACAAAGGTCCCCTCGTCCCAGCACAGACAAAGGTCCCCTCGTCCCAGCACAGACAAAGGTGGAGCGAGGCCTTGCAGCTCTCCACACAGAGGGAATATCTACAGCACATGAGCCCCAAGGAAGGGCCCCGCATCGCTGGTAGCCAAGAAACGCAAACTCCGGCATTCTGCATGTCCTGTGGGACATCCGAGAGAGTGAGTGAGTGAGTGACCTTGAGGGTAACCTCTGGTGCTGGCACGGTTACGGAGGCCGGCCATCCTGCCCTGCTGGCAGCAAGGAGACGGTGGACGCTCTGGGAAAGCAGATGGCTGGACTTAGGAAGAGCCTTAGCAATGCTTGTCTTCCAGCCCAGTATCCCCCTCCCTCCCCCTCGGAAGTCAGCAGCAATAAAAAGCTACAGGCACAAAGGTGTCTGCTGCTGAGTTATTGGAAGTAGGGAAAAATGAGGAAAAAAAACCAAAAATAACATAAATGTGTCTTAGTAATGGAGGTAATCAGGAAAGTGTGATATATCAGCATAATGCACTAGTATAAAAGGATGGAAATCATCATTATGGAGATTACCCAGATAGAAAATGTTAAGGCTGCAAGGTACCTGCAAGAGGTGACATTAGTCTTCGTCCGGTCCAGCGTGACGGCACAGACAGGGAGCAGGACTCCCGCTGCACGGGGGGCCCCCAGGAGGCAGGGGATGGGGTTCTTTCTTCCGTGTCAGCAGGTGAGTGCATGCTCCTCACCCTCCCTGTACCCAAGCCCCTCTTATTTGGTTGGTGGTCACGTGTCTTACGATTGGCCAATGAGGACTTAACATGGAGCCTCTCGAAGTTGAATGTAAGACTCAAAACCGCAGAAAGCCCTGCAAACCAACTGCCCCCCCCCCCACGAGTCTTATCTGTGCATCTGGCACCATCTTTTAAGGGCGTGAGGCCTCAGACACGCGTCTGACTCTCTGGTCCTGGGAGTGCGTGCCATCTGTGGGGCTGGGACAGGGGAGTGAAAGCTCCACGCCTGGCACGGGCAGGGAGAAGCTGGGACACAGTGGGAAGTTCTCCATCTAGAAAGATCTAGAAAAGTCAAAGCTTTGTTCTCCCTGCTTGGAAGTTGCCCTCTTAGCCGTAAAGATGCTAAGTGTACTGAAACCACACACTGAGACCTACCTGGGTTGATGGAGTCTCCTTGAGTTATAGGCGAACTGACTCCCAGAACAAAGCGCAGACAGATGACGGGGCTTGTAGTAAATGCCACAGGGGAGCCCGGGGGGGCTGGTCCAGCAGTGCACACTGTCCTCAGTGTCAGCTGCATCCCTGAGCCCCTCCCACCACGCCCTCTTCTCTTGCCCAGTGACCCCTGATAGCTGGAGTGGGAACTCCCTGCGGGAGTGAGAACTCTCTGTGGGAACTCCCTGCGGGAGTGAGAACTCTCTGTGGGAACTCCTTGCGGGAACTTGCACATCTGAGATTGCACTGGTGTGAGATCCCACCTCTCACCCGCAGACCCCAGTCAGGAGAGAAGGGCAGCCCTGCCCCGCAGATCACAGCCATTCCTTCTGCTGGCCCAGGGGACCGGACACACTGGTTCCTGGGGGGGAAAGGGGTCATGCGATACCTCAGGGCTGAGGAAAGAGAAGGAGTGACTCCCCCAGGAAAATCCAGTGGTCCTGGTGAGAGCCACAGCGAGTGCCAGGACCTGGAGCCTTCTTGACTCCTCCTCCCCCCTCACCCAGCCTCCCCCCTCCCCACTTCTCCCTCCCCCCACTTCCCCGCCCCAGTGTTGGTCTCAGACCCTTTGGAGGGACCTAAATCTCGCAGTTCAGAGCAGGAGTAGCCGTGGAGTCCATGGAGTCGTGGAGTCACAGCACTGATAAGGGCCTATTAACACTTCCTCAGTTAATAGGCCCTTCGGCTCCTTCATTTGGAAACTCCCTGCGGGAGCTTGCACATTTGAAATTGCACAGGGTGTGAGATCCAGCCGCCCCTCTGTGAGGCAGCTCGCCAGCCGTATGGCCCTCCTCCCTGCAGCCAACAGCCAGAGTGCATCATACCACGCCTTCACGCCTCCCGCACGGCCTCCCACACGGCCGCTCACACTGTCTCCCGCACCTCTCACCTGGCAGTGCCTCTCACAAGCATAAGCTGGTTAACCTCCCAACCCCCATTTCAGCCAGGCCAGCTTAGGTGTATCACCATTGGAGGGCTTCAGCCGACCCTCACTGCAGGAGCAGGAAGCCGGCACAGGAGGAGGAGGCCGAGGGGTCTGTGGGCCAAGCTAATAAAAACGCCCATGTGTTTTCTGGGAGCCATGAGCTGACCTCCCTCCCTCCCATCCTCGTCCCCAGCGTGTGGCAATCAGGGCTCCTCCAAATACTTGCTGAGAGCCAGAGCACATGTCGCTGGCTATTAATTAAAAAAATAAGTAGGGAACATTTGCTGTTCACTGCTCAGCTCCCTGCTCACAGAGCTAATTACCAGGGGCATGTGCACGGGGGATGCGCCACTTTATGAGTGACTGATCCGTGGCCACCCATGGGGCCTCAGGAGGCCATTCCATAGTGTGGCCATTTACTGATGGCTTCCACGCAGCCTCTCAGACCAAATAGCCTACCCATGAGGGAGGCGGAAATCAAAACCAATGAAGATCAAACCTCAGAGGGAAAGTAGGGGAGGGTGGGGGTAAAGGGGAAGAGATCAACCAAAGGACTTGTGTGCATGCATATGGGCCTGGCCAGTGGCCATGGACAATGGGGGGGAGGCGGGAGGGGAGGTCCTATATGAGGGCATATGTAGTGAGGGGTTTGGGATGGGATTGGGGGGATGAGGACAATTATGCAATACCATAATCAATTTTTTAAAATGGGGGGAAAAACAAACAAACAAACAAAAAAACAATGAAAAAGAGCCCTGGCCAGGAGGGTCAGTTGGTTGGGGCATTACCCCACACAACAAAAGTTTGCGGGTTCATTTCTTGGCCAGGGCACATACCTAGGTTGAGGGTCAATGGTTGTAGTGTGTATAGGAGGCAACCGATCAGTGTCTCTCACATTGATGTTCCTCTCTAAAAATCAATAAACATATATCCTGGGGTGAGGATTACCAATAAATAAAGATGAACTTTGCCTACTTGGAAAAAAAACAAACAAACCACAACACAATGAAGGCAAGAAATGGGGGGAATGGACCCACAGGGCCAGGACTTGGGACAGGGTCTGCTCTGGTGCTCATTCTCACTTAGTCTTAGTGCAGATGGATGGAGTCATCTCGGTTCCTCAGCTAGACTGAGACGTCAAGAGCTTGTCCAGGTCTTATGCTATCTACTGCGTTATTCTGCGGGGCCTGCCCTCACAAATACCACACTCTGGTGGCTTAAATAAGATTCATTTCCTCATACTTCTGGAGGCTGGAAGTCCACTAGTGAGATGTTGGTAGGTTTGGTTTCCCCTGAGGCCTCTCTCCTCGACTTGCAGATAGCCTCCTTCCCCCCGTGTTCCCATGGCCCTTTCTCTGTGCATGAGCATCCCTAGTGCCTTCCCATGTGTCCAAATTTCCTCCGATAAGGACATTGGTCAGAATGCATTCCCATTCTAATGTATTCATTTTAACTTAATTACTTTTTAAAGGCCCTATCTCCAAAAACAGTTATGCTTTGAGCTACTGGGGTTAGGGTTCAGCATGAATGTGGGGAGACCTGCCCTATTCAGCAGAGGTTGTGATATGCCTTTTGTGGGGAAGAAGCATGCGTTATATTCAGACAGAATATGCTGCCTTTTTTTGTTGTTGTTATAAGGAATTCTATTCTTAGATTATCATAAATCCAAAAGTTTTCTTTACAAACCAGCATAAGATAAAATTAATAGAAATAAGCCAGTCAATGAAAGAAATAAACCAGTCAATGGCCTCACTCATCTATGGGTATTAAAGAACATTATAAACTGACAAACCAAAAGTCAGATATAAAGACAGTAAAGCAACAAGCAGACTGTAAAATTACAGCAGGGACAGTAGGGAGATCTGGGGGAGATAAGAGATCAACCGAAGGACTTGTATACATGCATATAAGTACAACCAATGGACACAAAACTCTGGGGAGGGAGGGTATGTATGTGAGGGGGGGGGGGAGTTAAAATATGTACACAGATAATAATTTAATAAAAAAATAAAATTTAAAAAAAAGATAAAAAAAAGAAATAAAAAATTGTAAGGCCCCTCCCTGCCCCCAAATATGCTGCCTTTTAGGCAGGAAACACTAGGTGCCCACATACACAGTAGCTGTGTTTCAGTCCTCACAAATAGGTGCTTGTTTAGCCTTCATGGTAACCATAGGTATGTAGTAACGGTAGGTCCAGGGTGCTGCCCTCACCCTCAGGCACGGAGGGGGGATGGCCCACGGCTCGGGGCTGGGACTGGAGTCAGCCTGCCATGCTTCATCTTTGGCATCACATTTCTTCCTTTAAGGACAAGTTGGAAGTGAAAGCAGAAGAGATGAAAGATGCCATCTACGTGACGATGGAAATCCTGTCCAACTGGGGCAGCCCGTGGTGGGTGGGCCTCACTGAAGTCGAGTTCTTTGACCTGGACAACACAAAGCTGTACGTGTCACCTCACGACGTGGATATCCGTAACGCGGACACGCCCGGGGACCTGGGCCAGCTGGTCAACAGGAACTTGGCTGTAAGTGGAGGCGGCACTGCGTGAGGCTTGGCCTTGCATTGGCATGCATCTTCTCTGCCCATGACGTGTCCTCGCTAAAGGTGGGGTGTGAGCAGGGGACAATGCAATCTCCCCTGGTACTCATTTGGGCCGTGTGGGGAGGAGCTGTGGCAAAGGTGGGGGGGGGCTCCGCACTGTCCCCCAAACTCTTCCCAGATCTCTGCTCGGGAGAGGGGACAGGGAGCCAATCCAGCCCTTTTCTCCATTTGCAGTTTACGACAGTCACCATCAAACATGGGACCTCAGAGGTTATTGAGGTCAACGTGGCTGGGTTTTTTTTTCTTTCTTTTTTTTAATTAAATTATTATCTGTGTACATATTTTACCATCCCTCCCCCCTCAAACATACCCTCCCTTCCCAGAATGTGGTTGTTTTGTAGGTAAATAAAGTAAGGCTTTGAGAGGGCTTTGACTTTGCCAAGGTCACACAGCTGGAAGGTGGTGGGGCCAAGTGCACATCCTGCAGCCAGCCTGGCCCAGGGCCCAGGCCCACCCCCTCACAGTCCTGCTTCCCTAGAGCATGGAGTTCATGCCCCCAGCATCGGGAATGTTCCTCATCTTTAAATATATAACAGTGTTTTTTGTTTGTTTTTGTTTGTTTAAAAGCATTGGCATTTTCTCCTCCTGCCACTGCAAGTTGGGCACGAGGCTGTGAGCTAGCCTGAGACAGGATGCCCAACAGCGCCATCTTGGCCGCGCTGTGCCTCCCAGCCTTCACCTCCGGGCGGGGCTGGAGGTTGGGAACGGAGGTGCCTCTGGGCCACAAAAGGGGCCATAGAAGACTTTCCCTTTTGCTCTTTTGCACCTCTTAAGTTTCCTCCATGTACATGTAAAAAAGTATGGGAGCTGAAAGCAGCCACTACATGCTTAGTTCTTGCTGCTCCAGGCATGGCCATGCGATCTGATTTATACCTAAGAGTGCACGGGCTCGAGGAGCTGAAGGGCCGGGCGTCACAGCTTACCACTTCAGCTTCGTGACCCCAGGCAGCTCTCCCCACCTCTCCTTCAGTCTCCTCATCTGTCAAATGGGGGTGATAAGAAGGCCTACCTTGACACGATGTTGTGAGGATCAAATGTGAATATTCAGAGCTTAGTGCCAGGTCTGGATCTTCCCGAGGCTCCAAAAATCAGCTGTCAGTGTTTCCACTGTTGTTATTATTAATGACACAAAGAAGTGGATAATACTATTCCCATTTTAAAGAAAATGAAACAAGAAAGGGGGCTTTGAAATCCCTAATTCTTGAGTTCCAGGTGTGGGTGCATTCTCCAAGTCTGTTTTTCTGCCCCTGTAAAATGAGAGGGAGGTGGGTAGGTGGATTTCTAATTTTGATTCCTAATTTCTAGTAACAGAAACTGAGTCTGGCTCATTTTAGCTGGCGTGCTCACTGGCCCCAGGCCGGGAGAGGACAGGCCCGTGTCATGGCAATTGCAGGCAGCGTTTGGGGTGCATGGGCACTGAGGGTTCGTTTTTTGGGGGAAATGGGCAGTCTTTTATTGGTTGATTAATTGGAAAGTTGGTTTGCCATCACTCTGCCTGATGAGTCCAGGAGAGGAGGCTCCAACTTGGCTAAGAGGCTGGCCACCTTGATTCCAATGTAAACAAGATGCCCCAGGGTAGGGGGAACCCTCCCTGAAGAAGCTCAGGGTTGTTACTGAAAGAAAGGCAGGACAGGTGCTGAAGGCCGAGAGGCCCCAACCTCCACAGGTGGGCTCGGGTGGTGTCTGCACCCTCCTGAAGAGCAGCAGCTCTGTGACCCTGAGCCTCGAAAGAAACAGGTCCCCTCATTCCCAGCTACATGGGTGCTCTGGCCTCACATGCCCTCCTCTGCTTGCTGCTTTGAGTCCCCGGGCTCCCAGGTGTGAAAGCCCCAGTCCTTGCCACCTCTCCAAACCCCTTTGCCCAAAGCAGTGGCACACTGGAAGCTGCTATGCAGAGCAGAGCATCCCAGGGCCTATAAAAAGCACCACTGAGTTTGATGGGGACCGATTCTGATGATGGCTCTCCCTTCTCCTCTGTTTAGCAGAGGCTGGTGAGCTTTGCTGTTTGAGAGCAGCGAGGACCCCAGCCCGTCGTTTTTGTGGGTTTGGGTTGTTTTCTTTTGGGCCTGACGTTGGGACATAGGCAGCTGCCTTGTCAGGATCTCTGGGTCCAGCTGTGGGTGGCTGGGTTCCCCCTGCTGCACTGGCCTGGGGTCTCCCTGGTGTGGTCCCGTGTGCCAGGCCTAGGACTGCCTCTTAGATTCACTGCGAGTTGACTCCAATGACCCACAGTATGCCAGCCAGATTCCCCTCATCTAATCCTCCCATGGGCCCTGGATCACTCTCCACATCTGATGGAGGAAAGCAAGTCTCAGAGGAGATGGGTGACTTGCTCAGGCCACACCGCTCTGAGTGCTGGGGCCGCTGAGAGCTAGACAGAGGTAACTGGGAGTGAGGGCTGAGTTCAGAAGAGAAGCTGCTTGAACAGGGAGTTGCCAGAAGATGACTTCACTGGTGAAACCTACTAACTAAAGAATTAACACTAGCTCTTTACATTCTCTTCTAAAACATAGAAGAGGAAGGAACACTTTGCAATTCACGAGACCAGGATTATCCTGATACCAAAACCAAAGATTTCCCAAGAAAACTACAGGCCAACGTCTCTTATAAATATAGATGTAAAATCTTAAAAAAAAAACAAAAACAACAACAACAAAAAAAACACTAGCAAGTTGAACCTGGCAGTTTAAAAAAATATTTACACATCAAGACCTCATGGAGTTTATCCCAGGAGCGCAAGGTTTGTTCAACATATGAAAATCAACCAATAGACCATATTAATAGAATAAAGGGGGAAGAAATAACCACATTACATCTTAATAGACACAGAAAAAGCATTTGACAAAATTGAGCACCCTTTCATGATTAAAACAACCAGCAAACCAAGAACAGAAGGAAACAACCTTAGCCTGGTAGAGAGCATCTATGAACACCCACAGCGAACATCACACTTAATGTGACACTTAATGTGAAAGACTGAAGGTGTCGTACCAGATCAGGAACAAGACAAGGATGCTTTTTCATCACCTCTGTTCAACATTGTACTGGAGAATCCACCTAGGGAAGTTATGTAAGAAAAAAAGTTGGAAGGGAAGAAGCAAAACCATATTTGCAGGTGATGTGGTCTTATATATAAAAAATCCTAAAGAATCCACAAAAATTACTGGTAAAGCTAAAATTAAGTTCAGCAAGTTTACAGGATAAAAGGTCAATATACAAAAATCAGTTGTATTTCTATACAAGAGCAATGAACAACCTGAAAAGGAAATTAAGAAAGCAATTGCATTTTTAATAGTATAAAAAAGCATAAAATATTTAAGAATAAATTTCACCAATAAATAAATAAATAAATGCAAGACTTCTACACTGAAAAGTGAAAATAGTAATGACAGAAATTAAAGACCTAAATAAATGAAAAGACACCAGTGTTCATGGATTGGAAGAACTAATGGTGTTAAATAAGAGTCTAGTATTCAGAATATGTAAATGGTTTCCAAATTTCTACAGATTCAATGCAGTCGTATCAAAATTGCAGTTGTCCTTTTTGTGGAAATTGGCAAGCTGATCCTAAAATACATATGGAAATTTGAGGGACCAAAATTTGAGGGAACCAAAACAACATTGGAAAAGAAGAAAAAATTTGGAGGATTCCCACTTTACAATTTCAAAACTAGCTACCATTTACAGTGATCAAAATTGTGTGATACTGGCATAAGAATGGGTATAAGTCAATAGAATCAATTGAGAGTCCAGAAATAAACACATATATCTGTAGTCAATTGATTTTCAATAGGATGCCAAGACCATTCGATCAGTTAGGAATAATTTTCTCAACAAATGCTATTGAGGCAACTGGATTTCCACATGCAAAAGAATGAGGTTGGACCCCTACCTCACACCATGTATAAAAACTAACTCAGTGAACCAAAGACCTTAGGTATTAAGAGCTAAAACTATCGAAATCTTAGAAGAAAACACAGGTGTAGATCTTCATAGCCTTGAATTTGTCAATGGAGTCTTGGATATGACACCCAAAGAACAAGCAACAAAAGAAAAAATAGATAAATCAGAATTCATCAAAATTACAAACATTTTTGTTTCAAAGGATGCTAGCAAGAAAGTGAAAAGACAACCCATAAAATGGGAGAAAGTACTTTCAAATCAAATATCTGATAAGAGTCTAGTATACAGAATATGTAAAGAACTCAAACTCAACAATGAAAAGACAACCCAATTAGAATATGGCCAAAGTACTCTGAATAGACATTTCTCCAAAGAAGATATACAAATGGCCACAAGCACATAAAAAGATGCTCGACATCACTAGTCATTAGGGAAATGGAAATCCAAACCACAAATATGCATCACTTCACACTCACTAGGGTGGCTATAATTTAAAAAAAGAAAAAAAGAAAACGGGAAACAAGTATTGGTGAGTATGTGCAACAATTGGAACCCTTATATCTTGCTGGTAAGAATGTCAACATAAGGTATAGCCTTGACAGGTTTGGCTCAGAGGTTAGAGTGTTGGCCCTTGGACTGAAGGGTCTTGGTTCAATTCCCAGTCAAGGGTTCGATCCCTGGACCCTGTTGGGGCTCTTGTAGGAGGCAGCCAAAGGATGTGTCTCTCTCACAGGAGTTTTTTCTCTGTCCTCCTCTACTACCTCCCTTCCATTCTCTCTGAAAATCAATGGGGGGGTGGAGGGGGGGGGGAATCCTCCAATGAGGATTAAAAAAAAAAAAAGTAAGGTGTAGTCACTGGGAAAAATAGTTTGATATTTTCTCAAAAAGTTAATGTAGAGTTACATGTGACCTAGTAATTCCAAACCTAGATATATACACCTAAGATATTTGAAAACATGTTCACACAAAAACTTGTACACATATATTCACAGCATTATTCACAATAGACCAAAAGTAGGAATAACCCAAATGTCCACCAACTGATGAGTGGGTAAAGAGCACATGGTGTCTGCACACATGAGTTTGGAATATTATTCAGCCATAAAAGGGCATAAAGTTCTGCCACATACTGCAGCCTTGGAAACATTATGCTGAGTGAAAGAAGCCAGACACAGAAGCACATGGTGTATGATTCCACTTATAGGAATGTCCAGGACAGGGAAATCCACAGAGACAGAGAGTGGCTGCCATGGGCTCAGGGGAGGAGGAATGGGGAGCAGCTGCTAAAAGGTACGGGGTAGGGTGTCTCTGGGGTGGTAAAGTTGGGTGGGAAAAGATAGTGGTGATAGTTGCACAACCTTATGAATGTGCCAAAAAACTACTGAATTGTACCCTTGAAGCGGTGATCTTTTTCTTTTCTTTTTTTAAGTGGTGATTTTATTTATGTAAATTATATCTCAATTTATTTTAAAGAACAGAAATATCCCAGGCGCCCTTGCCCAGATTCCCTGATGATAACATCCTCTGTAATTACAGACCCTGGTCAGACCAAGAGGTTGACACTGGCATAACGTGCAGACCACCATGCACTCATGTGCGTGTGTGTGTGTGTGTGTGTGTCTTTGCAGTTTGATCATATGTGTAGATTTGCATAGCCACCACCACACTGAGGTAGAGAACGGCTCCATCACTACAGAGGAATTTCCGTGCAACCTTTAGTCACCTCTCCCCACAGCTGTCCCTAACACCGGTGACCACCGATCTGCCCTATACATGTTGTCATTTCAGGAATGCTAAATAAATGGGAGCTTATTGCATGTAACCTTTTGAGACTGACTTTTTGACTCAGCATAATGCCCTTGACATCCATTCACATCATTGTGTATATCAGTAGTTCGTTCCTTTTTTATTGCAATGCTTTATTAAATTGGGCAGACTTCCCAGGGCCGTCGGCATCTCCCTGCGGGCGGGTGCATCTGTGTTGGGTTAAGATGGAAGAGAAAGCACCTTTGTCTTGGAGTTAGAAAATGACTCCTCAGGGAGGCCCTCCCTGACCATGCATTCTCAAATAGCCCTTCCATTGGCCATTAATAATTCTCTCTTATTTTCATCATCAAATGCATCCATGCTTTGTTCTTTTTTGTGTTTTCACTTGTTTACCTCCCCTACCAGCAGAGCGCTGGGACCTGGTGGGCCAGACTCTGCCCACCCTGTGTCCCCCTCAGCACCTGCTGAGCTCAGTGCTGGCGCCTCCCCTGCCCTTCCCACTTCGGGGCTCAGTCTGCTGCTCGACCACCAGCACCGATGCTTCTCTGAAGGAGGACTTTTCTGGCCTCCAGGGCCCACGTTGCCTCGCACGCAGTAGGTGCCAGCTGGTGGGGCAGAGCACCCCGCACCCTTGTCCTGTGGGGGAGTCCCTCTGAGCTCTCCACACAGCTCCAGACTCCAGGTGGGCCGAGCTCCAGGGCCCAGAGGAGTGGCTGGCTTGGTAACACACTGTGGGCTGCCTCTCCCCTCTCTCTTCCCCGCGCTCCATCGAGTCTGCTTCCCCGTCTGAATAAACACCTTCCGCTGGAATCCTCGCCTCGGGGTCTGCTCCTGGGGAATCCAGACAACGACAAACGAATTAATGAAGAAGAGCCTGGGTGTGATCCACACTCCTCCACTTGGCAGAGTGCACCCTGGCAGTGTGTGCTGGAGACTCGCCTCTCAGGATGAGAGACCAGTGACAGCACGAAGCAAAGGTGCCCTGCGTCTCCTGCTGCCAGCCTCACCACCTGTGATGGGCAGGCGCAGACGCTCTGCCTGCTGGCGGGCACCTGGGGTTTGCCCAGCACGTCGTGGGTCAGTGGCCAGCAGCTTCCTGCCAGCCCTCCTCTCCGGCTCTGTGAAAGGAAACATCAGAAGCTGGGTTGCTAACGAGGCTCTGGATTCGCGTTCTCCGACTATGAGCACTAGATGCCCACTTAGCCCTCCTGCTATTCTTTCAGCTGATGGAAAGTGAGGGAAACCAACGGCAGCCCTCGCACCCTGCCCCGGGGTCAGCCTCAGCCTCTGCCTTTTTCAAGCAGCCGCAGTGACCCAGGTTAGGCCCAGCTCAGCCAAGGGATGAGACGACCCCTGGATTTTAGACGTGCTTTCTTGAGCCTTCGCAGCCGCCAGGGCACTGGAAGTCCTTGCAAAGCTTGAGAAACTTGCCAGAACAAGTCAGAACCCCTTGAACTCATCTCTCCCCCTCGACAAAAGCAGCCTCCGCCCCCCTGAAAGGCACTGTTGTCTCTGGAACAAGCCGCCTTTGTTTGTCCCTGCAGCTGGAGCGGGGCCTCCGTCTCCTGGGGCGGCAAAACCCAGTCAGCCAATCTCCTTCCCCGCTCGCTCTGTCACTTCGCAGGCTCGGTGCTGGTGACAGGAGTCTGTGGCGATGCTCCTGTTAATAAAAGGGACCACTTCAGCCAGTGTCAGGGATGTGGTGGTGGCTTGTAGGCGCATGGGACTGGCAACTGTTCCGCCCTAAGCAGAGACCCTAAATTCAAATGCCTGCAGGTCCTGGCAGAGGCATACTGAGGGAGTGAACCGAGTGTGAACTGGTGTGCGGGGACTGGGGCCGCAGAGAGCACCCGCCGATGGGTGTCAGGGACCCGTGCTGCCACCCCGCCTTCAGGTCTGCAGAGAAGCAGGAATGCAGCCTGAGGAGCGGAATCCTCCCCATCCTCAAGTGTTGGCAGAGAATGTGCCTTTTTGTTTTAGAACACTCATGAGCCAAATAAAATAGCCGTGTAGGCCAAATTCAGTTTACAGTCTAAATTTTAAAGTTTCAATGAGAGGACTGATATTAGAAGGTAAATGTCACTTTATCCATTTATTGATTCGTTCAACAAAGTTTTTTTTGGCATTTATGATGTGCCAAGGAATTTTGCTGAATGTTAGGGGTTCTGGAATGAATCTGATGTGGCCACTTCCCTTAAAGAGCTCCCAGCTGAGTCGGGGGTAGGGCCATGGACCTGAAGGCAGGTCGCTGGGGGGCACCTAGAGGAAGGCTAGCCCCGGGCATTTCAGAAAGCTGCAGGCACCCTTGGAGGGAGAGCGATGCCTTGAGGTCAGGGGGCAGAGGGGCACGAAAGCACATTTGAACTGAAATTCCCAGGATGAGGGACAGGAAAAGGCTGAGCCGGTATGGAGATGTCTGAGAGAAGCTGAGAGGACATGGGGCATTGGAAGAGACAGGAGAGGCCACTAGAGCTGAGAGAAGTCCCCTGATTGGGCTTTTCTACTGACAACAAAAGCACTCAGAACAGAATTTTGTTGACGTGAAAGAGAATGACAGTGAGGCTCTCCTGCTCTCCGCCCCTTGGCCTTGAGTGTGGCCTAGGCCTCCAGGCCATTGGCTGGCAGAAGCGGCACTCTGGGGTCCTGAGAGGGATAAAAGGACTCCCATGCTCAGTGCCACGGCTCCATCCCAACAAATGCCTGAGCCAGTTGATTTCTATTTAAAAATGTTTTTAATTTGACAGGTTTTACAAAAGAAAACAAAACTCTGCCAGGTTTATTAGATAAGGCAGGTGGTGGCTCTTGTCCTGCCCTTCCTTCTAGAGCCCCCACCCTCAGTGTTTCCTCAAGGCTGGGCACAGCAAAGCCCTGCATTTTAAATTCAGTCTGATGGTGGGGCTGAAGGCCTAAGTGGCAGCTTTAAGCCAGAGTGAGGGTCAATTCAGGTGGGGAGAGATTGGAGACCTACACCCACCCTTGGATTCTGTAGAAAAGGGGCCTGGCATTCTGAGATCTAATCTCCAAGGTGGCCCCCAGCAGAGAGCACCAGAACTGACAAGGGTAATCTCATAACATATGGCTGTGAAAAGTAGTGGGATTTCTGTCTGCCAGAGAGTGATGGCTGGAAATTCAGGCACCCTCTTAAAGGGCTAATGCACAATATTTCCTGTGGAGCCACTCACCTTGTGCTTTGGCAGTGAGAGGGCAGAGTGGACTGGAGCTGTGTGAGCAAAAGCCAGGATAAGGGGCTCTGGAGTAAGAACTCAAAAGGCAGACACCCCAGTTTTTTGTGCTGAGTCATTCCCTCATGCTGTATCATCTTTCTCATGCAGACATTTGCTATACAGGCAGCTTTGCCTGGGGGGAGAACAGTTGACCCACCCTACTAGAAAATACCTTGTGCCAAGGTGCAGAGTTTCCAAGGACTACTTAAAAGAATAACAATTAGCCTCCAGGCAGAAGCAATTGCCCCACCCAGTTGGAAAAAACTCTTACCACACCTGAAAATGATTGCCTGGGGCCAATCAAGTCAGAAGCAGTCTCTGGGGGCTTTGAGTCTTTGCCTGATCTAATTAGTCAGAAACAGTGCTTGACACTGTCCTGCACTAGAGATTGAGAGGCATAGCAGATCTACTTAATACATAGTCACAAACCCAAACAGATAGCCAAATGAGGAGACAAGGAAACAACCTCCAAGTGAGAGAACAAGAGAATAACTAAACGAAATGGAGATAAGAAATTTATCTGATATACAGTTCAGAAAAATGATGGTAAATATGCTCAACAGCATGAGAAAAGACATACTAACTATGAGAATAGAAATAAAGAATGTCATAGCACAAATAAAAAACACATTGGAAGGAATACACCGAAGGTTAGGGGAAGCTGAGGATTGAATCAATGAATTAGAAGACAGAGTTGAAACAAATCACCCAATCAGAGAACCAAAGAGGAAAAACAGAAAACAGGAGGACAGCTTTTGTGCTTGAAGAAAGAATGGCAGAAAACTCCCCTAATCTGGCAAAGGGGAAGGGGCCTGGCTGTCCGCCCTCAGCCCTCTCCCGGGTTTTTATTAGGGTGGAGTTGCTGCTGGTACATGTACTGACTGCTCCCCTCTCTTGCTGGTGTTTCAGAGCAAGAAAGACTCCTCCTTGTGGACCTGCCCCTTCCACCCGCCACTGCAGCTCTTCTTCGTTATCCGCAGCACAAGAAGGCTGCCTGCCTTTGGTCTGGCCAGAATCAAGGTTTGGAACTACTGGACGGCTGATGGCGTAAGTACCAGGCTCTGATGCTTCCCTGGGCATTCGGCTGATGGGAGTGCCTAGTGCTACCTAATAGCCTGATTCCTGAACTGCAAAGTGGGTGCTGGGAGGCCCTGCTGGGGTGGCAAGTGCCTGTGGGGGTGTCACAGCCACTGGGGCAGGGTCTGCGCTCAGAGGTCTGGGATGGGTTCTTAGGTCACCCTTTGGGGGAACTGGAAAAATACCAACTGAGGCTCAATTTTAACTGATAATAAAACACGCAAAGAGAGGCTATGTAACATGCTCCAAGTCACACAGCTAGTAAGCATCACAGTAAGAATTTGAATCCCTGAGTCGGACTTCAGGCCCATTTGCTTAGCCAGCTCTCCTCACACTGTAATCCATAATGACTGCCCTGAGACTTGCTAGAACGCAGGGTCTTCCCTGCAGGCCAAAGGCAGTGCCCCCGCTGTGACATGTCCCACCAGCTCCCAGGTGCCAGCGCTCCTCGTGCACCCTGCTCTGTGCTTGGCTGCTCCTCTGGTTTCAGAATCCCTCCTCTCCTCTGCCCTCCCACCACCCCTACACCCAGGTCCTCACCTTTCTTCACCGGATTGTGTTTCATGCATCCATTTGCATCCCTTCATTTGACATTTACTACTGAGCACATAACTAGGGGCCATCAAGCTTTATGATCAATTGTGAGGACTCTGATGTCAGACACAGTCATGCCCTGGAGATACTCTGCATCTGACAGCTGGCAGACACATAAATGAGGAACAGTGTAGTGTGACAAAGACCTTGGTAACGGTGAGCCCAAGGTGCCGAGGGTTTCACACAGTGGGAGCTCAGTGACTCAGTGGGAGCTCAGCCTGTTTTCTTCCCCCTCTTATGATAGACCTGGGGATGAAAACTGTCCCACTTTCCTTCCCACTATAAGGCAATTTATGGGACAAGTGAGATGCTACATGGGACCCTACTCTGAACTCAGCTTCAATATTGTTAGAAGGATGTTAGGGTATGGTGGGGAGTGTGGTAGACTAGCAAGCACAGGAGGAATATATATATATATATATATATATATATTTCAGAGAGGAAGGGAGAGGAAGAGAGAGATAGAAACATCAATGACGAGAGAGAACCATTGGATTGGTTGCCTCCCATATGTTCCACACTGGGGGTTGAGCCCACAACCTGGGCATGTGCCCTGACTGGAAATCTTAACTGTGACCTCCTGGTTCATAGGTCGATGCTCAACTACTGAGCCACGCCGGCCAGACATGCAGGCCACTTTTGACCTTCAGCTAATGGTTGCCATGTAGGAGGGCCAGCCCGTTCTGCTGGGTCCGCTGAGCATTTCCAGGAAGCTGGGAATCGGATTTTACAATGAGCCTTTCTGGTTTGTGAATGTCAGTAGCTAATTTAAATTCTGTTGAAACCATACTATAATTCATCTTTGGGCAGGAGCTGGCCTGCCTCACACTGTTACCCCTGGGGCACATTGGGCAGGAGTGGGGGACGGAGAGGGGGGCTGCGTCAGGCTGGGAGAGGTCAGGGAAGGTACCTGAAGGAGCATATACCTGAGCTCTTCACTAACCTCCATGCTAGATACACCCAGCCTCTCCCATCCTGCTCAGCTCCAATTGCCTGCCTCCGGCTCATATTCCTGAAAAACCCAGATGGCCACTGTCTCCAAGCAGCCAGCCTGACCCTTGTACTATTCTGGACCTCACGAATATGCCCCCTCAGCCTGTTCTAGGATCGAAGCCTGCCTCCCCCACAGTGCTGGGGGCCTCCTGGGATCAGGGCCTGCGTTGTCTCCCCACAGCTCTGTCAAAGTAGACATGCTTGGTTGTCGGATGAATGAATGCGTTCATCCAGGAATGATAAGCATTTGTCTTGCCCTTTTTGACATCCCAATGAGAGACTGAGAGCGTTGTTAGAGGTCTGTGCCTCTGCCTCCTTCCTGTCCGCCCTCCCTACTGCTTCCTGCTGAGACTCCCACCCAGTGGCCAGCCACCTCGAAAACAAATATTATAAGGCTCCGGGGATCTGGAGGCTGACGGCTCTGTTCACCCACGACGCTGCTCAGAGAAGTAACGGCTTTCTCTGATTCCTGTCTTGGAGTTTTTTAAAACAAATACCTAAAGTTAAAATGTAAGAAAAGCACATACCACCGGAATAACTGAGGAAGTTGCAGTGAGAGTGTCAGCCTACCCTCCCCCCACCCAAACCCATGTGCTTAGGGACTCTCCCCAGACCCTGAATGCAGCCCCAGCACGGCATGGTCCCGGCGCACACCCAGCGTCTTGGGCTGTGTCCTCTCATGCCCAGGTCCTCGGGGTGCTTCCTGGCCGGTGGTCCCCAGCATCTTTTGGAATGGGCGATGAGGAGAGATCCAAGATGGCTGCTCGGGTAGACACCTAACCGCAGCAGCACACAACAATTTCAATGGAATACAACTAAAATGTAGAGTGGACATTGCCCAAAGCTACAGGTAGTCGACTGACTGAAAATGCTACAACAAGAAGGAAAGAGAAAACCAGAAGGAAAATCAGAGGAGCTGGAATGGGCGATGAAACTGCTGGCTGCCCAGACCCGCGCCCTGTCACTCAGCCCTGACATTAATATGTATCTCAGGCAGAGCAAAGCAGATTTTCTGTGCTGGGTGGCAGAGCAGATAAGCGTGGTCCCTTTGGGCCGAGGCCTGCCCCTTTAACCTGCACTCAGCCCTCCCTGTGTGATGAGCATAAAGGGGAGGAGGCGGCATCGGAGTGGCATTCAGGTGCTTTGCGGAGCTGAGGCTGGAGGGATGAGAAGCACAGGCATGCCCACACGCAGTGGAGTGGGGCGGGCCGCAGTCCCCGGCAGGGGCGCCGCTACCTCAGGCACACCCACCCACCTGCTGCCAGAGTGAATGGAGGCAGAACACACACAGGAACACAGCTGAGGTTGGCTTGATTTCATATTCTCTGGAGCGTGCTGGTGCTGTGTTTCAGGAGAGACAGAATGAGGGTTCATGGAAATACAGCTCAGCCTGGGAGACACGGCTTGTTAATACAGTGTTTGTGTATGGAATCCAATGAAGAAAAGTGAGAACCCAGAGCTAATCCAGCCACAGCTTATTTAGAATAGAAGAAGGTGCTAGAGAATATACACTGCCTTACGCCCTCAGGCTAACTTTTATGGGCACCTTCGGAGAGAGAGCTGGCCCAGAGGACGGGCCTGAGGGGAGAGGAGGGCAGGAGGCTTGGGTCCATGCAGGAAGGCAGCACGCCCGGCACTGGCCACAGCTGCTCCCAGGGCTGCATGTGTGGGTGGGCACGAGGGGCAAGGCATGCAGAGAACGTCTGATGCCTGAGCACCCCAGTGAACCCCAGCAATTCTGCAAGGTCTGTGTTGTCAGGCCCCACCATATAGACAGAAATCTGGGTCTTGCTCAATGAGATCCCACCAGGCAGAGATGGTCTCTTTCGCCCACTCTGCTTGGAAATGGCTGCCTGTCCTAAGAAAGTTCTGGACCCTTCCTCTGGTTCATCAAGGAGAAGGTGCATGAGTGATGTGTGATGCCCGCCGTGGCTCAGGAGGAAGACGTGATGATAGGCTTGTCATGGATTTTTATATTCCCCAGGTTAAGTGACTGCCCAGCTAGTGAGTGGCAGCGCTTGGAAGGAAGCTGAGGTCTGTTGGGTTTTCTCTGGTTTTCTCACCACTGCATCCCTGCAGACTGACATCTGTCTCCCTTTATAGTATGTAATAATTGTCCAAATGGGGCTCCCGTAGCTCCCACCACCCGTCCACTTTCCTTTGTAACAACCTGCTCGTGACCTGCCACCAGCCTGCAGTCACCCTCTTCACCACGGCATCACCCCGGATGCCCCTCCGCTTGGCCAAACGGCGAGTGAGGCAGGACGGACACTCGGTGTGTTTTATGTACAGAAATGTGCTGCGTAAGCAGCTTACAATGCGAGCACGATTGGATGAGTCGTGTTCATTCCCCTGGCGGTATGTTTCTGACATGGCGTGGTGGCCTTGCGCTGCCCAGTAGACTTTTCTACAGTGACATGAGGAAGCGCCATATCCGCCCCGTCCAGAACAGGAGCCGCTAGCCAGGGCGGCAACTGAGAAACTGCATTTCATTTTATTGTTTATTTTAATTGAAATACAGTTAACACATCACATTATGTTGGTTTCAGGTGTACAGTGTAGTGATTTGATATATGTATATATTGTAAAATGATTACCATAAAAAGTTTAATTAATATCCACCACCATATAGTTACAAAAATGTTGGGTTTTTTTTTTATTTTTTTTTATTTTTTTTTTGTGATGAGAACTTTTAAAATCTACTCTCTTAGCAACTTTCAAATATATGCTGCAGTATTATTAACTGTAGTGACCGTGCAGTCATGCCTTCCAGGACTCACATATCTTATAGTAACCAGAAGTTAGTACCTTTTGAGCACCTTCACCCATCTCTCCCTTCCCCCCTCCCTGCCTCATGCATACACTCACCCTGCCTCTGGCAACCACCCCTCTGTTCTCTTTATCAGTGAGTTTGGTTTTTTGTTGTTTGTCTTTCGGATCCACATATAGTAGGATCATGCGGTATCTGTCTTGTCTAACTTACTCCACTTAATCATGAAGCCATTAAGGCCTGTCCAAGTTATTGCAGATGGCAAGGTGTCTTAGATCAAAATAATATCCAGTTGTTGTATTAAAACTGCCTTAGTGTCCCACATGGTGGTTCTGGCCCGCTGTAAGGAAGGCTCCGGAGGGATGGGCCAGAGAGATGCTCCCGTTTCCCCGCGCCATGATGTCCCTGAGAAAATCCGCTGCTAAAGGACCTGAGGCAGCGCCAGCGCAGGCATAACAATAGCTCTTGTTAGGCAAGAAGGAACTCTCAGTGCCAAGCGAACAACAAGGACACATACACACACACACACACACACACACAGACACACACACAGACAACACACACACACAAACTCACACACAGACACACACACACACAGACACACACAGAGACACAGACACACACACATACACACAGACACACACACACACACAGATACACACACAGACACACACACAGACACACACACACTCATACATGCACACACGCACATCAGGACTGAGTCCTGGTTACTGGAAAGCAGGAAGCAAGCTGGTTCTTTAGGAGCAAGAGACTTCCCCCTCCCTCCTTTTCCAAAGACATCCCCAATACGGAGCTTTACTGTGGGGTTGCGGGTGCGGACCTGCCACATCCTCCGCCCTGGTTCTCCACGGTACCTGCCCGCACCTGTCCCTGGCTTCTAGCCCCGCCCAAGAGCTGCGATGACAGTTCCATCAGCCCATACATGAAAGGCCTGGAAAGACACAGCAGGTACACTCCCTCCCTGTGCCCACACGATGGCCTCCTGGCCTGAGGAGGGAGCCAGCGTGTGGGTCGGAGAGCTGGTCCCCAGGGAATGATTAAAAAAGGGTAAATGGGACTGAGTTCCCTGGATCAGGTGGTTCTGCCAGTGGCCAGCCTGAGGCCTCTCCAGGCCCAGCATGCCTCAGGGGGGCAGCAGCTAGACTTCGGGCGTGCCATCCAGAGTGGCCTCAGGGAGGGCTGCGTGACCTCCAGGAGGCCAAGCCTCAGAGTCTCCATCTGTAAGACGGGCCCTGTGCCCGTGTGCAGTGGTTCTGAGGACTGTGGGGCAGGACAGCCTTTTCGTCTTTCCACTTGTCGTCACCAGGGAAGTGACCACTACTTGTTCCCCTCCTAGGACCCCACTCAGGCCAAACCCCCCCTCTGCTGTGGCTCGCTTGGCCTGCAGGACATTGGCACCTGCGCAGATGAGCAGCATCAGGCCGGACACAAGCCTCCCAGCTCCCCACAGCACACCACCTCCTCTGGCTCCTCCCTAGCTCACCTCCCTTCTACCCGCCTGGCCCTATGGGCATAGGAGGTTGGACCCCTGTCCTGGCCTGCTTCCCTCCCAGTCCCGCTTCCTGGCGGGAGCCAAGCAGCAGGCGCTGGAGGTCAGGTGGTGCTCCAGATGGTCCATGAACGGACCCAGCCCATATTGGAAGCCAGACTCCGTTACGAAAGCCAGGCTGCCCACCTCCTGCCTGTGCGGGATGGGAGGCCTCCCTCCACCAGCTCCTCTTAAACGCGTGTTCTGTCTCGCCAGATGTTCCCATGCGTAATTTTGCGGAACTAGTCATTGAGAGCTGCCCGTGCTGTCCTTCTCAGATAGCTTTCCCCTGATTAATTCCCATCACGCGCCTGCTCTGTGCCGCTGCTAGGCAGAGAGTGCATCCACATCAGGGCGGAAGCGGGGCTTTGAGAATCGCGACTTTTGACAGTGGGCAAATAGCAGCTGCCGTCCTGCAGCAGGGGTCGGGGCCAGGCCTGTGCGGCACAGGGTGGATGGGTCTTCCTCCACAGCGCCCCGAAGCCTCTGCGGCGGTGCCCGGTGTGAGAGCCTGCCCACCTCCCTCAGGGCGGCGGGGAGATGTAGATGGGCACCTGTTGGCTCTCAGCTCCCATCTCCCAGAGCAGATGGAGAATGGCCGGGAGTGACGCCAGCCGGGACCACGTCTCTGCAGGCTGTTTGCGGGACATTGTTAGAGAGCATGCTGCCTCTCTGTGTTGGTTCACTTAAGATTCCCCAGTCCCTGTTGAGAACCTACTTGTGCCAGGGGCCTGCTGGGCCTTCGAGAAGATGGGACAGGGGCCCCTGGGGCCTTGGAGGTTAACTTTGAGCGGAGGAGACAATAAATAACGTAAAAAGGCGAGAAGACCATTTCAGAGACCAGAAGGAAATGGAGCAGGATGCTGAGGTGGAGAGGGCGGAGGGGAGGGAAGGTCTCTGTGAGGACAGGAGCCAGCTTTGCAGGGCTCTGGGCAGAGCTTTCCGGGCAAGTGGTCCACCGGGGTGGGATGAGTTGGCTAGATCAGGGAACAACAACCCGATCAGTGTGTTGGGAGTGGAGGGAGAGTGACAGGTCGGGTCAGAAGGGTCTCCTGTAAAGGCAAAAAAAAAAAAAAAAATGGTGGGACACCCCGACAATGAAGTACCTCAGCAAGAAAAAGGAATAAAGCTATTAGTTCACACAACGTGGATGGATCTTCGAGTCATTATGCTGAAGGAAAGAAGCTAAGCCAAGAAGAGTCCATAGTGTGTGATTCCTTTTACTTAAAAAGGGAAGGCAAACTTATCTATCATGACAGAAAGTCGATGGTGGGTGGCTGGGAGGGGTTGGGGGCTACCCAGGATACAAGGAAACTTTGGGGGTAGTGTGCTCATTATTTAATTGGACAGTTGATTTGATGTTAAAAGTTATCAAGTTGTAGACTTTAAAAATGTGCTGTTTTCTGTATGAGGTATGTGTTATATTCCTCAGTCAAGCAGTTTTTCAGAAGTGTTCTGATGTGAAGGGAATGGACAGATGGCAGGGCAGTAGCAGGCAGGGGTGTGGTTTCACTCAGCACGAACAGAGAAGTGTGGGGAGAAGAAGGAGACAGGAAGCCTAGCCAGGGACCCCTCTGTCACATGCTGAGAGGGTTAGAGTTCACCCCACTGGCCTGAGGGTCTTCACATTCCTGTGCAAAGGAATCAGAAGAAGAACCTGTTACACGTGCAGCGCCCACACCACATCCCCTGAGCCAGTGGTCAGCAAACTCATTAGACAGCAGAGCCAAATAGCAACAGTACAACGATTGAAGTTTCTGTTGAGAGCCAAATTTTTTAAACTTAAACTTTTTCTAACACCACTTCTTCAAAATAGACTCACCCAGGCCATGGTATTTTGTGGAAGAGCCACTCAAGGGGCCAAAGAGCTGCATATGGCTTGTGAACCACAGTTTGTCAACTAAGGCCCTGGGCTCTCCTCCAGCGCAGTTCAGGTGGGACAGGCCAGGAGGGACAGCCCAGGTGGGACAGGCAGGTGGGACAGCCCAGGTGGGTCAGGCCAGGTGGGACAGCCCAGGTGGGACAGGCCAGGAGGGACAGCCCAGGTGGGACAGGCCAGGAGGGATAGCCCAGGTGGGATAGGCAGGTGGGACAGGCCAGGTGGGACAGCCCAGGTGGGACAGGCCAGGTGGGACAGGCCAGGTGGGACAGGCAGGTGGGACAGCCCAGGTGGGACAGGCAGGTGGGACAGCCCAGGTGGGACAGGCCAGGTGGGACAGGCAGGTGGGACAGCCCAGGTGGGACAGCCCAGGTGGGACAGGCCAGGTGAGACAGGCCAGGTGGGACAGCCCAGGTGGGACAGCCCAGGTGGGACAGGCAGGTGGGACAGGCCAGGTGGGACAGGCCAGGTGGGACAGGCAGGTGGGACAGCCCAGGTGGGACAGGCCAGGTGGGTCAGGCAGGTTGGACAGGCCAGGTGGGACAGCCCAGATGGGACAGGCCAGGTGGGTCAGGCAGGTTGGACAGGCCAGGTGGGACAGGCAGGTGGGACAGCCCAGGTGGGACAGCCCAGGTGGGACAGGCCAGGTGGGACAGGCAGGTGGGACAGCCCAGGTGGGACAGCCCAGGTGGGGCAGGCCAGGTGGGACAGCCCAGGTGGGACAGCCCAGGTGGGACAGGCCAGGTGGGACAGCCCAGGTGGGACAGCCCAGGTGGGACAGCCCAGGTGGGACAGGCAGGTGGGACAAGCCAGGTGGGACAGGCAGGTGGGACAGCCCAGGTGGGACAGCCCAGTGGGACAGGCAGGTGGGACAGCCCAGGTGGGACAGGCAGGTGGGACAGGCCAGGTAGGACAGCCCAGGTGGGGCAGGCCAGGTGGGGCAGCCAGGCAAGTTGACAGGCACAGCCTCGGTGCTCCCAGGCTCTCTGCCTTTGTGCTGGGGGGAGGTGGGGATGGACTTCCCAAGCCACGGTGCCCAAGGCAGCCTTCTGCAGCAGGGAAGAGAGTCAGTAGACAACTGCCCAGCCTCTGCCTTGGAGAAACACTGAGTGCCTTCTGTGGGTTCCTTGGGGGTCCCCAGTGGAATACAGCCCCAGTCACCCACGGCACTGACCAGCTCAAATGCCTTATGGGGTTTTCTCGGGCCCTGACTCTTGGGAGCACCTTACCAGGTAAGCAGCCTGCACTCTAGTCCTTGCCCCGGCTCTGCTCTCAGGACCCCCTGAGCCAGGTCTGTGTTGGCTGTGCGCAGTGAGGCCCAGGACGCACTGGCGTGAAGCCGCTTCAGCAGTGAAGACTAAGGGTTCACCAGGGGGTGGCAGCCAGATCTGCTCTGGCAGGAAACTACCTCCCTGCGACAGGAGGTGGAGGTTGGAACAGCAGAGCAGGAAGCAGGGAGACCAATTAGCGGTGGTTACAGATGTCCCAGCGGGAGGTAGGATGACAGACCCATCAGGCACCACTTTGTGAAGGTCCTTTGATTTATAGTGTAAGCTTCGCACAGGAGGGAGACTGAGCCTTGTTTAACATCCCAGGGCTGTGCTTTCACAAGCCCGTGTTCCTAGCATTCAATTTCTCTTCATCTTCTGCTGCAAAATTTGATACATCAGTCTGACACCACGCATCTCTGTTTGTTAAATTTTGTCTCCAGGATCTTGACGTTGGTGCGAAGAATGTGAAGCTTTATGTCAACAAAAGCCTCATCTTTGATGGCCAGTTAGACAAAGGCGACGGGGAGGCCCCAGCCGACCAGAGCATCCCAGTCAGCCTGAAAAATGAGCAGATTGAGGGGGTGGAGAACAGCATTAATGCCCCCTCGGAAGAAGGCAGAGGTGCCCAGGGGATGGCGGGCACCACTTGGGACAAGGAGCTCAGTGCCACCTGCTCGCAGCCAGACGAAGAGGCAGGGGATATGGCGGTTTCTTCACCAGGACCTTTATTTGGTGAAAGGATGAATTCTCCTGGTTGCATAAAAGACAGTTTGTCCAAGTTAGAGGACCACTTCAGCTCGTCAGCAGCCCCAGACTCTGTGGGGGGCGAGCGTGCCCCTGCCCCCGGGCCCCCAGTGGAGTGCCCTCTGCTGGAGCAGGAGCTCTCACTGACTCTGCAGCCGAAAAGCCTCCCGGGCAGAAAGGTCTCTGAGGCGCCAGGGAAAACCCCCGCCTGGCTACAGCCCTCTCCCGCAGGGAAAGGCAGGGGGCAGGGAGGCAGGAAGCCCAAACCCCTCTGGCTGCGTCCTGAGAAGCCACCCGAAGGGACGGGCGGGCTGGTGCTGGAGGATGAGGACATCTTCAGGGAGGGCCCTGCGGAGGCCAGGGACGACGGCCCCAGGTGTGAGCCAGGACGGGCCAGCAGCCGGAATGCCGCCTCAGAGGACAGAGCCCCGAGGGTGACCCCCAGCGTCTGCAGGGATGACTTGGACATCTTTGAGCAGCCCTCCAACAGGGAGCGCCCCGCTAGTGGGAGGAGGGGCCGGAAGGACGCCCTCGGCAGCAGTCACGGTGATGGGCAACCAGCCCCAGCCGGCAGAGGTAAGCTCGGGGAGCAGGTGGGACAGGCTCATCATCCCTGCAGGAGGCTGCTGACTGGCACCAGCCACTCAACTCTCCAAGCCTCAGTTTCCTCATCTGCAAAGCAAGGGGTTCTTCCTACCCCAGGGGTCACCAATTTACAGTCTCAGGAGCCACAGGGGAGACAGCAATGAGTGAAATGGGCAAGAGATACTTTGTATGTTAAACTCATAGATATATTTGTTATTGCCACCACGATACGTCCCTTTGCTCATTTTTCTTTCAATACATGACTTTTCCAACCTAGACCTGGTTATTCTACCTCTGATAGACATTGGCCTCTAATTACTTCACTTTATCCTTAACTGTCTGTTAGAAAAATAACACAAGTATGATGATAAATAGCAATTGACTCTTGCCTGGATTTCGGAAGGACATTAGGGAGTGGTGGGGACTGTGGCTAACTGGAGTGCATGGCCAACTAAAGGAGGCAGCTGCTGCTTCGCTCAGGCTCTTTTTGGCTTTCAGGACTGCAAGGCCAATGTGTCAGATCTCTTTTCCTTTTGTTAAGAGAAATCAGAAATGTAGACTATTCCAATTTTCACCTGGTGACTTGTCTTCTGCTCTGTGAACTTCGCAGCAGATCATCTCTAATCTGTGAAAGGAGGGTACCAGAGGCTGGGTTTCTGAATATTCCACTCAGATTTGGCTGTTGGGAGTGTGGCATAGCAACAAGGTGTCAAAACATTTGAATTCAAACTGCTACATATAGGTTTGGCACTTACAGAGCAGGCACTGAGCCTCAGCATCTTTGTCTATAAAATGGGGGTCAGCACTCCTTCTCAGTGCCGTGAGGAGTAAGCTGATGGCTTTGCAATGGTAACAGCCTAGCCCGTGACAAGTGCTCCACGAGTGGCGGCCATTTCTTTCAACATTAGCTTGTTGGTTCTTTATTGTCCACAATCCACTGGGACCTACCAAGGCAGGGCTCACCCCTAGTCCTCTGAATTTAACCCCACCCCACATTGCATAGGAGCAATCCAGCCCATATCGTGGGCAAGCCTGGAGCGTCTCTGAGCCTCAGTTTCCTCATCTGTAAAATGCTGCCAGTAATACCCATCTCGGGTGCTGTGCCCATGTGCAGTGCCTGGCACAGTGCCTGGTACACAAGCGCACCAGGAGATGGTAGCTGCTGCTCTTTATCGTCACGACATTGGCACTGCCTGCACTCTGTGGCTCTATCTCATGGTGTATCTGTAGGTGAAACCCAGGTACAACTGACCCATAAGCCACTGGGAGGTTCGGGGTGCTGACCCTTCGTGTAGTCGAAAATCCACATATAAATTTTGACTCCCTCAAAACTTAACTACCGTGAGACTACTGTTGCCCGGAAGTCTTGTCAATAGCAAGGAGGCGATGAACCCACATTTTTATGTTATATGTGTTATGTAGGTATTCTTACAATAAAGTAAGCCAGAGAAAAGAAAATGTTATTAAGAAAATTATAGGGAAGAGAAAGTACCTTGACAGTGCTGTACGCATTTACTGAAAAAAGTCACATAGAAGTGGACCTGCGCAGTTCAAACTGGTGTTCGAGGATCAGCTGTATACATTTTCTCAGTAAGTCACATCAGCATCTACTCCATCATTGTAAACAAGAGTCCGAAGGTCTGCACTTAGAAATGTGACGAGTTTGGGCCTCCTTCAGACCCTGCCATGTCGCTTAGGACACAGAGCAAGTCCGTAAGACCTGAGTGTCTTCCTGTGGGGCCAGGACTTAACCCTGTGATGGTATCGGGGACAGCGGAGTGGGCGGGAGAGGAGAGCCGAGGAGCTCCTTGAGGGGGTCTCAGGCCCAGGTGTCTGCTCGCGGTGGGTCCTCCGAGTGTGGGAAGACTGAGTGACTCTGGGGCAGGCTGCTGGGCACCAGGCTCTCATCCAGGCGCCACTCAGGCCAGCTCACTCATCCTCCTATCAGCCCCGTTTACAGCGAAAGGAGATACGAGCTTTAAGCAACTTTCTTCAGGTCTCAGCCAGTCAGGGCAGAGCAGACTTTGAACCTGTGTCCTGCTCCAGCAGCCATGCTTGAAGCACTACCCCACGTGCCCTGTTTGCACAGCCGCCATCAGCCCCGCCCGGGGAGCCAGGCAGTTCTGAGCTTCCCTGGTAAACGGACCCTTGGAGCCTCTGGGAGTTAGGGGTGATGGCTTTATTCTAACATGTCCACCCTTTAATTTCTTTCCAGGCATGTCACTCGTTGGCTCAGTGACACATTAAGATCTGAGCCCTTAAGATTTAATGCTTGTTAAACCAGTCGTGCTAAAAGGGAAAGGCGCTTTGAAATTTTAAATTGCCCATTCCATAGAGCCAAAGCCATGCCGTGAGGCCCAGCTCCATGGGTGCTGCTAGGAAGCATGACTGCCAGACTCCTCCCTGGGCTTAGAATTGGCTCCATAAGGCAGCCTGGAGGGTTTTCTGTGCAACAGAGCATCGCACTGGAGTGACGTCTGCATTTCGGAATGTCGTTATCAGCGGTCAGTTGGCTACAGGTGAATGCAATCCTGTGGCCCAGTTTGAGCAGTAAAGGAGGTGCTGTTTGGGGAATGCTTGTGCTTCTGGACCCCCAGAGGCAGGAAGTGTAGCTGCTCACCTCATGGGTTTGGGAGGAGGAACCAGGACGCTGGCCAGCACCAAGAAAGCTTATCCCTGACTGTCTAGGTCCTACCTCTGCTTCCCGCTGGCCCCTGTCCCTCACCCTCCCTCAGGGGGTCGGTTTTCTCTGCCTTTGTGCACACAGCAGGAAATGGCCTGGCAGCCCTAGGGTGACTCAATGTTCTGGCTCTGTGGCCAGAGCCAGCTCCATAGTCTCAGGGGAGAAGTTGATTGGCCGACTCAGGTCAGGTGTCCACTCCTAGTTCCATCAGCTACAACTGGAGGGCAGTTCACCGAGAATAAACATGGTTCTGTTATATCTCACTATGTACTTTCTCATTTCCTGTTTCAGTAGCAATTAGCATACACCTCATGGTGGTGCCATTGATTTTTATAAAGTCAAGTGCAGAACTGTAGTTCATGTTAGTCTCAACCAAGGAATAGTTTTGCATCTTCTCATATCGGTGGTCCTCCCAGACTGTGTTGACTACAGACTCACGAAGCAGCAGCTTTCTGTTGCCCCTCAGACTTGCAGGTGGGGGGTGGCCAAGGACACTGACCCCAGCAGCTCCCTGACCCCAGGGACTCGAGAGTAGAGTGCTTTCCTGCAGAGAGGGAAACCGGCCCTCAGCGGTGGTCTCATCTTCGAGGTCTAGCAGAGCGTCTACACCTCTGCTTTTAAAACCCAGGGTACATCTTGGGGAGCAGAGGTCAGAAAGCAGAGCCCTGCCTTTCTTTACACCCAGCAGACACAGGGAGTCCCTGACACGGGACGTGGGTGCCATCTCCTCAGGGCCCTTGCAGACTGACCCAGGCCATTCATTTCAGTCCGTGGAGATCAAATCACAGTAAGCGAGCACTGATGATCCATATGGGCAGTCCCTCCTGCAGATGTTAAGCCTCGTGCCTGGAGGAAAGGATGGCGGAAACTCCTGGGTCTTTTTCCTGGCAGATGGGAAGGCGGGTGAAGACAGGTGCAGGAGACCTGACAGGTGGAGAGGGAGTCCCTCAGCCTCCAGGTCTGAGCACGGGTGCAATGGTGATGCCAGCTGTCCTTCCCTTTTGCTGGCAAACATTACTGAGCACTTCCTCGTGCCAGGTTTTGTGCCAGGCTCTGACACAGCAGGCAGCAGGGCAGGGTAGGCTTCTCTATGAGGAAGGAGACGAGAGGAGCCAGCTACCTGGGATCTGAGAAGAGAGCATTCCTGGCAGAGGGCACAACAAGGACAAAGGCTCTGAGACGAGATGTGACCTGGTGTGTCCACAGAGAGGAAGGGCCACCTGGCTGGAGCAGGAGGGCATGGGGGAAAGGTGGGGGGGCGGTTGGGGAAGTTAATGGGGCCAACTCGGGGCTCTGGAGCATAGTGAGGAGCTGGATTTTCTTTGGTTTTCCTTGTTCCCAGCGTGGCAGAGATAATGGCACTCAGAGGGGATGTGACAAAAGCCATTTAGGCACATGGAGTCTGAAGTGACGGCGTGGACATGTCTGCACCCCCCGAGGGGCATTGTGCGGTGGTGCCTGGGGTGGCAGTGCCTGCGTGGGAGCCAGGGCCAGACGTAGGGAGTGGAGAGGAGGGAGGAGCTGCGGGCGGGACTTGGAGAACCTGGCAGCGCTGTGTCTCCGGAGCCCGAGGGGAGCGTGGCCTCGGACAGCAGCCTGGAGTGAGCACTGCGAGAAGACTGTGCGTGGAGCCCCTGAGAGCCGCTGCAGTGGAGGGCTGGGGGGTTCATGGTGCAGGGATGGAGAGCCCCAGGCACCGACCTCTGACACAGCTGGATCCCAGGGCCCAGCGAGGCCCCCAGGAGCTCTCATCGCCCTGCTCCTGCCCTGCTTCCCCTCAAGCCACCCCCACTGGCAGCGAGGCGGCCACAGGCAGCGCCGCTCCATCCACGCTCAGCAGCTCCAGTTCTCGGAGAGCCCCTCTCTGCCCTGGTTCCTTCATGAGCCCAGCTTGCAAGGACGCTGTGGACATTTGCTTAATCTGAACGGCCTGCAGGCGGGGGTCCCCAGGGGAAAATCAGGGTGTTGTTCCCAGAGAATTCTGGGGAAGAGGAGTTTGAGGCAGAGGAAGCAGGTGGCAGGGGACGGAGTGGCGATGGGCGCAGCCGCTGCAGTGGGCGGAGGGAGCGCAGATCCGAGGCCTCCCTCTGCCTTCAGGGCCGAGATTTACGCTTGTCTGCAGGCTGAGAGGGCAGCGCTGGGGAAGGAGTGATTGAAGATTCTGGAGGGAAGTGATAATTGATGGAGCCGGGCCCCCTAGGAGACAGGCAGAAAATGGAGTGCAGGGCAGGGCACCATAGGAAAGGAGAAAAAGCAGAATGTCGGTGCCAGCTGCTGTTTTTCCAGAGTGACACCCTCCGATGGCACTTAGCCGTGGCATGGCCCCAAGGACAGCCCCTGCTCCACGTGCCCTGGGGGCTCTTAGGCTCTGTGAGGGCAGCGGGGCCTCCAGATGCCAGCCCTGGGCACGGCTGCGGCTCCTGGAGCCAGTTAGGCCGTGTGTGGAAGTCAAGTCCTTGCCGTGCAATGCACCTGGGTCATTTCAGCATTTTTCTGATTATAAAAATAATACAGGTAGGGAACTCAGAAGATAAGGGGACAAGAAAATAAAAGTCCTTCCTACCCCCACCCCGAAAGATCATACTAGCACGTCGGTGCAAGCTGCCCACACTAGGCTGGGCGCCTCTAAAATGGCACAGCGGCTCTTTTCATTTTACTTCTTTCCCGAGCCTTTTGCCTGTCACAGCAGTTAGAAAACTCCGTGCGTGTCACGTGACTGGTAGCCTGAGGCGCAGGCCCCTGGGTGGCTGACGCTGCGGCCACAGGCAGGGGCTTCGCTCTGGCTGTGTGAGGTTCTGAAGTGGAAAAACTTCCAGCAAAGGCTCCGACACAACCATCTAGGCCTCCCGTGATGTGCAAGAGGTTACATGCTTAGGAATTCGGTGCAGATTGAAAAGTATTTTGCTTTTTGTAAAACAGCATAGGCCCCAGACTTGAGTAACCAGAAACAGCTTTCTACCAGCTGAATGTGTGTGACAGGAGACTGTGCTCTGTGCCCTGCTCACCGGCCATGCCAGGGGGGTCAGTGGGCATTGAGACAGCCAACAGCAGCCTCACTGCTTTCTAGAATGTTCTCCTGAGGGCGGCTCCACCCAGCCGAGAGCTACTGGATGAGACACTAAGGGTTCCACTCCCACACCTGTCACTAATGGGCTTCCCCCTCCTGTGCCCTTTCTTCAGGAGACGCCTGGAGCACCAGGCCGCCGCCGCGGCCCCAGTGGCGCAGCGAGCAGGAGCACACGCTGCACGAGTCCTGGAGCTCCCTCAGTGCCTTTGACCGCTCCCACCGAGGGCGCATCTCCAACATGGAGGTGCAGGGGGACATCCTGGACGAGTTCCTGCAGCAGCAGAGGAGCGGCCGGCAGGGCGCCCAGCCAGCCCCCTGCAGGGAGCAGCCGGAGGCCCGGGTGGGTCCGGATGACTGCAGAGACGCAGGCGACCCCAGCGACTTCAGAATCCCCGTCTTGCCTTACGGGCGGCACTTGGTCATTGACATCAAGTCCACGTGGGGGGACCGGCACTACGTGGGCCTGAACGGAATAGAAATATTCAGCTCCAAGGGGGAGCCCGTGCAAATCGCGAGCATCCAGGCGGACCCCCCTGACATCAACATTTTACCTGCCTACGGGAAGGACCCCCGGGTGGTCGGCAACCTCGTCGACGGGGTGAACAGGACGCAGGACGACATGCACGTCTGGCTGGCCCCCTTCACGCCGGGCAAGTCCCACTCTGTCTCCATCGATTTCGCGCACCCTTGCCACGTCGCCCTGATCAGGATTTGGAATTACAACAAATCGCGGATACACTCCTTCCGCGGCGTGAGGGACGTCGAGATCCTGTTAGACACACAGTGCATCTTTAACGGAGAAATAGCCAAGGCCTCCGGGACCCTGACGGGAGGTACTGTATGTCCGTAAGGATGTTCCAAAGCCCTACCTGCTGCTCGCTGGGGCTCTGAGGGAAAACAAAACCCACCGGCTGTCAGTGGCGACGGGTCTCTCCCCTCCTAGGCCTGGCCCGCTCGCCGCCTTGGCAAGCGCTGACCTCATTAAACTTAAGGGCTGGGGACGGGACTGAGCCCGCAAGGGGGACCCTCTTGCGAGGTGCTGACTGAGGGAGCCTCTCAGGAGAACCCAGTGCAGGGAGGGGTGAGGACGTGGAGGGGGAGCTGAGCAAGTGGCGTCAGGGGAAGCCACTGCAGCCTGACCAGGGCAGCCTGGAGCATGCACTGCAGGGTCTGTGCTGCCTGGGGTGGGCGGTGGGGGTTGGAGCCCTGCAGGCTCCCCGCTGGGGCCTGACGCCCATGTCCTTCCAGCCAGCGGAACTCGGGCCCTCCCCCGGGGGGTCAGCGGGGATCCGTGAGCACCCATAGCATCTGCTCCGGTGCCCACCCACGCATGGTATCTCAGCGATTCTCCTCAGATAGGTGCCTTCGTTAGCTCGGTGGCCTGCGTGGTTCTCACAGAACATCGATCCCTTTGCCGATGTGAAGAACGGAGAACTGTCTGTGGCTCGGGGTTTATAGCTCAGAGCTGATGGGTCTGGGCCCTGGCCCACAGCGCAGTGGGATTTGGGAGCGTTGACCCTTGTCTTCCTGCTAACCCTTCAGCCCCAGAGCACTTTGGAGACACGATCTTATTCACAACCGACGACGACATCCTGGAGGCCATACTCCTCTCGGATGAGACGTTTGACGTGGACACGGGGGGCCCGTGCAGCCTGCCGTGCGAGGAGCCCCCGAGGAGGCCCAGCACCGCGGACGGCGCCGCGGAGGAGCGGCCCTACACCCAGGCCGGCCTGGGGGCCCAGGTAGGGCAGCCCGGGTGGGGGGCGGGCACCGGAGAGGTCTCCCAGCGGGAGAATGAAGATGGATCTCTCTGCACAGCTGGTGCTGCCGTTTTGACATTTCCCATTTCTCCACTTCGTCTTCGGTCCCGGGTGTCATCTTTCATTCTCTAATGGTTTTTATTTTTTTTATTTATTTATTTTCCCACCAAAGTAAAGGAAGTATTCAGATTTTAATCAAAGCTGGGGGAAACCCATGCTGTGTCCCCTCTGTCATCCAGGGTCTTCGGGAACTTCCTGCTCGAGGTTGCGTTTTGATCTCTCGGTTGTTTTTGATGGGAAGACTGAAAAGGCCTTCACTAGGCAGACCTAGAATTAAAATAATGACAATCCGGCGATGGTTTCTCGTTTGCGAATTGTGAGCTGACACCGCTGGTCTGGAGACCAAGGTTCAGCCCGGCTCAGGGTCATGCCAGGGTGCGCAGCAGGAGTGACGAAGTTAGAGCGTCAACACAGGACTCCAAAGGCTGCTTTTAACAGTGAACATCTTTTAATGAAAGATGGCCTTCAGGGCCAGGGCAGGCCAATGAAGAACGGCACTGGAGGGAAGACCCCAGGTCTCAGGCTGTCCTCGAGGCCCGCAGTCGGGCCGGGGGAGGGGATGTCCAGGAGTAGAGCACGGCTCCGGCCACCGCGGGCATGAGCACGCAGTGGGCTGGCGCACGGTCTGCTGGCGCCGTGGTTCAGGGCGTGAGCCTCCACCTCTAAGGGAGGCACTGCTGCTCCGCCAGACAAGACCTCCAGCTCGTGGCGACGCTCGTTCTGATTTTCTCAAATGAAGCCAGATATCTGGACTTTAATGTAAAACTATCCCAATTTAAAAACGTTAGCAAGCGATTCAAAATGTCTTCGAACCTTCGTGGGCCAGGAAGCACGTCTGCTGTCTGGATGTGGTCCGTGGGTCCAGCTGGGAGTTGACCTTGAGGCCTTTCGTGTGCCCAGTGGTTTCCCAGCGTGGAAACCCAGCCATGAGGGGCAGGGAGGGACGCTCTCGTCTTAGAGGAAAACCTGAGCTCATTGGGGGGGAGAGGGGTATCAACATCTGGGTCACACCCTAGAGAGTGTTAAGGTCAGTGCATCCCCGGGGGTCATCCTAGGAGGGGTCAGGGTGCCAGGGAGGACAAGAGAAGGCACATGGGCACCAGGGCGGTGACTTCCCTGGTGGCCCGAGGCTGGCTGGGTCAGGTGCTCCTCACAGGCCTTCCCCACCCTCCTCCCAGTGGCCGGACAGGGCCTGAGGGGCTGTTGCTAGGGGCGGGGCCTGGCACTCCTCAGGTGGCCCTTGGGGCTGGAACACCAAGACCACCCAAACTCAGGGTGACCTTCTGGACTTCACTTCTTTTTGCATCGCAGCTTTCCTGTCTGTAAAGTAGTGAAGGCGCTTTACCCAAGCGTGCGATGCAGAGGTCTAATGAGCAAGTTCACACAGGAGGCCCAAGAAGCAGGGCTGGCAGCCCACCTGGGCGGTCTGCAGGCTCCTTCTCCTGGCCACCCAGGGGCTAACCGGGAGCTCGAGAGTGCACCTGCCCAGGCCCAGAACCACGCTCCATAGCTCAAGTCCTTTTCCTCCCCTTCCTCTCTTCCTCTCTCCCTTTCTCCCTCTTTCCTTCCCTTCCTCCCTCTTTCCTTCCCTTCCTCACTCCCTCCTTTCCTCTTTTCTTCCTCCTTCCCTCTTTTCTTCCCTCCCTCCCTCTAGCTGACCAGACAGACACCGATGGCTCCTTCCCCGGTAGCGTCAAACTCCTCCCCTACCAGCAAGAGCTTCTGGCGGGACTTAGAGGGTTCCTGGGCCTGTTCATGTTACCAGTCAGGAGCCTCCACCGAGACAGAAAACACAAAAAGGACCCAGGGACTCCCCAGGGGCATGAGGTGGGCAGCAGCAGCTGGACACATCGCCAGCCAGCCCTGTGGGTCACCCCTTGCCTCTGCTTCTCCCCTAACCGGGGTGTAGGTCCCGGAAGTGGAGCTGCCACCCAGTGCCCCTGTGTCCGAAGTCACCACCCCGGAACCGGGCGTCTACCACGGGATCTGTGAGTACCCTGTCCTGGGCAGTGTCGGAGGAGGGAGGCCTTCGGGGTTCGGGTGCCCTGGTCCCTGGGACAGGTCTGCACAGATGTGGGCTGTGTGGCCAGCGGGCTGAAACCAGCGGGGGCAGAGACACCTGCTTGCTCCCGGCGCCCGGTGGGCAGCAGCCAGTTCTTCAGAGAAGTCGGAAATTTGGATTTTTATGTGAAATCTTCAGCTTCTTAAACGTTGGTGACTAATTTTATAATATTTTCAAACAACTAATGAGCCAAACACAACACATGTGTATCGGCCAGCTGGCTGCCGGTTGGTGGCCTCTGAGCAAATCCCATCTGGGCTTCACTGTCTTTTCTCTCGTCTTTTCCCATGTGACACTGCAGCCACCCTCCTCCTCCATGCACGCGCAGGCCAGCCCTCTGCCTGCATCCTGGATCTTCAGGCCAGAGGTGTCCACTGGCTCCTCACGCCTCCCTCCTGGTCCCTGTTAATGAGACTGTGGCTCACCTGCTTCTTGCATCGCACCTGCTCTTTCTTGCCCCCTGAGCACTCATCCCTTCCAGTTAATGTCTGTCACGCTCCCTCTGCCGCCTCCCCCGTCATCTCTAGAACAAAGCTGGACATCTGGGTTCAGCCGGTCCTCCTCCCCATACCCATCTCTGAGCCCCACCTGTCTCCCGTCCCAGCTGTGCCCTCTGCCCAGTGTGCCCTCCCTCTCCATCTCTCCTTCTCCATCCCTGTCTGTGGACTGCAACTGGGTTTCCAGGAAGCAGACTCTGGGATGGAGGAGACTGGGGCATGATGCTGGGGAGGACAGGAAGCAGGACGGGGCAGAGAGAGAAGCTGGGCCTCGTACTCACATGGAGGCCTCTGCCCACTCCTCAGGGAGCTTGAGCTGTGGCAGCCCTGCATCGTCCTGAGCTGAGTGAGGGGACAGGGCCTTACATGCCTAAACCAACATGTCACTGGACATGGGCTGCCTGGGAAGGGACAAGGCCAAGGGTAGCCGTAAGTGGGGGCACTCAGCTGTGGGTGTCGGAGGTAAGCACTCCCAGAATTACTCTCCTTGGCCCGGCATGGATCACATGCCCAAACACCTTTAACCAATCACTGGCTCCCCGCGGGGAGGGAGGTGTGAGATGGAAGCCACGCACGGCCCGGCCTGGCTCAGGGCGTCCCTGGAGTTCGTGCTGAGGCCCCGCCACCCGCACTGCTCCAGAGGCGGTCAGAGTGCAGTGATGAGAAGAGTGTCCCCCATCTGGTGATCTCCCCAAAGATGCGTCTGTAAATGTCCTTCCCACTGAGCCGGCGCCTGACCTTTCTCAGAACCGTGATCTCAGTGCCACTGGGAGCCTGAAGTGCGACCGCAGAGGCAGGAGAGCCTCTTGGCCAGCCCCCTCTGCACGCTCGGGCCCTGATGTCTGTCTCCCGCCTCTGAGCCTTTGGCTTTCCCGCACGCTGGCCACAATCCTGACCCCCTGGACCAGCCAGTGCATACTGGCTGCCAGTCCTGTTCATGTTTTTGTTAATCCTCTCATGAGGATATTTTTTCCCATTGCTTTTCAGAGAGTGTGGAAGGGAAGAAGAGGGGGAGAAAGAGAAAGAAACATTGATGTGAGAGAAACACATCAACTGGTTGCCTCCCACACTCACTCAGACCAGTGTCAGGGAGTGAATCTGCAACCAAGATATGTGCCCTTGATTGGGAATCGAACTCTAGACCCTTCGGTGCTTGGGCCGGCGCTCTAACCACTGAGCCACTGGCCAGGCTCCTGTTAATATTTTTGAAAAGGGATGTACAATTTGCAAACCTGCAGATGACAGGCATTTTGGACATTTTGCAAATGTCAGAAGTGATGTTTAGGAAAGGAGTTGAGAAAGTTGAAACACGGATGAGAAATAACAAAATTAATTGCCTTGTATCTAAATACTGTTGGACACACCAAAGGAAAATGAATGCGGAGCATGGATGTGAGCTCCGGCAGGCGAGCAGCCCCGAATCCGATGGCCTCGCAGAGCCTCTTCCAGGCAAAGGAAGGGTGAGCTGGGATGTGCGTTCCAGAGAGAGCAGCATGAGCGGTGGCCCTGACGGGAGAGAGGAGTAAAGGGACAGGATGCCATCTTAGTGGGGCCAGGAACCCCTGGTGCAAGAGGAGGTTAGAGAAATAGAAGCCAAGTGGACAAGCCTGTTGGCCAAGCATCATGGGAAGTCACTCCAGGCTGTTAAACATCAAGTGGGGGGACTTGATTGAGGCGTAGAGAAAGGACCCAGACTGCACAGGTTTAAATAGCACTGGCCCATTCACCCAGCAAATGCCAATCAGCAGTGTCCCTGCCCCAGGCCTCCTGAGGAAAGGGGCAGGGTTTTGTGTCTGGGTTTCCCAGTTGGCCCATTAGGCGCTAAAAACCATTCCTTTCCTCTCATGTACCTTTCCTTCCTGTTGCAGGCCTCCAGCTGAATTTCACTGCCTCCTGGGGGGACCTGCACTACCTAGGCCTCACTGGCTTAGAAGTGGTGGGCAAGGATGGCCAGGCCCTGCCCATCAGCCTGCACCAGATCTCCGCCTGCCCCAGGGACCTCAATGACCTCCCGGAGTACACGGATGACTCCCGCACCCTGGACAAGTAGGTGTCTGCAGGAAGCTTACTCATGGCAGCAGGTCCGGGGCCTGTCCTGCATCCTAGACTTGAGAGTCAAACGTCAGACAGCAACCCCCAGCCACCCCAAGGTCTGTGGTCACCTCGTCTTAGAGTTAAGGAACCCAGGCTCAGAAAGGGAGGGCGCCCCCAGGACCGCACAGCTGGAGCGCAGGCTGGGTTCGAAGCCAGGCTCTCCTGCTTCCAGACAGAGCTGTGCTTTGTTCTCTCCACCAGGCTTAGCTCCGGCCCGAGCACCGTGGCTGCTCAGGAGCTTTTGCAGGGATGGCCCTGCCTTTCCTCTGAGCGACCTCGCCTCTCAGGGGAAAGCTGTCCCTCCTGAGACTGGAGGTGGCTCCGAGGAAGTCCCACACTCTCCTCCACTGTCAGGTCTCATAAGCCAGTTTGGGTCTATCAGTCAGAGGGCAGCCTGAAATACAGCCTTGATCCATGCGGCCCATAACCCGCTGGGAGCACTGTCCCCTCAGGGCAGCAGCCCTGTCTGGCCCTGCGAATAGAGGAGTCCAGGAGTCAGAGGGATGAGAGTTCAAATCCTGGCTCTGCCCCTTGCCAGCTAGTAAGTTTCTTAGCCTCTTCAATAACAATAGAAATAATTACTGAAATTATAGTTGCCATGTTTTTTAGCCATTGTTAAATGCCAGGTGCTAAGCAGGTTACAGATATCCACCCTTTACTAATATGACAGGTACCCCTGGGATCTGAGGGGGAGAAGGGTTAAAAACTGGCCTGGCGGAGGGCACCGCCACACCCCTGCCTGGCCCCGAGTTTCCTGTAAAACGTCCTTTAGATCCAGAGGCCTGATCAGTCGGAGGTTGGATGGTTGGGTGTGGATGTCATTGTTTATTCCCTTCAGGGGTTGGCGGCCACAGCTCAGTGGCTTGGTCCATTAATTTATTAGGGTTGCAAACTGGTGATACACTGATGCAATCATTCTTTTTTCATCAATAAAGAGAAATTTTCCCTCAATTATTTGTTTACTCTGAGGTATAAGTCAAACAGGAAAGGCAAAATTAATTGCCTTGTATCTAAATGTTTGGTTCCTTCCTTTTATTTCTTAGTTTTCAAAAAAAAAAAAAAAACAAGTTACTTCTCTAGCATCCTTTAATATATTTGGTTATTTGTTCTTATTTATTTTTTGTTAATCCTCACTCAAGGATATTTTTCCATTGATTTTTAGAAGGAGTAGAAGGGAGAAATGGAGGGAGGAAAGGGAGGGAGGAAGAGAGAGAGAGAGAGAGAGAGAGAGAGAGACATTGATGTGAGAGAGAGACATTGATTGGTTGCCTCCCCCATGCTCTTTGACTGGGGCCTGGGATCGAACCTGCAACCCAGCTACATGTCCTTGACCTGGAATCGAACCTGAGCCTTTGGTGCTCAGTCCAACCCTCTAACCATTGAACCACATTGTCCAGGGCACATTTGGTTATTTTGGTTATCATAATCATAGATTTAAATGTCCTGCTTTGGAAGGGTTTCAATCTATTGTAATTTTTATCCTACTGATGCTCGACTGGATGCTCTTAGACCTAGGGCCATTTGGATATTTATAACATCATTTGCGGGCCATAGAAAATTATCAACATAAAAATTAGCCTGCTATCTGCGGTCAAACTTTTAACTAACTCATCCTGATGCCATGACAGGGCCAGACCACCCCTGTCTTAGACATTGGCAGCTCCTGGATCCTTTTTATTTTATTTCTTTTTTTAAATATATGTTATTGATGTCAGAAATGAAGGGGCAGGGGGGGTGGGAGAGAGAGAGAGAGAGAAACATCAATGATAGAAAGATTCATTAATCGGCTGCCTCCTGCACGCCCCACACTAGAGATTGAGCCTGCAACCCGGGCATGGGCCCTGACAGGGAATTGATCCGTGATCTCCTGGTTCATAGGTGGATGCTCAAGCACTGAGCCATGCCGGCTGGGCTTCTGGATCCTTTTTAAAACAGTGGTCTCTGGCAACTTCCCTGCTTTCTGACATAACGGGTCATTCCAGGCTCATTTTATATATTTCTTTTTAAAAATTCTTGTATGATATAAGTTTCAGGTGTGTTCATCTTGTATATTTCTTGTCCCAGATATGGTCTCAGCCACCTGTCCACAAAGCCCTGGTTCCTTTAGTGGGAAACGGTGTTTAGAGACCATAACCTGGCCTCTAGGGATGCCCACGGCTACTGGGTTGGTCATTGATTCAGGCCGTTTGGTGTGCGGAGCTGGGAAGGGTCAGTGGGTATCCTTAGGTGTCTGTGGCCCTCCCACACCCATCAGTGGTGTACATGTCAACAGTTCTCTCTCCTCTCAGAACCGGACAGCAGTCTTGCTCTGGAGGCAGCCACAGGCCTAGGACAGAGAGGGAATTGCTTTGGGAAGGAAATAGAAGGTTCTCTGGTGTAGTCCTCCGTCAGCTTGACTCCACACCCCCCACTGTTAACTCGCTGAATTTCCCCCGGTTTGAGATGCCAGCCGTTGTAAGACACATCATCCATCAATTTAATAACCGCCTTTTAGAGAAAAAGCAAAGAACATTACCTCCTTGGGTGAACGCTTCGACTATGAGACTCATTCCAAATCTAAAATTTTTAAATGTAGAAAAGGAAAAGAATAAGAGTTTATTTTAAAGGATAGGAAGCAGCCCTGGCTGGTGGCTCGGTTGATTGGAGCATCGTCTCACACACCGGAAGCCTGTGGGTTCCGTGCCCTGGCAGGGCACGTCCCTAGGTTCTTGGTTGGGGCCCATGTGGGAAGGTAGTGGATTGATGCTTCTCTCTCCTCCTTCCCCTTCCTCTGAAAAATCAGGAAGCATGTGCTCAGGCGAGGAAAAGACAATACAGTACAGCCCAGGACAGGTCAGAGCTTCAAAGTCACCGGAGAGTGAGGAAGGGCCCTGTGCCCAGGCCTCTCGGCGGCAGTGCCAGCCGTGGCCAGAGCCACAGGGGGAGGGCGGGGCCTGGTGTCCAGGGAAGTCGGGCAGGACAGTCTTGGGTTCAAACACGGGCAGAGCTGAGGAGGGTGAGGCAGGCTGTTGGAGCAGGAGAAGCGGAAACTGGCCCGGACGGAGCAACTGAGCAAGATGACAAGCTCAGAGCAGCGGCAGGGAGCATGGAAGCTGGGCTCCTCCTGCCGGGAAGCTCCCCCCGATGCCCATGCGGCGGGGTTACAGCACCCCGAGACACCTGCCCCCATGCTTGTCCCACCCCCGAGCTGCCAGGTTCACGCCGGCTCCCGTGTCCCTCCCAGCACAACGAAGAAGGGACAGATTCTTTCAAACGCACGAGTCCGTACAGCCTTCACAGGGGAAACGGTCCCCTCCGCCCCTTCGCGCAGTCTCCCGGGTCCTGGTCCTCACTTCCCAGCAGTCAGCGCAGGGCCCTGCCGCCCGCAGCCCGCCTCTCCCCTGTGGCTGCACCCCCCCCCCACCCTCAGGGTGGGCACTGAACAACCGAACAGGTTTACTTACCCTCCCCCCTGCTCTGCGGCCCAGTTCTCTCTTTTCCAATGTAAACAGTGGGACTCTCAGGAATGTCCTGTGCAGACGGCCGTTCCAGCAGGTCGACTACATGTTCCCCGGGAGAAACCTAGAAATGGGACCGCTGGTTCTAGGGGCTGGAAAATGGCACATCTGCCCCCTTTTAAGAAACTCGGATGATGGCTTCACTGCACCTTAAACGGCACACACCATTACTTTCTCCCTGTTCCCTTTTGTCTCAGTTCACAGTGGGGAGGGGGCCCCTCGCTGTTGGTTAATGAGGCTCACGTCCCTGAATCCTCTCCGGCCAGCCAGGCCCCGGCAGGCAGGGGTGCAGAGGCCGGTGGGGGGGGGGTGACCCCGCGCTGGCCACCACCCCCCTCACCGCGCCCTCTGCCGCGTGCAGGTTAATTGACGGAGCCAACATCACGATGGAGGATGAGCACATGTGGCTGATCCCCTTCTCGCCGGGGCTGGACCACGTGGTCACGATCCGCTTCGACAGAGCGGAGAGCATCGCGGGCCTACGCTTCTGGAACTACAATAAATCTCCCGAGGACACCTACCGCGGGGTAAGGGGGCAGGGCCGCTCAGCCGCCGTCACGGCAACGGCGCCTTGATGAATGGCTGGCGTGGCTGCCGGAGAGGAGCATAAATCCTCCAGAACTTTCCAAAGGCCGCGGGGGTTTCGGCCGGGAGAGCAGGCCGTGGTTTCCTCCTGCAAACGGCAGAGGCAGCCTGAGGAGCCTGGCGGACTCGGGGGACTGGCGCCTAGTCTGTCCTGGGAGCTCGGGGGTGATCAGTGTGCCCTGTCCCCGGGCGCTGTGGGCAGGCCCTGGTAAGGGCTTCTCATGCCATTGGCCGCTCGCCCGGCGCTGGAGGCAGGTCTGTTCCCTCGTCTGTCAGGAAATGAGGTTCAGAAAGTCCAGTCGCTCATCCGGGGTTCTGAGCACAGCGCACGCCCCTTTTTTAAAAAGGAAAAAAGAAACTGTGCCCCCCCACCCAACCAATTGGATGGCTACCCCCAGGGCACCTGGCTGTGGGCCATTGGCGGGGTTAGAGCCAGGCCTGGGCTCCTGGTGCCGAAGCTTCGATCACTCCGGTCCTTGGGCAGATGCTTAGCCTCTCAGAACTCGTGTCCTTAGCTAAGATGAGGGGATTAACACCCCCTCCCCACCGCCACCCGCCAGGGAACACCAGTGGCCCGGGGCAGCCAGGGACGCTTCCTGGAGGAGATGGTGGCCCCGGAAGAGGAAGGGGCCACTGGGCCTCTGCTTGGCTCTTGCCAGCTTCGCTTTCGGGGGCCTTCTCCCTGGGCACACCTGGCAGTGCCAGGCTTTGCGAGCGCCAAGCCCAGCAGAAGAGAGGCCTCCTCTCTCGAGGCGCCAGCTAACCCAGGACTGGTGCTGGCTGCTCCCGTTCGCTCAGGCTGAACCAGCCCAGGCAGGGGTGCGAGTGCTCAGGTTGCAGGCCAGGGCCCAGGTCCCGCCTGGGGCAGGTGGGAATTAGGTTTGAAGGAAGCAGAGGGGACAGGGGGACAGCTTTTGGGCCCTCAGATCCGGCCAAAGCTGTCACCCTGCCTTCTCAGGTTTATGTGCCTGTGACTAACCGACTGCACACGGGGCTCCCTCATGCTGACGGACAAAGGGCTCCGAAGCCAGGGTCCCCTCCGGAGCTCCAGAGCTCCCGGTAAAGTTCCGCCAGTTTGGCCAGCAGCGGGTCCCAGTAGCTAACCATGAAGGTGGGGTGAGGTGCCACGGGGCCTGATGCCAAAACGTGTGGGTGGAGGGCGGTGCTGGCCTGTCGTCCCCTCCGCTCCCTCAGAGCTGAGCCACCTCCCGCCCGGCCATCGGGGCTTAGATTTACTGCGAGGTCCCGGCCACCTGGCCGGCAACATCTGGCCTGGAACCGGGGGAGCCTGTGGCCCAGGTCCAGTGATTCCGCCTGCGCTTAGTACGCACCTGCTGCGTGCCAGGCCCTGGGGCAGAGGGAGAGATGGTCCAGCTGGGGCTCAGCCACCCAAGGACACTGCCCTAGGACAGCGAGGGGCCCCTGGGGAGGTGTGTGCAGGGCTGACGGAAGGAGCAGTGCAGCGTGTATGTGCCAGGCGTGCCCTGTCCTGGATACTTTACATAAGTGAACTCATTACTGAGCCCATTTAACAGATAAGGACATCGAGGTGGATGTCAGAGCACCTGAGTCCATGCCCTTGACCACCATGAAATACCACCTCAGGCCACGGTGACGTCCCCTGCCTGCCCAGCGCCCAGCACGGCGGGCACAGAGGGGATGCCCTGGAGAGTGGACCGGCCTGGGAGGCAGCCTCCGGCGGGCTGAGTCACACGCAGCTCCGGCAGCAGCTGGGGGGGAGGCACACGCTGCCCCTCCCGGCCCCTGCAGCACGGCCTCCTTTGTGCCCCAGGCCAAGATCGCCCACGTCTCCCTGGACGGCCTGAGCGTCTCCCCGCCCGAGGGCTTTCTCATCCGGAAGGGGCCCGGCAACTGCCACTTCGATTTTGCTCAAGAAATCCTCTTTGTGGACTACCTGCAGGCTCGGCTGCTGCCCCAGCCGGCCCGGAGGTGAGGAGCCGCACACCCCCTCCGCACACCCCCCCTTCTCCCGCCGCTCACCCCCCTCCGCCCGCCTCTCACCCCCTTCTCCCGCCGCTCACCCCCCTCCGCCCGCCGCTCACCCCCCTACTCCCGCCGCTCACCCCCCTCCGCCCGCCGCTCACCCCCCTTCTCCCGCCTCTCACCCCCCTCCGCCCGCCGCTCACCCCCCTCCTCCCGCCGCTCACCCCCCTCCGCCCGCCGCTCACCCCCCTCCGCCCGCCGCTCACCCCCCTTCTCCCGCCGCTCACCCCCTTCGCCCGCCTTTCACCCCCCCTTCTCCCGCCTCTCACCCCCCTCCGCCCGCCGCTCACCCCCCTCCCCGCCGCTCACCCCCCTCCGCCCGCCGCTCACCCCCTTCTCCCGCCGCTCACCCACCCCCCTCCGCCCGCCGCTCACCCCCCTTCTCCCGCCGCTCACACCCCCTCCGCCCGCCGCTCACCCCCCTTCTCCCGCCGCTCACCCCCCTCCGCCCGCCGCTCACACCCCCCTTCTCTCCCGCCGCTCACCCCCTTCTCCCGCCGCTCACTTCCGCCCGCCGCTCACCCCCCTTCTCCCGCCGCTCACCCCCCTCCGCCCGCCGCTCACCCCCCCTTCTCCCGCCGCTCACCCCCCTTCTCCCGCCGCTCACCCCCTTCTCCCGCCGCTCACCCCCCTCCGCCCGCCGCTCACCCCCCTTCTCCCGCCGCTCACCCCCCTCCGCCCGCCGCTCACCCCCCTTCTCCCGCCGCTCACCCCCTTCTCCCGCCGCTCACCCCCTTCTCCCGCCGCTCACACCCCCTCCGCCCGCCGCTCACCCCCTTCTCCCCGCCGCTCACCCCCCTCCGCCCGCCGCTCACAACCTTCTCCCGCCGCTCACCCCCCTCCGCCCGCCGCTCACGCCCCTTCTCCCGCCGCTCACCCCCCTCCGCCCGCCGCTCACCCCCCCTTCTCCCGCCGCTCACCCCCCTCCGCCCGCCTCTCACCCCCTTCTCCCCGCCGCTCACACCCCCTTCTCCCGCCGCTCACACCCCTCCGCCCGCCGCTCACCCCCCTCCGCCCGCCGCTCACTCCCCTTCTCCCGCCGCTCACCCCCCTCCGCCCGCCTCTCACCCCCTTCTCCCGCCGCTCACCCCCCTTCTCCGCCGCTCACCCCTTCTCCCGCCGCTCACACCCCCCTCCGCCCGCCTCTCACCCCCTTCTCCCGCCGCTCACCCCCCCTTCTCCCGCCGCTCACCCCCTTCTCGCCGCTCACCCCCCCGCCGCTCACCCCCTTCTCCCCGCCGCTCACCCCCCTTCTCCCGCCTTTCACCCCCCTCCGCCCGCCTCTCACCCCCTTCTCCCGCCACTCACCCCCCTCCGCCCGCCTCTCACCCCCTTCTCCCGCCACTCACCCCCCTCCGCCCGCCTCTCACCCCCTTCTCCCGCCACTCACCCCCCTCCGCCCGCCTCTCACCCCCTTCTCCCGCCGCTCACGCCCCCTTCTCCCGCCTTTCACCCCCCTCCGCCCGCCTCTCACCCCCTTCTCCCGCCGCTCACCCCCCCTTCTCCCGCCTTTCACCCCCCCTCCGCCCGCCTCTCACCCCCTTCTCCCGCCGCTCACCCCCCTTCTCTCCCGCCGCTCACCCCTTCTCCCGCCGCTCACCCCCTTCTCCCCCGCTCACCCCCCTTCTCCCGCCTTTCACCCCCCTCCGCCCGCCTCTCACCCCCTTCTCCCACTCACCCCCCTCCGCCCGCCTCTCACCCCCTTCTCCCGCCACTCACCCCCCTCCGCCCGCCTCTCACCCCCTTCTCCCGCCACTCACCCCCCTCCGCCCGCCTCTCACCCCCTTCTCCCGCCGCTCACCCCCCCTTCTCCCGCCTTTCACCCCCCTCCGCCCGCCTCTCACCCCCTTCTCCCGCCGCTCACCCCTCCGCCCGCCGCTCACCCCCTTCTCCCGCCGCTCACCCTCCTCCGCCCCCCGCACACCCCCCTCCGCCCGTCGTGCGGGCTCTGCTGCTCTGAAGTGTCCGCCTGCAGCGGTTGGAAACGGTGATCAAACGCGTTGCTTTCAGCTTGGATGTTTCTAAAGCTCAGCCAGGCCTCTCCCGGCAGCCTGTGGGACGCACCCACCTGGTCTGGTGTTTGGGTTTCTCACAGGCCGGGGTGCTGGAGCTTTTAAATGCTCCTCAGGCTTCCAGCTGGGAAAAGAGCATCGAGCCGCCTGGCTGCAGACTGCCGCGGGCTGGTTCAGGGAGGGCCTCCCTCCCCGGCCTCTCAGCTCCTGACTTAGATTCAGAGAAAACAGTGCCTCGTGTTTCATGGATTCCCTGGGATTTCTTGGCCCTGTTCTCAGCTGCATTAACTTCATAGCCATTTGTAAATGCCACGTTAAGGCCACTCACTCAAACCCCTGATGTTCTGATGCCGGGGGCCAGGTTCTCCAAACAAATTGAGTTTCCCTCCACGGTGGCTGGGCCCACCTCTTGGGCCAGTCACTGGGAACTGTCGTAATGATAACATTGCCCTTGGAATGGAGGGAAGCCAGGCCGGCGGAGCGCACTGGCTGAGACCAGGGAGAGGGCCCGGTGGGAGGGGCGTGGAGGAGGAGAGGGCTGTCCCTCCAGAGCACCTGCGTGTGCCTCATGCTTCACATTCATTCGGGTAGGGACGATCTGCCCATTTTACAGGTGTGGGAACTGAGGCCCAGCTAGTGAAGCCACTTGCTCAGGCTCAAGAAGCCCACCTTCTGGCCTCCTCTCCCCGCCCTGACCCCACTCTCCACTGCACGCCCCCCCCCCAGCTGCTTCCTGTGGCAAACAGCACCCCCAGCCCCTTCTCACTCTTCCCACGGCTTCCTCCTCAGCTCAGTCACCACCCTCCTGCCCGGGGCCCGTCAGGTGCCTGGCTGAGCTCTCGGCACAGGGGCAGGCGGTGGGGGGTTAAGAGAACTCTGGAGCTGCACAGCCTCGGTCACAACCCAGTTCTGCCTCCTGCCAGCTGTGCGGCCTGAGCAGCAAGGAGGTCTCACTGCCCGGGCTGTGAGTACCAGCACTCGGGCGGTCTAAGGCATAGAAGGGTCCACGCCAGTCAAGCCGGTGCCCGTGCTGGCTGTGCCTGAGCCTCCCCAGTAGAGGGGAGCTCCATGCGAGCAGGAGCTTCGCTGCACCCCCCCTCCCTTCCCCCCCCACCCCCCCCTTCCATTCCGGAAGGCTACCACCATCCGTCTTCAGAGGCTGCCTGGGAACAGCTGGCCCGCCTTTCGAGCGCTTGTGTTCTGTCTTGCTTCCTTAGGCTGGACACAAAAAGCCTGGAGCGGGCGAGCATGGACTACGAGGCCCCGCTGATGCCCTGTGGCTGTATCCTTCCCCCTCCGCTCACCCCGGGCCTGCGCAGGGGAGGGCATGCCCCCCGTGGCCCGTCCTCTTAAAGCTCCCTGCCCCCTCCTCTGGGCAGCCCGCACGCTTGAACGGGCAGGAGGGAACAGTTCTCTGTCCTTGGCACTCTGCAGTCAGGGAAACTGAGGCAGGGAGTGTGAGGCCTGGCCAGTTTGTTCAGCACCATGTAGTGAGTTTGTGACAAATGTGTCCCCACCCTTCCAGCTCCCTGGAGAGCACTGTCCCCTCCTGCTCCTTGTCTCCTGGGCCCGGAGAAAGGTTTTAATTCTTTCACACACATCACACACACACACACACCACACACATCACACATGTCACACACACACATCAGACACACATTACACACATCACACACATATCACACACATCACACACATATCACACACATCACACATTATCACACACACATCACATGCATATCACACATATATCACACACATTATCACACACATCACATGCATATCACACACATATCACACATATCACACACATCCAACACACATCACACACATATCTCACTCACACACATACACACACACACACACAGTTCAAATGAAAGAGAATCAGATGCCACGTACAGTTTGCCAGGATTCCGTTTCAGTGAGAGAAAAATTCACTTTTTGCTCCTGTTCATCTGCACAAACCCTGTGTCACTGCCTTCCTTCGGTCTCAGGAAACCACGCCTGTTTCTCCTTAACAGCGCGCCCCAGTCATCTTTCAGTTTCAGCTCCTGACCAGCTGGGGTGACCCCTACTACATCGGCCTCACCGGCCTGGAGCTGTACGACGAGCGGGGAGAGAAGATCCCTCTGTCGGAAAACAGTATCCTTTCCGGGCAGGAGGGGCTCCGGCCGCGCTGCAGGGAGAGCCGGGGGGGAGGGGCTCAGACTGCGGAGGGAAATGGCGCCGTAGGGCCCAGACCTGGGAATAAACGTGCAGTGGGCTCGGCTTACAGTCAGATGCCGACCCGTGGGGGCGGGCAGAGCAGCGAGAGCCCCGGCCATGCCTAGCCAGCCCCGCAGCTGCGTTCCACCACACAGCGTCGGTGGCGGGGTTGGGAGGCCACCAGCTGCGGCTCTTGGAGTCCTAAAGGCTCTGACAGGCCTGTAGGAAGGGGCCTGTCACACTGCTCACCTCAGTGTGTCCCGAATGTATTGACCCTGGCACCCTGTGATCACGGAATGCCACACAAGGATTTGCCCGATGAGTTTTTAACTGTTTTAACTTAGTATTTTTGAAAAATTAGTTTTCATATGAAAACCCTAATCTTTAGCTTTTTTTTTTTTTGAGAAATTGGCAGTGCCAGGCCACAGTCAAGAACAGTGAAGAGGGCTGGACACAATGTCTGCTACCCTCCCCCCCCACCCCCACCCCCCTTCTAGTTGATCTCAGCCCTCAGTCCTCACTGTTACCTACCAGGCCCAAACCCAGCGTTAATATTTACTGAGGGCTCCCCTGTGCCAGGCACTGTGCCAGGGCTTGCCGCATGGTGCCTCATGTGCCCTCACAACAATCTTGTGATGTTATTCCCATTTTACAGATGAGGAACTGAGACACAGAGAGATTGAGTAACTTGCCCAGGGTAACACAGCCAGTGCATGGTGGAGCTGGGAGTCTGATTCCAGAGACCATGCTCTTGATAACTGAGCTGCCGTGTCTCGCTGATGGAACCGGCCTGCCCCCTCCGGGAGCCGACACCCCACAGTGAGGGGCCTGCCAGGGCAGGTCAGACCCCAGAAGCTGCCTTGCAGCCCTGGGGTCCTGGGTTCCAGCGGCATCCTTTTCCGCCTTCCCTGGTGTCACCATCCTCCTCACCTGGAGTGAATGATTCTTGCTGGTTTTGGTCAGCAGGTTCCATGGTTTTGCTGGGAGAGCTCACATCGGGGTCCTTTGAGATCCCCGCATCAGTATTCCCATTTTATAGATGAGGAGCCAGCCCAGAGGCGTCCGTGACTTGCCCAAGGCCTCGGGTCAGAAGGGCAGAGCCAGAGCTGGACGCAGGTTCTCTGGCCCCAGTCAGTGCCCATCAGGGAGCAGCAGCCCCTGAGCCAGGCCCCCTCCAGCCTTCCAGGCTTGCACGGTCCTCACAGGGCAAGGCAGAGCCGGCCGCGACCCATCGCCCTGCAAGAGAAACCCTTCGCAGTTCGCCCTTTCCCCTCCAGAGCGGCCGCCACGTGTCTTGTTCCTCCCTCCAGCAGTTGGCGAAACGGGGCTCCCATCCTCTCGCAGCCCGCTCCCCTCACGCTCCCGTTTCCCCGGAACCTGTCCGTCAGGCTGCTCTGCCTGCAGGCCGGTCCCAGGCCCACAGTGCACTGGCGGCTGGCTGCCGCACGGGTGGCACGGGCCAAGCACATTTCTCCACGTTATGGCAGCTTAGAGGCCCCTCAGACATCGCCGCCTTCCCCGACAGCGTGAACTCCCTGGAGGGCGTGTGTGGGGACGTGCGGACCCCGGACAAGCTCATCGACCAAGTGAACGACACCAGTGACGGCCGGCACATGTGGCTGGCCCCCATCCTGCCTGGCCTGGTGGGTTCTCGAGGCTCTCCGCCCGGGGTGGATGGGGACACCTCTTCCTTCAGGCCAAGTTCACCTGCAGCAAGTCAGGATGCAGGGAACCCGCAGGAGCCCGCTCTTCTGGCCAGCGTTCTTTCTCTTTGCTGAGGGGGGGGTGTCATTTAAGGGACACGGGGAGATGAAGGACCACATGGGACTCTGAAGCCGGGGCCCCAGTGCAGCTCCCTGTGGGCAACCTTCTCCGCTCCTCCTCTGCCTCTGCTGCTCTCTGGCCTCCTCCTCCCAGCTCCCTCCTCCCCACACTCACTCTTTCTGCTCCCTCCTTATGGCACCGGGCACTTGTCCCCAATCATGCCCTCTCTCTGGCACCAAGGCTGCCTGGTCATCTCCAGCCAACTGACTCAGTTTCCCCAGCCACAGACCCTGCAGTTGGTCCTTCCGAGCTTTTTGCTCCAATGCCTGACGGAGAGCCTGGGGGTGGGCTTTGCTCACCGGGGCCTGGGTGGTGGTGGGCGGCAGGGAGGGAGGAGGGCAGCCAGGAGCTGGGACAGCCGCAGGGCCTGAGGCCGGGCAGTCATGTGTGGTAATGTCTGCGTGCCCGTGTGACTATTACACGTCCCCCTTTCCACTCTGTGGATTTGGGCAGGAGGGTAAGGGGGTACATTTTTCTCTCAGTTCTGGGAGGGAGGTTTTCCAAAGGGCCTTCCCCCAAATTGCCCCCCTCCCCACCATCAAGGGTCCTTCAGCTTCCCCCGAGTGGAGGCCAGCGCCCTAGCCCCACCCCCATTACTAAGGGGAGTGCAGAGGAGCATCAGCCTTAGACCCGGCCACAAGGTCGTGGCCCTGCGCAGCCCAGCCTGCTGCCAGCTTGCGTGTGGCCAGTCACTCGCATCCTGAGGATGGCCACAGGCGAGCACAGGGCCGCACTGGGCTGAGCAGCTGGAGCCCGGGGCCTGCTGGGTGCGCGTGGCTTCGTTCTCTCTTCCAAGGAGCCCCTGGTACTTGAGAGAGTGTTGGGAAGGGAGGAGGGGAGGCGATCGGGCGCCGCTTTACCAGCTGACTCTGCCACTGATCCGAGCCACCCTCCCCGCTCCCCACGGAGATTCAAAGACGCTGGTACTGAGAATCCCCCAGCGTGCCTCGGCCTGTCCGCTGTGCTCTCCGCGTACAGCCGGGAAAGGACCAGCGGCCAAGGCGGTGCTGATTGCCGGCTGGGCCCCTGCGCTCAGTCCTGGCCTGTGCTTCGGCCTCATTGCCCCAGACTCTCTGGCCTGACCGCGGGCAGGGCAGGGCAGGGTGCCCGGTCCTCCGCAGTGTTCACACGGGGCCACGCCGGCCCGGGAGCAGGCTCCAGGAGCCAGCGCAGCTCTGCGGCGAGCGCAGCCACACGTGACCTGCCTGCCGATGGGCTTCGGGAGATGGAAGCCTTGGGAACCCTTCGCCATGGCCCAGCAGCCAGGCGCCCGCCCAGCCCGGAGCCTCTGTTTGCAAACAGCCTGTTAATGAGCTCTCTCCCCGACAGGTGAACCGGGTGTATGTGATTTTCGATCTGCCTACCACCGTGTCGATGATCAAACTGTGGAACTACGCGAAAACGCCCCATCGAGGGGTGAAGGAGTTTGGCGTGAGTGCTCATTAGCGGCCTTAGAATCGCGCTCGGTGGCGATTAGGCCCCGGCCGTCACCGTGTGATGCGGTTCAGCTGGCTCCTCTCTGTGCCGCCTAGACACAATGCCAAGTCCCCCGTGCCAGGGAGGCTCCCAGCCAACCGTGAACGAACCTCCTCCCAGGCTGGAACCCTCATCCTGAAAACACAAAGCGGCTTTTCTCCCCTCCCCTGCCCTGCCCTTCCCTCCTCTCCCCACCCCTGCCCTTCCCTCCTCTACCCACCCTTCCCTTCTCCTCCCCACCCCTCCTCTTCCCTCACTTCTCTTCCTCTTCCCTTCTCCTCTCCTCCCCACCCTTCCCTTCTCCTCCTCTCCCCTCCCCTCCCCTCCCCTGCCCTTCTCTTCTCACTCCACCCCTCCCCTTCCCTCCCCTCCCCTCCTCTTCCCTTCTCCTCTCCTCCCCACCCTTCCCTTCTCCTCCTCTCCCCTCCCCTCCCCTCTTCTCCCCATCCTTCCCTTCTCCTCTCCTCCCCTCCTCTTTCCTCCCCTCCCCTCCTCCCATCGGACTGATCTAGGGAACGCTCTGTGCGGGACTTGGTTGGGGAAAGCAGGCCGGAGGCTGCCCAGCGCTACCTCCTGCTGAGGCGGGTCAGCCTGAGCCTCGGCTCCTTGGCCGGGGGCGGGCGGCGGGCGGCTGGCCTGCCCCGGGCACAGGCGGGCGGGCTGCAGCACGCACCTGGCCCTGCCCTGTCCCGTGAGGAGGCCCCGGCCGTGCTGCAGCACACACCTGGCCCTGCCCTGTCCCGTGGGGAGGCCCCGGCCGTGCCGCCAGCCCTCCTCTGCTCCGCAGCTCCTGGTGGACGACCTGCTGGTGTACAACGGGATCCTGGCCATGGTGGGCCACCTGGCGCGGGGCATCCTGCCCACGTGCGAGCCCACGGTGCCCCACCACACCGTCCTCTTCACCCAGGACCCGGACCTCTGCTACCGGGAGCAGCACGCCGCCGCCAGGTGGGCACCCCCGCCCGCCGCCCGCCGCCCGCCGCCCGCCGAGGTGGGCAGGACCGGGCCTGACGCTCCGCCTCCCCTCCCCCCCCCCCCCCACCCCCGCAGCGGCCAGGCCGAGGACCAGGACGTCCAGATGATGAATGAGAACCGGATCGTCACCAACGCCAAGAAGAAGCAGAGCGTCGTCGACCCAGGTCCGCTCGGTTCTCTGCCCGAGCCCCTCGGGAGTCTGGGCTGCACAGGGACAGGTTGCCGGCATCACATCCTTTTGGCACCCTCAGCCCCCTCCCCTCCCCTCCCAGGAGCCTGGCTGGGGCTGGAGGGGCTGAGGAGGCTGCCCGGACCCAGCCCCCCGTACAGAGGGCGAGGCCAGAGGGCAGAAGCACATCATCGAAGGGGTCGCCCCGGGCCTGGCGAGCCGTGGAGGATACACAGGCCGAGGGATTCTCAGAGGAGCTGGTGTTTGAGCCGCACCCTGAACGGCAGGGTGGCCGGCCTGCCCAGGTCGGGGGTCAGTGAGGCGCTGGTTGCTGCAGGAGGGCCCGGGCCTCCACGGGCCTTGGGTGGACACGCAGGCAGATCAGATCCCAGCCTGAGCACAAGGGGCAGCCCTCAGGGGGAGCTGTACCCTGACCCCCCTGTGCTCTCCCTCCACAGCCTTACGCCCCAAAACCTGCCTGAGCGAGGAGACGACCAGACGACGGCGGTGCTGACCGGAGGAGGGCACTGGTCCTCGGCCCGCGTGGGCCCCCCGCCCCTCAGCGCCACGCCCCCGGCCTCAGGGCCCGCCTCAGCCCAGTGCCGGAGGAGAGCTGGCCTGGAGGGGCCGCTGGCGAGAAGGGACTCAGGGTGCAGGCCTGGGAAAGACGGCGGCAGCGGAGGAGGCAGGGCTGCCGCAGGGGCAGGGCCTCTGCTCTCCTGTGAGACCCGTCCAGCGGCAGCGTCCACTCAGCCCGTCCCGGTTCCCTGAGCCGGTCTGGCTGGGCCGGGACAGGGAGGCGAGCTGGGGAGGGAGCTAGGCCTCAGACACCAGCATCCAGGTCCGGGGCTCCACCACAGCCCCTCCCAGGCGCACCCTGCCTCCTCCGGGGCTGGCGAGCGGCCTTGGAGGGCGGACTCTTCCCTGGACCCTCCTGTCCGGCCAGGATGCTGCCACCTCACTGGTGGCCGACCCCTCAGAGGAACTGTTTCTGCAGGCTCTGTCCCTCGCCGAGCTGAGACGGGGCTGGCCAAGGGCACGTGTCCTGCCGAGGAAAGGAAGGGAGCAGACCCACCGTGCAGGGCCAGGCCCAAGCATGCCAGGCACTTGTGCTGCCCACACAGGACCGGCAGGCAGGCAGCTCAGGCCCAGGGAGCGGAGAACCGGGCAGGCTCACCTTCCTGGAGCTCCCTGCCTCGCTGGAGTCTGCAGGCTTCTCTCTCTGGTTCTTTGGTCCCCGGTCCCCCTCAGAGCCAGGAGTGGGGTTCCTATCGCCCCGGCCCCTGCGCCCCACCCCCCCCCCCTTCCAGCGGCTTCCCAGCGAGCTGGAGAGGTGCCTTGCTCCCCGCCGAGCGGAGCCGGGAGCACATCTATTTCCATCGATGTAACGAGCTCGGATCGGGGACCTAATTGCTTTCCCAGCGGTGGGTAATTTCTCGTTCCCAATATTAATCCGTTGTTTTCCTGGCGCCCAGCCCGGCCGCATTACTGTACTGAGTGCGTTCCTATGCAACCAGGAGCCACAGACACTCCAAGCCCGGCCTCCTTGGGCCGCTGTGCAAATGGGCTTTTCACTCGCAGCGCGGGGTCCGTGTGGAGATAAGGACTTGTTTCTCCTCAAGAAAATCCATCTTCTCTGTGGCTTCCCAGCCCCACCTCCCTGCTCAGCTCCCAGACGTGGGCGCCTCTGGACCGGGCTCCCCGGAGCGCTGACAGTGCCAGGCCTTCCCCGGGAGCCTCGGGCCCGGGCACGGGTCAGATTCCGGGAGCATTGCCCAGACCCCGCACTCACCCCGGGTCCCAGCTGATGTTTATAGTAATTGTGTGCACCATGCAATTTCGGAGGAAAGCAACGCTGACAGGCGTTCGCTGCAAAATAAATTTCTATTTTTTTCTCTTGCAAAATCAATAAGAGATGTTATTAAGAACACGCACCCACACTGGGCTTGGGGTCAGAGGTAGTCCAGGCTGCCTCCGGGAACTGAGCCAGAGCCTGCTGAAGGCTGGCCCAGGGGCGCGGGCATGTCCCTCCTCTCTGAGCTCCGTTCCCCCAACTGCGAGCGGGGGTCCTTGTCCTGGCGCTGGGTGAGGAGAAGCCCCTGTGTGTGTGGTGCTAGGGGCCCACGCGGCCGGCGTGCCCCGTGGCTGGCCCCGGCGCCGTGTGAGAAGCCCCCACGTCCGGCGGGCGGTGCCCTGGCGCCATGTGAGAGGCCCCCGTGTCCGGCGGGCGGTGTCCTGGCGCCATGTGAGAAGCTCCCGCGTCCGGCGGGCGGTGCCCTGGCGCCATGTGAGAAGCCCCCGTGTCCGGCGGGCGGTGCCCGTGCCTGGCTCTCACCCATCTGCCTCATGGAGCAGCTCCGGGTGGGCACTGCAGGGCCCTTCCTCTTGGCGACGAGGAGCCTGCCCCCCAGAGGCGCAGCTCTGAGACGACTGGTCCCGGCCCAAACCCCGGGACAGCCCGGGGAGAGCGAGGCGCGGTGAAGCCGCAGCCTCTGCAGGGAGTCGCCTCCGGCACGGATGCTGGAGCCACTCCAGAGCCGATTCTGGGCCTCCCACCACGGGCCCCACGTCCCGGCCTGCGGCAGCGCTGGGCATTGGGTAGAGCAGCGCTTGAGTGGGAAGGAGACTCGGCTGAGGGGTGGGGATTTGCATGCGGCTGGGCGGAGGCCCTGAGGAAGCCCACCTCGCTCCCTGTGCCGGGTGCGGGGCTCCCTCTGTCCGTCCCACCCCGTGGACGAGGACGCAGGCCCTCTGCAGCCGCCCCGCCCCTGCCCCTCTGGCTCCTAGGGGCCTGCTCTGCCCGGACCTGGCGTGGGAGAGCCACCCCCTCGTCTGGGGCTGTATATGAGACCCTCCCTGTGGGCGGGAGACGAGGGAGGCGCCCACTCCTCAGCCACAGGGAGTCTCGCTCAGCAGCCAGCGCCTGGCCCGGGCCCTGTCGCTCAGCGGAGCAGATGGGAGGCCTGGCCCCCAGGGCAGTGCACACCAATGGCCAGCGACGCCCGGCCTTGGCGGTTGAGAGCAGCCAGACACTCAGGTGCTTTATTTCCTTTTAATGTGAAACCTAACCTTCAAATGTTGGCTCAACTTACCCCAGCAAGCCCTCCCCCAGGGGTGCCCCACAAAAACGGTGACAAGTGCTGTGTAGCCACCCGGCTCCCACCTGCCCTGGTCCCTGGCCCCAGAGGGCGCAGCCCCTGCCTGCGGCTCCACCCTCCTCGGCTCTCCCGGGGTAAGAGGGGGAAGATCAGCCCTGGACCCTCGCCCTGACCCCGGGTCAGTGGGGTGACCTGCACATGCTCCAGGTGGCAGGCCCCACCCTCCCCCTCCCCCTCCACACCTTCATCCCACCCCAGCCTTCAGCACCCTGTGAGTCAGCCCCAGGCTGCAGCCCCAGGCCCGGTGCCCGAGAGCCGGGCGCGGATTCCTGGGAGTGAATCAGCTACAGGACAGGAGGTCGAGGAAGAGCAGGCTGGGGTTCCAGAGGAACCTCTCCCCAAGCGCTTCCCCTGGGGGCCTGCTTTCTCTGTCGGTTCCCGCACTGGCTCCCCGAGCTCAGAGGAGCAGAGCGGCCAAGCCCTTTCTGCCCCGACAGGTGACTGCTGCCACAGCCCCCAGGCCTGGCCTCCCCTCCATCCCCCCTGGGGCTCCGCCTGCGCAGGCCGGGCTGGCTGTGTGATCTGTGTGGTCAGGGCTCTGGAGAACCTGGAGGGCCCTGGGCCCAGACCACTGCCTTCCCCACTGCTTCCCTGCGGGCACTGCCTCACAGCCCACATGCCCCTGAGCCTGCCCCTGAGACTGAGGCAGGGAATGACTGGGGAGCAGGAGGGGATGAGGGGACACCGTGGGCCCAGAGCAGGGAGGTCTGTGCCCCTGGGAATCAGGCCCCAGCCACCCGAGTGTGCAGAGGGCTCTCAGGGGCCCTGGGCCCCGGGCCCCAAGCCCGGCATCGAGTCAGGCCACAGGCCCAGGCGGGGGCTGGAGGAGGCAGGTGGGGCTGTGCCCGATGAGCCACGTGTCCCCGTGAGCCGTGCGGCTGTCACGTGGCTAGACACGTGTGGCACGGGCGACACCACTTCAGGCCCCCAGCCCCTGCGGGAGGGACGGCCTGTGGCAGCCACATTTGTGTCCTAAGGACAAAGCTAATAACACCAAACATCCTGCTGGCGGAGGCCTCATTCCGAGGTGCCCTACCGGCTTGCTGGTGCCGGTGACGGGAGCCGAGGCGGGGCTGACTCTGCAGAGCCGCCCCTCCCCGTCCTGGCCGGCCTCGCCACCAGCCTCCCCCAAGGCCTCCCCCAAGGCCAGGCTCCGGCAGCCTCAGCCCGGGATGAAATGCAGCCGGGAGGCAGCTGCCGGGGTGGCAGGGCTGGGCGTGCGGGGGCGGGCCGGGGGCGGCTTGTGCTCTCCCGTCTGTCCACACGGTGAATCCCACGCGAGGACTGCTTTTCCTCAGGACGACGCTCCCGCCGGCGGTCTGTCCTCAGTCCCACGCCACCGTCCAGCAGGGGCGATGGCGTGGAGGCCCAGCCTCGAGCCCTGTGCTCCGGCCACACCGCCTGTTGCTTGGGGGCAGGAGCTTCTCTGATTCACCCGCACGAGGGCATCTCTTCCTGATTCCCACAGGCCCGTGCGGCCCACCGTGTCCCCACTGCACAGCGTCCGAGCCCTGGCAGGCGCCTCTGACTCACGCCCGGCCGGCCTAGCACCCAGGCTCCTCCCTCCCCTCTCTCCTCCAGGCCACACTGTGCTCCTCCTCCCGTCCCCATGACAGCACCCCCAGGCCCTAACTGCCCCCGGGGACCTGCTCCGCTCCCTCCCTGGTCACCCAGCTCTGCCCCACCCCCACCCCAGGCTGCAGAGCTGATCACGCCCACCTCCTAACAGCCCTGTTACTGTCACCCCGTCTGAGCTGCTCCTGTGTTGCCCTTCACTTTTGAGATTCAGTTAATACAGTTCATATTTTTATAAAAGTATTTTTGGTTCAAAATACAATATTGTGACTGGGCACACACGAACAAACACAAAGCCCTCCTGTCAATGGCCCCGGCCCCAGGTGAGGCCACACTCCTTGTTGTGATCCACGAGGTCCCCACCCCCTGGCTGCAGAGCCCCCTCAGCAGCAGACCTCCTGCCCAAGCTCCAAGCAGTCTGTCCTGTCAGAGGCCTCTCAGCGCTGCCCTCCACCGCAGGGCCTTTGCACAGGCTGACTGCCCACACCCCTTGCCGCCTCCTTCCTCGTCCTCCGTCCCTGCGGCCAGGGCCCTCCCGCTGGGAGCCTGCCCTCCCCTCAGTCCCAGTCAGGCCCCTCGGGTCACCGTGGCAGCGCTTCCCACCATCCGAAATGACAATTTTGTCGTCAGAATTGACTTGGCAGCCCCAGATGCTTCCCTGCATCCTCGCTCCCTCCTGAGCGAGGGATCAGCGCTCGCAGCCACGGCCCTTCCCAGGGAAAGGGCCTCCCAGCACGCCTGTCCCCAGGCCGGCCCCGCTGACGAACGCCCATGAATCAAGTTGACGTTTCCATTACTGAGGGCCGGCCGGCCGGCCGGCTTCGGTGGGGCGGCGGGGTGACGGCTCATCACAGCCACCAGCCACGGAGGGACATCAGCTGGTGCGGCTGGGACATCAGCCGGTGCCGCTGGGACAGGCTGCCCATCAGCCTCCGCTGGGGAGGGACCCATCTGGGGACACGGGGCGATGTAGGCCAATGAGAGGGCAGAGCCCCGTTTCAGGGCGCCGGGTCAGAGCAGGCACACGTGCACCCGAGCGTGTGGGTCCAACGGGGGCACACAGCATGACGAGTGCCGAGGACACACGTTAGCACACGTGTGCATGCCGAGCGGCACCCTGCGCTCAGACGTGTCCAGGCCGGCGTGTGCGCTCAAGCCCGGGGCACGTGACCACAGAGAGCCTGGGTGCAGGTTCCCGGAGCAGAACGTGAGAACCGCTCTGGGCTGTGGGTCAGGCCAGCGTACGGGGGTCAAGATGGAAGGCGTGCACACAGGAAGCCGGCACCATTCAGCCATGCACACGGGCGCGGGACTGAGCAGGACGCTGCAGGGGCCGGAGCAGGGGCCTCGCTTCCCCAGGCAGGGTCTCCGTGCTCACCCAGGCGCCCCTGCCTTCAGACCAGCTGGCTCTCCCTCCTCCCATCCCGGAGCGGCAGGTGCTCCCTGCATGTGGGAGCCTCCCAGGCCCCCTCTGTGGGGACCCACGGGGTCCTCGCCAGCCTGCCTGGAAGTGCCTCCTTCCATCCAGCCAGCGGCCTTGCTGCTGCAGGCTCTGCAGACTGTCCTCGCACCCTGCCCGCAGGCCCCAGCAGGACAGGAGGACGTGGAGCCTGGGGCGGTGCAGTGGCGCTCGGGGGAGCCGTCCGCGTAGCAGAGTCACGCACACTTGCACAATTATTTATTTAATGAGGCTTTCTCTAAGCCGACTCCTCCTTTTTACTCAAATGCCTATTTTGGTTCCATCCTAAGCAGTGATATCTGTGAACTCGGGCACGGATGTGCGCGTTATACGTTTTTCCTAAGACACAGTTACATAAACACGACTATTAAAATAGATTAAAATTTTACCCGTGCGCCACCTAAAGGCATGTCCCGGGCCTCTGAGGGCCACTTGCCGGCGTCAGGAGGAGCTCAGTGAGCACGGAACTCCGGCAGCCGGGGCGGGCCAGGGCCGGGGGGCGGCCGCCCAGCCCCACGTTTGCAGCCATGGGTTCCTCTCGCCCAGAGGCCAAAGCCTGGACTCCTGTCCTGGCAGGCAAGGCCTTTGGGATTGGGCCTCCTCTCTCTCCAGACCCACCTCTTGCCCCACATAGTAGGTCCGAAATGCTGAGCAAATGAAGGGTGGGTTAATGATGCACTCTTATCAATGAATGAATGAATGAGTGAGCAGACACCTCCAGCGGGAGGTGTCCCCTTCCTCAGTCCACCCCGAACCCGTTAATCTGTCCCTGCTCACTGGCTCCTGCGTCTGCCCTCTGTCCGTCCCCAGGGCCACCCCTCTTCTCTCCCCTCAACCAGGGGGAGGAGGACACCGGGCTCCCCCCTCTATTCTCCGTCCACGGCTTCGGGGGCCTCCCACCTGCTGAAAGCAGCCGCTGTCAGGACTCAGCTAAGCTTCCTGAGGGGCTTTGGCCCGGCCGGCCTGGCCCCACCCACCTCCACAGCCTGCGTCACCACCACCTTGCGGTCCTCCTTTCTCCCCACGCCTGCCATGACCCATGGACTGCTCCCAAGCTCCTACGATGCTCCCAGCTGTCTTCCCCTCCACACGCGTGTCTGCCCGACGTCTAGACAACTTTATGTTTTAGCTTCAGTGCCATCGTCCCAGCACAGCCTCCTCTCTCCTCTGCCCCCCGCCCAGCAGGTGCGGCCTCGGGCGCCCACAGCCCCCTTCCTTCCCCTGGGAAGAGCAAACACCGCCAGGCTCTGTCCAAAACGTGCCACGGACATCAGCTCGTGGGCCCTCGGAGCGGCTTTAAGAGGTAGTTGGAATGACCATCTCTGTGCCCGCGGGGAGAGGGAAAAGGGGGAGTCAGGCAAGTTGCCCGAGGTCTCAAGTGAAGGGGCTGGAACTGGGCACCGCAGCTCTTCACACACCGAACCATCATCATCAGTTAGTTATCCTCCCTGCCCATCTGTGAGCTCTGCCAAGGCAGATACCCTCTCTGGATGGTTCCATATCCCACCCCCAGTGCCTCCCGCAGTACTTGGCCCAGAATAGGGAACAATGGGTTATATCACTGGACAGATGAATATATGGATGGATGGTTGAATAATGAGGATGGGTGATGCATGAAAGAATGATGTATAGATGTCTGATGCAGGGAATTATGGTAACTAATGGATGGATGATGGATGATAGATGATGGAGGAATAAATGATGGATGGATGATGGATGGATAAATGATGGATGATGGGTAAATGGATGGATGATGAATGAATGATGGATGGATGGATGATGGATAGATAATGGATGGATGGATGATGGATGATGGACAGATAAATGATGGAAGGATGGATGATGGATGAATGATGGATGATGGATGGATGAGTGATGGATGATGGACAGATAAATAATGGATGGATGGATGGATGGATGGATGGATGATGGATAGATAATGGATGGATGGATGATGGATAATGGATGGATAAGTGATGGATAGATGGATGGACAATGGATGGATGATGGTTGAATCATGGGTAAATGGGTGGGTGAATGATTAAATGGGTGGTGAGTTTATGGAAGAGTGAAGAACATTCTCTGCTTGAGAGAAAGCTCTAGAAATCCTCGGGGGAGGGACGAGGTCTCTCGGAGTCAGGAGTCCTGGTTCAAGCCCCAAGTCTGCCATTTGCTAGCTTTGTGGTCTTGGGTCGGTTTCTTCATCCCTGTGACCCTTAGGCCTCCTGTCTTTAGAGTGAAAGTCTGTTTCCCAGCTTCGGAGCCCTGGCATTTGATGAAAAGGTGGCTCTAAACGTAGGGGAAAGAGTCCCCGTGGGGGTCAGAGTGGCTGAGGATCTGGGTGCGAGGCCCTTTCTCTTGCCCATCCCACCTTTCCCATCTGCCTGACACCCCACCCTACCCACCCCCTGGAATCCATGGCAGCCTGCAGCCTGACCGACCCCAGACCCAGCAGGCTCTAGGCTTCCTCCCCCACCCCGTGTGGGACCCCGGCCGGGCACGCAGGCTCCCGCCTCAGGCTCCTTGGGGGCCGGCTAGGATGGAGCCATGAAGGGCAGCCACGCCCAGAGAGCAACTGGCCTCCACACACAGCAAGGAGACGGGTTCAACAAGCATTTATTCAGCCCTGCTGTGTGCCTGCTGTGTGCCCCCTCAGCGCCATGCCCCGCCCCCCGAAAGGTAGGGCCCCTGGGCACCTCCTGAACTGCCTAGCTGGCTCTGGGACCCCCGGCTCCCAAGGGCCGATGTCCGGTTTGTCCTGGCACCCGGCTGTACCCACAGGGCTCTCCTGTGGCAAGGGAGAGAGGTTGCTGTCCGGAAGGCGCCCTGTGCAGCCCTGTGCACGCGCAGGCCCACGGCTGGGGCGGAGACCCGGCAGCGCCGCAGGGCCGGCCGGTGTCCCCGGGCAGGCTGGCTGGCTCGGAGCACACGGGCCAGGGTTCGGTGGCGCCAGACGCGCGGCCTTGTGGGGCTGGTGCTGACGTGGCGGGTCTGGCCGGCGGGCCGCGGTCACACCCAGTGCCCCAGGACCCAGCACTGGCGGCTCAGCTCCGCGGCCTCGTGTGCAGAGCTCCGCGGCCAGGAGTCGCCCACGTGTGGCTGGTGTCCTGCGGAGAGAGGGGAGGGGGGGTCAGGCTAACAGTGCTCCCCGCTGCGCCCCTCCTGCCCACTGCCCCCCAGCTCACTGCCCACCACCCACCGGCCTCCCGCAGCCCTCCAACACCCCCGGCCCAGCTGTCTGCCCACATGCAGCTCCACCCCGTCCCACCCACCAGCTCACCCTCCACCCACCCGCACACCCAGCTTTCCACTCCACCTCACGCCGCCTGCCCACCCACCAGCCCACCCGTCCACCAGCACCTGGACATCCACCACCAATATCCAAGCCAGCAGTGTGTCTGCTCCCCTCACACTCCTCCCACCCGCATCGCCCGCAGCCCTGTAACCCACTCACACAGCTCTGCCCACAGCACACCACACACCACCGCCCACAACACACACACACCACCGCACCATCCCTCCTCCCACCGCCCCCCTAACACACCTCCAGCTGCTCCCCCACACACCGCTTCCCGCAGCCCCAACAGCCACTCCTCCACCCGCCACCCACCCTCCTACTCACCACCTTTTCCCTACTCCCAGCCTGCGGTCACCCGCTAACGCACCAGTCCCAACCCATCCTCCTGCCCTACTCACCGACCTCCCACCACCCACCACCCACCACACCCATCACACCCACCATACCCACCACCGCCCTCACACCCTCCTGCCCCCACTCTCCCACCCCACCTCAGGCCACCCCCACCCACTCTCCATCTCTGCTTTCCTTTCACCCACCCACTCCCTCAGTCCCACCAATCGCTTCCCTGCCCACCATTTACCCACCCCCTATCCCAGCCGCCCTGCAACCACCCCCCCACCCCCCTCCACACCCCGCCCCTCCCCCCCCCACCCCTCCACATCCCTCCCCACCCCTCCACACCCCTCCACACCCCTCCACAACCCTCCCCACCCCTCCCCGCCCATCGGCCCAGGAGCCTGGCTGCGCTGTGTCCGGCGTGTGCCGGGCTGTGGGGGTGAGGACGCGCGTGGACAGGCGCCCAGGCCCGGCCCTCAGGGCCCGGGGACAACGAGGCCGGCTGCCTGAGCAGCTCTCCGGCCACACTGCCCGGGAAAGGCCGCCCTCAGCAGGAGGCTGGGAGCTGTCCTGCCGCCCAGGCACACCCAGTTACACCCCAGTTTTCCCGGGGCCCCGGGAGCTCGCTCCCTGCCGGAGCCTCCCTGCGTCTCTAACCTGCCGGCCCAGAGGACACGGTGCCCGTGTACCTGCCCCCGCCGGGACCAACCCTCACGGCCCAGCTCACTCTGCTCCTGCAGGAGTGTCCCATCCCAGCCGGGCTCCCCTTCACCTCATCACACACACACACACACACACACTCGTGGCTCTCCTCAGCGGGGCCCAGGAGGCCATGGCTCACCCCCTGCGGCCGCCCCACGGGTGGGTGGGGGAGGAGAAGGGGGCCCGGGGGGGCAGGGGGGGCACAGACAGTGACCGAGCGCACTGCGGGGACACCACGCCGGGGCAGCTGCCGACTTGTCACAGTCGAGGAAACTGAGACCCAACAGCGCCTGCGGCCGCCTCGGGAGCTGCCTCGGGAGCCCGCCGGATGGACTGATGGAATAACTTCCTCCCTGGCACACATTTCCGTGGTAAAAGCACTTGTTCCGTGGTTTTCCCTGCCGAAGGGGCACCCAGGCCTTCCTGTCACCCTCCGGGTCAGTCAGAGCCTTTACAGCAAGCCCCGGGGCAAGGGAAGCCCTGCCGAAGCCGGGCCCTGCTCGCACCCCCCACTCCCCGCTCCTTGGAAGTGCTAGCTGCCAAGGTACAGGAGTTTGAGATTTTTAAAAAAAACATCTAAAAGCAAAAGACGGCTTGATTATTTCCCTCCATGAGCATTTAAAAGCAGTTGTAGTTGCTCTTACGCTGCTGACAGGCATAACCACAGGGAGGTCATTGGAACTGGGAAAAGGTCAACAGTAAACGATCAGCGTGATCAGCGGTTAGAGCACCGTACCCCACCCCCCCCAAGGGTCCCAGGTCCGATTCCCAGTCACGGGCATGTACCTGGGCTGCAGGTTCATCTTTGTTCCCAGTCTGGACAGGCATGTGCGGGAGGCACCCAATGTGTCTCTCACATCGATGTTGCTCTCTCTCTCTCTCTCTCTCTCTCTCTCGCTCTCCTCCCTCCCACTCTCTAAAAATTTTACATTTTAGAAAGTAAAGAAAGGCCATGATTCCTGTCCTTCTGTGAGTTAAAATCAGGCTCCTTGTCCCCTGGATTCAGAGGTCGAGTCACTGAGGACCGGGCCCTGGTCCCCCTCCAGCCGCCCAGCAGAGACACCCTGCGGGAGGGGGAGGGGGTGGCCCTGAGCGGACAGCAGGGGGTGGGGGTGGGATGGAGGGGGCTTTCCCTGCCCTTCCCAGCCTGAGTCTGCTCAGCCTCTCCTCCTTGGGGGACGGGGTAGGGGTTGGGGGGGGGGCAACAACTGTGCTTGGAGTCTGACAGCCAATGGTTCAAACCCAAGCTCTCCCACATACGCGCTACGTGACCTCCGCATTGAGCTGCGTGACCTTTGACAGGTAAGGTCACCTCTCTGAGGCAGCACATGGATGGGAACCAGAAGGCAGGCAGGAGGCCCCTGCAGAGGAGCCGCCGTGACCCAGTCTCAGAGGCCATTGGCAGGTGCTGGGTGCAGCGGCCTCCCTTCACCGACGGGAAGCCCGGGCCCTGGGTGGGGAGAGATCGGTCCAGGGCCCCCCTCCGAGGGCCGGTGGCCATACTGTGTTTCAATCCCCTGGACACCACACTGAGTCAGAGGCTCTCCTTGCGAAATCTCTTCCGTTTCCAACCCAAATATCAAAGCGTGGACATGCTTCGCACCCGTCTCTTCCCCCCGTCTGAACCAGAGAATCGCTGTCCTGACTCACTCCAAGGCGCCAGGATCCGGGGGTCAGCGCTCAGCTCTGCGGGACTGAGTGAAATCACATCCAAGATGGGCTCGTTCTGCTGGGAGGCCCTTGGAAACCAAGAATGCCAGTGCCCATCCACCCCGGGGTGCATGGCCGACGGGGAGACGGGCTCTCGGGGGGCGGGGGCACTCTCCGAGGGGCTCTAGGGGGGTGGGGGCGTTAGGGAGGGCCGGCAGGTGGCTTCAGGCGCTCCGACCGGCTGCAGCCCAGCCCAGCACCTAGCGCGGGGTCCCCTTAAAAGGGTGTGCTGCCTAGACGCCCGCTGTCCGAGGTGCTGAAGGCCCAGCCGGAGCCTGCAGTTTGGCTGCCCAACCTTGACCCCCGGCCTCTGAAGAGAAGATGCCACGTGGGGATAAATGGATCGAGGACGGCGCCAAGATGCTGGCTTTGAAGACCAGTCGGCTGGTGACACCACTGTCCCTCTCGCGTTGCCGAAAATGTCACACCCCGGCCAGGCACCCGCGGCCTCTCCCCGGGGCCCCCGCTCAGGAGACCCGCACCTGGGGGGGCTCAGGGACCCATCACACCGGGTGGCTGTCACCCGCCCTCCCAGAGGCCAGCCCAGGCCGGACGCAGGCGGGGACAGACAGCTCTGCTTTGACCCGTCACCGCGTCCCAGCACGCGGGCAGCCCGGCCAGCGCTGAGGGCGCGGCCGCTGAGGGAGCGGCGTCTGGAGGACGCGGAGGAAGAGCAGCCGGTGTGGGGCCCACGCGGAGGGCAGAGCTGGGCTGACGGGTCCACCTGAGGGGCACGTGGTCCAGGGCACTGAATGGGGATCCCCCTCCTTCCTTCCCCGGAGCCCATCTCCCCAGACCCCGGTGTCTGTGCTGGAACATTCTCTCTGTCTCTTTCTCACACCGGAACTCAGACCGAGTCCCCCTGACCCGCCCCCTGTCCGCAGAGCCACCGATGCTTTCGTTCCCTCGTTAGACATTTGCTGAGCACCCACTGTGTGCCAGCTCCCTGTTGGGCGCTGGGTCTACAGACAGGAGTGAGGCACAGACCTGCCCCTCTCCACCTCCCCCCCGCCGCGTGTACAGCCTGGTGAGGGAGGTGGATAGGGCACACGAGGAGACGATAGGGCAACACGCCTTCGGCTCTCACTCTGTCACATCCCGGGGCCACTGCCCCTGGCCCCATTACTCCTCGGAAACGAATTAGGTGTCCTTACTGTGCCCATTCTGTGGACGAGAAAACTGAGGCCCACACAGGCTGTCATTTGTTGAAGGTCTCACTGCTGGGCTGTGAGCCCAGGCAATCTCCCTCCAAAGCCTGGGCCACGAAGCTCTGCCTCATCGGTGTGAGTGCCCGGCCAGGAAAACGCGGAGGGGAGGTGCCCACCGCTGCCAGGGCTGGGGGGGGGGGGGTGCGGGCGGACGTTCCCAGACCTGTGAGCCAGACTCTGCAAGCACCTGTGGAGCTGTGATTCCACTGTGTGTGTGTGTGTGTGTGTGTGTGTGTGTGTTTGCCAAACGGAGCAGGGAACAGGTGTCCTTGGGCAGAAGGGGCAGGGTGTGAAATAGGTGCTTGGCAGGTAAAAGAGGTTTTGCGGAGGCGTGAGCATCGGCACTGCTGGTGGCCGGGGAAGCAGGGAGGCCCGGAAGCGGGGGAAGCTGGCGGCTGGGGGAGGTGTGCAGGTGCCAGTGAGAAGGACGCAGCAGGCTCCCCGGGGGACAGGCTCCCTCCCGTCCCTGGGGATTCGCCGGGCCCTCAGATTTGAGGTTGGATTCCGGGCCTGCCCCAGAGCAGAGCATGGACATCTCCAGCAAGGCCGGTATTTTAACAGCTGCCCACGTGTTTGTTGGGGTCAGGAGGGATTGCGGGAACACGGCCTCATGCAAAAACGGGCATGAGAACAGCGGCAGCTTCTGTGCGGAGTCAGCGAGGAACACGGCTTTGTTTCTGGGAAGCCAAGGGTCCCCACTTGTAACCGGACCTGTCCTCAGAGCCACACTGAACCGGACCTGTCCTCAGAGCCACACTGAGCCGGGCCTGTGCTCAGAGCCACACTGAGCCGGGCCTGTGCTCAGGGCCACACTGGACCGGGCCTGTGCTCAGAGCCACACTGAGCCGGGCCTGTGCTCAGAGCCACACTGAGCCAGGCCTGTCCTCAGGGCCACACTGAGCCGGGCCTGTCCTCAGAGCCACACTGGACCGGGCCTGTGCTCAGAGCCACACTGAGCCGGGCCTGTTCTCAGAGCCACACTGAGCCGGACCTGTCCTCAGGGCCACACTGCCTGAGGCCAGTCAGTCCCGGGTCGCGCTGACCACAGACTGTGTGCTCTCACCGGGCTGCCCGTGAGCGAGGCAGCGAGGTCCCCGTCCAGAGCCGCCTCCCTCCAGGGGAGAGAGCGTTCCCAAAGGCACCTCGGCGTGCTGAGCGGCTGAGGAAAGAGGAAGCCGTGATGGGAGGTGGGGGAGGTCTCGGCGGGGACGTGCCAGAGGGGCCGGCCCAGCGCCCACGGCCACCGGGGCCACCACAGGGTGCGGGGCTGCGGTGAGGAAGGCAGGGCCAGTCTGTGCCTTAGGAGGAGGATGGGCAGGAGGATCAGCGCAGCCGTTTCCACCCAGAACCGCTGGACAGCCCAAGCACGGGACAAAGCGGACGCGGAGGGACAGGAGCTGGCCGGGCGAGTGCTGCCTGGGGCCTGGTCTGAGGGACATGTTAGAAATGTGAGCCCCAGGCCCCGCCCAGCCCCCCGAGCCCCGAATTCAGGGCTGGGCCTGGCAATCTGCATTTAAGGAGCATTTCTCCCCCCCTACCCCCCGCTCCCTCCCGCCCGCCCCAGGTGATTCTGACGCTGACACGGGCTTGGACCGCTCCACCCCGTGTCAGGCATTGCCAAGCTGCACGCCTGTCTGTGTGCCCCACAAGCTGGCATCGAGAAACGGTGTCTGTTTCCATTCCAATAAAGGAGAGGCTTCGGCGGGACTCCGTCGGATCCCATCCCGATCGAATAAGAATGGCAGGCAGCTCCGGCCCCGGCAAAGTCTTCCCTGGGATTCCCGGCGCTGTGCGGAGGGCGGCGGCGGCCCAGACGGGCCCAGACGGAGCTCCCAGTGGCCGCCTCTGTCGCCGGCGTGCGCAGCCTCGCCCGCCCGGCCGCCCAGACACCCCTGGCAGAATCAAAAGCGTGCCCTGGGTATTGGGCTTGACAGCTGCAATCAGTTGCAAACCCCAGCGGCCCCCGGAAGGAAGATGCAGACACCTGGACCGCGAGGCAGCCGCCTCTCTGTCAAATGTCGCATCTGATGAGCGTCTGAGCGGCTGGTGGCCCTGCAAAGCCCCGAAGGCGGGTTTCAGAAGCAGACGCTTTCCTCAGGAAAAAAAAATAAAAAAATAAAAAAATAAAAAAAATTGTGGCAGAATCCATATCACAGCAGCCGGAGAAACAGTAACCCATTTAAGGTAACCCAGCGCAACTGGCGCTGCTCATGCCACGGAGGCTGCTGGGGCGGGAAGGGGCAGGAGGGGATTGGAGGTCAGGCCAGCCGCGGAGTCCCTACTGTGTGCTACTGTGGAGTGCCTACTGCGTGCCACGCACTGTCCTAGGCTCCGGATACAGACGCGGGCAGGACGAGACAGGGTGCCCGTTCTCAGGGAACCCAGCGGGGGGAGACAGGAGAGCCACACGCAGGCCTGTCTGTGTGAGAGGTCCGAGCCGGACAGACACTCAGAAGGACAGAAGGACAGGCGATGGCGGGCAGCGGGGGCAGCTTCTCGGGGCCAAAGGTGAGAGGAGGCCAGCCGTGCAGGGCGGGAGAGGGAGAGCATTCGGGGCAGAGAGGACAGAGGCGCGGAGGTCCTGGGAAGGCCGTGTTCCGTCTGTTCGGGAGAGGCCAGGGGGAGAGGGCCGGGGCCGAGGGGTCAGGGCGCCGGAGAGGGACAGCTGGCCCCCGGGGGGAGGGGGAGCTCTGCCAGAGGCTGTGCTGAGCCCCCGGGGGACTGAGATCGCCGCCAAGCCCCTCTGCCTTTCGGCGCCTTCGTTTCCACATGCACCATGGCCGTCCTCCCTCCCCAGGCTGCTGCCACGTGTGTGCCTGCGAGGGGCTCGGCAGAGACCCGCTCACAGCCCGTGTGTGATGCTCGGCTCCGGCATCCCTCCTCCCTGTCCCGGTGCCCGAAGTCAGCCGCCACCAACGCTGAGCAGCTGCTGGCGCAGACCCTGCTGCAAAACCTGCCCAGCATCTCCGAAACATCGTCTCGGCCAAAACCCCACGGGCGGCGGCGAAGAGGCTGCGCTCTGCAGACAGTGGCGTCCCCGGGCGGTCTGACCGGCTGCTCTCCCGGCCTCGGGCTCTGTGAGGACCGAGTCCCCGCTGGCTGCGCCCGGTGCCCTCACAGGCTGCCCGCCTGGCAGGGGGGTGTCCCCCCACGGGGGCCTGCTGACGAACACGGGGCAGCTTACCCGATGGCTCAGGGTGCGGCCTCTGGAGCCAGGCGGGCCCCATGCGATCCCAGCCCGGCCACCCCCTGGCACAGCGCCCCTCCGGGGCCTCGCTGCCCCTGTCTGTCTGTGGAACGGGCCGTGTTTAGGGTTAAGGGAGTGGGTGGATGTGATGCCCTCTGCGGGTGCGCCAGGCTGAGGCGCAGCGGCAGGCCTGGGGCCTGACCCTTCCCGCTGGTTCCTGGGGTTCCAGCAGGTCGGACCACCCCCGAGAAGCCCCCGGCCCGGCCCTCCCTCCCCTGTACCCACCCTCACCCCGGCCAGACCAGGCGCCTGGCTGAGCTCGGGCCGCAGGGCACAGTGGTGGCTGGGAGCTGCCGGCCCAGGGGTGGGCCTCATCTCTCCCCGAGCTCAGCACGGCCCCACCAGGGCGGCGTCCGTAGTAAAGGTTTGTTCACTACTAAGTGAATGAACGAATCGCTTTCCCGTGGCCACAGACGCAGCCCCTTTGGGACAATTAAAGTGACCGCACATGGGCATTCCGACACTTTCCGGCCGGCTCCTCCCTCAGCTCCGGCAGCAGACGGGCCCTTGTCTTCCTCGTTCTTTTATGTCTACATCGATTGATTCCAGGGAGGAGGAGAGAAACATCAGTGATGAGAGAGAACCACTGATCAGCTGCCTCCTGTGCACCCCCCAATGGGGATCGAGCCCACAGCCTGGGCATGTGCCCTTGATGGGAATCAAACCTGGGACCCTTCAGTCCGCAGGCTTAGGCTCTATCCACTGAGCCAAACCAGCTCTTCCTCGTCCTTTTAACTCTGGGTCCCCAGCGCCTCCCCTGCCCCCCGGGAGAGTCAGCGCGGCCCACCCGGCTCCCGGTGAAAGGCTCGCCTGGCAGGGGGGCGGGGGGGGAGACAGTGCTGGGGGGGGTCTGAGGGTCTTTGCTTCCCTGAGCGGCTGGGAGTGGGGCCTTGGGAGAGGGGCAGCTGACAGCTTTTCACAGCCCATCTGTCCCCCTCTCTGTCCCCTTGTCTGTCCCCTGTCTGTCCCCCTGTTTCCCAGCTTCTCCTTGGGCCCCAGGGAGTTAGGATCTCCCTGCTTCTCTCCCCTCTCCCCACCTTTCCCCTGAAGGGCCCGGCAGCCCCTTGCTTTCCACTGGCTCCACCCCCAGCCTGCCGCCCTCAGACTGGACGTGAGTGAAGCCATCGTGCCCACACACCTGTCCTCCCACGGCCCCCAGGTGGACACACCGCTGGCCTCCCCACAGGACGCCCCCCCCACTTTGATCTCCGGTCCATCTCCGGCCACGACTGTCTCTCCCAGGGATGAGAGCAACACCCGCTAAGCTGTGTGCCCGTGTCCAGCTCCCCTCCCGCCCTCCCGCCTGCAGGTGGAGGGAGGGAGGGGTAAGGACAGGGACACACGAACAGACTGAGGAATAAGCAGGCTCACACTGGGAGGTAACAGACTGGTTAACACGCGGTAATTCCGGAATAACCACTGCACGCTCGCAGCTGTACCCTGCTGTGCCCACCTGCACAGACCTCGGTGTGCAGTACAGACGGAGATATATAATCTGAGTAGTCTCTTCCCTGCTCAAAATGCCTGGGGTCCCCGCCTCTTCCTATGGCGGCCCCCCACCTCCAGCCCCACCTCCCACTCCCACCACCTCCCCTCGGCCGGTCGCCTGGCTCCCAGGCCTGGCTGCTCCTGCCCCCGGCGGTGCCCCCGGCCCTCCCCCGGCTCTTTATCAACCGACCCCTTCTCATCCTTCCGATGAGGCTCACAGGAGCGCCGGCTGCTTCCTCCCCCATCGCCGCTGCCCGCTGCCCGCTGCCCCTGACGTGGTCTTGTGTGTTTGTGGGTTCCCTTTGCTTGCTCCTCTCCCTAGACTGCCAGCTCCGGGGTCTGTGCCCGCCTGCCCCCTTGGTCCGTCAGCACCAGCCCGGCCCAGCTCAGAGCAGATGCAGGGAGCGCTTGTGAAGGCACGCAGGTGGCTCTGCAGGTTGTGGACCCAGCCAAGGTGTCAGGAGGCGAGCTGTGCACGGGGTGGGGGGGGGGGGGGGTGCACGGCTGTGGGACCAGGAATTCCAGGCTCTCTGCCAGGACCGGGCTGTCCCTGCGGCCTTTCCTCTTTCCAGCTCCCCAGCTGCCCCCCAAAGAGCCCCCGGCTTCTTCCCACAGGGTCTCCTGCCCGCCCCGCAGGGGCCTGGGCGGCTCAGCCCAGCGGGGAGCCAGGGGCACTCCGCCGGGGGCCCGGCTCTCCCTTTGCCCCCGCCGTGGGAGTCCTGGCTCTCTGCTGGCTTCTCTCTGAGGCGCGTGCTCCCAGCTGCCTCCCCACCCGGGTTCTCGCCCCTTCTTCCAGGAAGCCCTCCGCCCTGGCACAGACACCTGCCACTGGCCAGCGTGAGCCCAGGTCCCCCCAGGAGCCACCTCCTGTTCCTCAGGCAGGCCACCCTGCTGGCCGGTGGCTCCTGCAGGAGCCCCTTTCCTCCCAGAGAAGCCAGACTCTCTTCCCTCCCCTCCCCTCCCATCCCCTCCCCTCCTCTCTCCCCCCCTCCCCTCCTGTTCCCTCCACTCCCCTCCCCTCCCCTCCCCTTCCCTCCTCCCCTCCTCTCCCCTCTCCTCTCCCCTCCCTTCTCCTGTCCTCCCCTGTCCTCCCCGCCCCTCCCCTCCTCTCCCCTCTCCTCTCCCCTCCCTTTTCCTCCCCTCCCCTGTCCTCCCTGCCCCTCCCCTCCCCTCCCCTCCCCTCTCCAGCAGGCCTGCCCGCCCCCACCTCCATCTGCTCCCTCCAGGCTTAGCCATTCTCACTCCGATGCTCAGATCACAGGAGCTGGAGTCAGACAGGCCTGAGTTTAAATCGTCCCTGTGTTAGTCTGGGTCTCCCCAGAAGCAGACCCCGAGGTAGGAATTCAAGAGGAGGAACGACCTTGAGGTGCAAAGCACAGGCCTCCTGCGGACCCCAGCCTGGGGTAAGGGAGGGGCCCGCCCTCTGTGAGCGCAGGCGGCGAAGCCTGGACTCCGGCAGCTGGGAGCCACTGAGCTTCCTGAGAGCTGCGACCGGCGGGCACCGGCAGCGCCTGCTCTGCCCGCTCTGCCACGGACTCTGAGCTGTGAGCCCTTAGGCAGGTCCCTCTTCTTCTCTGGCCTCAGTTTCCTCGTCTGCAGACTGCGGAGCGCACTCTCTGGAGGGCTCGGGGGCGGCAAGAACAGGAGGTCAGGCAGGAGAAGCCCTCCCGATGGCAGGTGGGTGGGGAGCACACGGGGGGGGGGGAGCCGGGGGGCATCCAGGGCTCCGTGGAGATGGTCCTCTTTCACTCAGGTCTCGCATCAGCTCTTCCCCTTCCTGTCCACAGCGGTCCTGCCTCTGCTTTCCGGCCCAGACAGGTCTTTTCCGAGCGGGAGCCCTGGACTCTGTCTGTGTCCCCCGCAGCGAGGCACACGAGGCCTGACCTTCCGGGCCACAGCTGTGACCTTGGGCATCCGCAGCTCAGACAAATCCTGCCCACGGCACCTCCCCTACCGCATCTCTGGGGGCCGATGGCGGGTGGGCCCAGGCGGGGACGTCAGCTCCGCCTGTCCTCAGCTCTCAGCCCCGCTCTGGCTTGCTTAGCATCCCTCCCACCCCCACCCCCACCCCCTCAGCCTCCACCGCCCAGTGAGGCCCGCCGCCGCCTGCAGAGGCCGCGCTCCGCTGAAACACCGGCCTGTCTCCCCATCTGCAGGGCGTGCTCGGGAGAACGCAGGGCCGGGGAGAGGGTCCCGGCTCCTCTCCGGGTTCTCTCTCCAGAGACGCCCCGTGGGCACAGGCTCGGGGACGCGGCACTTACGGGCTGGGTACCGCTCGTATCTCTCGTGGCGGCAGTCCAGGCGAAGGCCCTCCTCCTCTCGCCGGTCCCGCCTGTCAAACCTGCAGAGACAGAAGCCAGGCCTGTGTGAGGAGGGGCTGAGCGGGCGGACCGGCCCAGCCCCTCCGGAGCGCACTTTGCCTTCCCCCCGCCCGGGGAGCATCCTTCCCGCTTTCCTGACGGAGAAACGGAGGCGCCGAGGGGACCTGACGGACAAACGCCACAGCTGGTCAGTTAGAGGCAGCACCGGGGTGCGAGCCCACGTGCGCTCACAAAGGGAGGCCCGGTTACCTGCAGACGGCAGGCTACAAGGGAAGGCGAGTGGTTTGATTTGTGTGAAACATGATGCACTCATCTGCAAAAGCAAATCGGTTGGCTCTGGCCCGGTGGTTAGAGCGTCGGCCCTTGGGCCGAAGAGTCTCAGGTTCGATTCCCAGGCGAGGGCGCCTACTTGGGTTGCAGATTCATCCCCAGCCCCAGTTGGGTGCATGGGGGAGGCAACCAGTCAGTGTGTCTCTCTCACATCAATGTTTCTCTCTCTCCCCCCCCCTCTTTCCCTCCCTTCCACTCTCTCTAAAAAGCAACTGGGGAAAATATCCATAGGTGAGGATTAACAACAAACACATTTATTTAATATATTTTATTGATTCTTCACAGAGAGGAAGAGAGAGGGACAGAGAGCTAGAAACGTCGATGAGAGAGAATCATCAATCAGCTGCCTCCTGCACACCTCCCACCGGGGATGCGCCCGCAACCAAGGTACATGCCCTTGACCAGAATCGAACCCGGGACCTTTCAGTCCCCAGGCTGACGCTCTATCCACTGAGCCAAACCGGTCCCAGCCAAACACATTTATTTAGCGGAAGGTATACCAAAAGCCTGATGGCGCTGAACCCCAGATAATGGGACTATAATATGGGGTTAAATCTGGAGCTTCCTTTTTCAATTTCCGTTTCCTGGTTTGGGCGACGGACTTATTACCGTGTCCCTTTGCCTGACGACACGAAAACGCTTCCTAAAGCCACTTCCACATCCAAACAGCGCCCGCTTCTCCCCCAGAGCCACCGGAGGGATACCGTCACGGCCTCCTCCTCTGGCAGCCCAGGTCACCCGCTCCAGAGGGGCCTGGGCCGTGCGGCAGGAGCTGACAGGGTCGGGGGGGGGGCAGCCCAGACCCTCACCTCACCCCGCCGATGATGGAGCCTAGAGCGGCAGGGCCAAAGGCCCATACGGCACTCAACCACTCTCAACCCACATAAATCGCAGCCCAAATGTGCATCCCCCTCAGCGAAATGCAGCCTGGCACCCCGAAGACTCCAGGGCAATCACTGTGTCCCATAAGAGCACCCCAGCTCCACTGCTGGCCCGCATCCTGATACCTCCCCCTCCTTGCCGTTCAGTCCCTCACAGCCGTTCCAGACCTCCCTCCCCACACCTCCCTCCCCACGCCTCCCTCCCAACGCCTCCCTCCCCACACCTCCCTCCCACCTCCCTCAATACCTCCCTCCCACCTCCCTCCCCACCTCCCTCCCCACACCTCCCTCCACACCTCCCTCCACACCTCCCTCCCACCTCCCTCCACACCTCCCTCCCCACCTCCCTCCCCACACCTCCCTCCACACCTCCCTCCCACCTCCCTCCCACCTCCCTCCCACCTCCCTCCCCACCTCCCTCCCCACACCTCCCTCCCCACCTCCCTCCCCACCTCCCTCCCCACACCTCCCTCCCACCTCCCTCCCACTTCCTTCCCACCTCCCTCCCACCTCCCTCCCACCTCCCTCCCATCTCCCTCTCCACCTCCCTCCACACCTCCCTCCCACCTCCCTCCCACCTCCCTCCCACCTCCCTCAATACCTCCCTCCCACCTCCCTCCCCACCTCCCTCCCCACCCCCTCCCCACACCTCCCTCCCCACCTCCCTCCCCACCTCCCTCCCCACACCTCCCTCCCACCTCCCTCCCACCTCCCTCCCACCTCCCTCCCATCTCCCTCTCCACCTCCCTCCCACCTCCCTCCCACCTCCCTCCCACCTCCCTCCCACCTCCCTCCCACCTCCCTCCCACCTCCCTCCCCACCTCCCTCCCCACCTCCCTCCCCACCTCCCTCCCCACACCTCCCTCCCCCCCCTCCCCCTCCCCACCTCCCTCCCCCCACCTCCCTCCCACCTCCCTCCCACCTCCCTCCCACCTCCCTCCCATCTCCCTCCCCACCTCCCTCCACACCTCCCTCCCACCTCCCTCCCACCTCCCTCCCACCTCCCTCCCACCTCCCTCCCACCTCCCTCCCCACCTCCCTCCCCACACCTCCCTCCACACCTCCCTCCACACCTCCCTCCCACCTCCCTCCCATCTCCCTCTCCACCTCCCTCCCCACCCCCTCCCCACCTCCCTCCCCACACCTCCCTCCACACCTCCCTCCACACCTCCCTCCACACCTCCCTCCCACCTCCCTCCCACCTCCCTCCCCACCCCCTCCCCACACCTCCCTCCACACCTCCCTCCACACCTCCCTCCACACCTCCCTCCCACCTCCCTCCCACCTCCCTCCCATCTCCCTCTCCACCTCCCTCCCCACCCCCTCCCCACACCTCCCTCCCCACCTCCCTCCCCACCTCCCTCCCCACACCTCCCTCCACACCTCCCTCCACACCTCCCTCCCACCTCCCTCCCACCTCCCTCCCCACCCCCTCCCCACACCTCCCTCCCACCTCCCTCCCCACCCCCTCCCACACCTCCCTCCCACCTCCCTCCCCACCCCCTCCCCACACCTCCCTCCCACCTCCCTCCCCACCCCCTCCCCACACCTCCCTCCCCACCTCCCTCCCCACCTCCCTCCCCACACCTCCCTCCCACCTCCCTCCCACCTCCCTCCCACCTCCCTCCCATCTCCCTCTCCACCTCCCTCCACACCTCCCTCCCACCTCCCTCCCACCTCCCTCCCACCTCCCTCCCACCTCCCTCAATACCTCCCTCCCACCTCCCTCCCCACCTCCCTCCCCACACCTCCCTCCACACCTCCCTCCACACCTCCCTCCACACCTCCCTCCCACCTCCCTCCCATCTCCCTCTCCACCTCCCTCCCCACCCCCTCCCCACCTCCCTCCCCACACCTCCCTCCACACCTCCCTCCACACCTCCCTCCACACCTCCCTCCCACCTCCCTCCCACCTCCCTCCCCACCCCCTCCCCACACCTCCCTCCACACCTCCCTCCACACCTCCCTCCACACCTCCCTCCCACCTCCCTCCCACCTCCCTCCCATCTCCCTCTCCACCTCCCTCCCCACCCCCTCCCCACACCTCCCTCCACACCTCCCTCCCACCTCCCTCCCACCTCCCTCCCACCTCCCTCAATACCTCCCTCCCACCTCCCTCCCCACCCCCTCCCCACACCTCCCTCCCTGGCTTCCACACACTCTCCGTGCCCTCGTTCCTCCCCTCTCACCATCCGCTGCCACCCCTCAGCCCCATGCCAGGGGTCTCCATCCTCGCCAAGCAAATGCCTGTCCCCCCCCCCCCCTCCATCTGCTTTGTCCTTTCACCTCTTCTTCTCGCACAGCCCCGTCTGGGGGGAGGCGAGCTGGCACACCAGTTCGGAAATGACAGGCGTGGACCGGGGCCCACCTGCCCTCGCTGTCCGCACGGAGGGGCGGCCTGGCTGCAGGGGCGAGCTCTGGGCACAGCCTGGTCCACAGGCCTCTGTGGCTGGGAGGCCGGGGGCGGCGGGGAGGCGGGGGGCGGCGGGGAGGCCGGGGGCGGCGCAGGGGCCGGGGGCGGCGGGGAGACTGGGGGCGGACGCTGCGAAGGTCACATCAGGGAAGACGTTCCCTCTCTGTCTGTTACCGGAACGTCTCTGCTACTCTCCGGAGAGCACAGGTTTGTTCAAAAACCCTCCCACCACACGGGGAGAGCAGAGTCCTGTAACTACGCCTCCGAGGAGCAGCGCTTCTCAGAATTAATCCTTACATTAATAGCCTCACATTCAGCACACCTTTTTGTGTAACCTGATTTTTTTATAGCTTTCCCAGGAGTTCCCCGCCTCTTTCTATACCCGTACGTGTAAACCTCACACATGTCTTTTCCTGAGAGTCGCTTGTGAAGATGAGGATATCCAACGCCCTACCGACGAGCGTTCGGGTGGCTTCCCGTGTTTTCGCTCTTCTGAGCAATGCTGCCTCCCCCTCAGAGGTGCTCGGGGGGGGGGGGCGACCAGGGGGCTGTGCTGGACTCCAGCCGCTGGACAGGCCCCCGAGCCCATCCTCCTCCCGGCGTGCCTGCCTGTGGGTCAGCGGACACCAGCCCCCGCCATAGCTGCCTACGGCTCACAGCCTTAACCTTGACCGTCTAGGCTCCCAGGTCCTGCGGCTTCTTCCCCTGAAGTCATCCCCCTCCCGGCCTCCTGCTGGGCCGCTCCTGGGCGGCTGAGAGCCCCCGCCTGGGGGTGGGCCAGTGGGCCAAGGCGTTGACGTTTAAGGCAAGAGCCAGCCCCGCCCGGCAGGGCCCCTGCTCTCTCCCATCACTCAGACCTTGTGGCTAAGACACCCGGAGTTCAATAGCTAACATGTCGAAGGGCACCTGCCAGTGAGGGAGCGGCTGCGGTGGGCCAGGCCTGGTGCTGCCCATGGGGCCGCAGGTCTCATGCCTGCCCCTCGGCTCCTCCTGGGGGGAAGGGGGGCTCCTCAGCCCAGCCCCCTCACGGCCCGGCCTGGCCACTCTCCCGTGCCAGGCACTTCCTGGTGTGTGAACTGACAGTCTACGTGCCCGGCTTCTCCAATCCTGTGACAAAGATCTGGGCCTCCGCCTTCCTTTTCAATCTACCTGGCACCCCCTTTTAGATAAAATACGATCAACTGGAAGGTGAAGTGGAAACACAGGCACAAAGGGCAGGCGTGGGCGCAGCAGCAATATCACTCCCCGCAGCGAACGCCTCCCCGCCGCGAACGCGTCTCCATGTCCGTCCTGTATCCCGCGGACCGGGCACGTGGCACCGGCAGGACCGCCCTGGCGTCGGGGCTGGCTGGCACCCTCCTTCCGGGCGCCTCTGCCCGCCACGCCCTCCCCCGGGCCTGAGCCGCGGCCTCTGCCCGCCCTCCAGCCGGGGCTCCGGCACGGGCAGTGCCCACAGGGCCCCGAGGAGCCGGTCCCGTGCAGGCCTGACCGGGCAGGCAGGGCCGAGCGTCTGCGTTTCCAACAGCTTCCGGGCGAGGCTCATGCCGTCGGCCGGTCAGCTTTGAGGAGCCAGGCGCTGGGCCGCTCTGGGCGCGCGGGGCCTCTGCAGGCTTAGGCCAAGCACCCCCTCACGGCGCCAGGCTCCACCCAGTGTGCCCTGCAAGGGCATCACCAGGGGGCAGCAGTGGTGATGGTCGGGCATGAGACCACCCGGAGCCCTGCCAGTCAGCAAGCCCCCCGCCCCCGACCCCTCCTCATCCCCCTCCCCCACCCCAGCCACAAATGTTTAGGAGGAACTGGGAGCAGCTGTCCTTCCCACTGGTCAGTTCCCACCACAAGGACCCGTCTGACTTCCACCTTCCCCTAGGGTCTCGGTCAGCCACCGACTGATCTAACTGTGGGGGCTGGTGAGGGCAGGAGGGGGTGACGGGGCTGGGGGGGGGGCGGCGGTTTCAATGGCCCCAATCAGAGCGATGAGGTGCCAGGGCCGCTGGGAAGGACCCTCAGGCTGAGCAGCGGACTGGGGCTGAGGGCTGGCAGGGCTGGGGTGGGCTCAGGCCCAGCGCGGGGACAGGGAACGGCGATTTTCCGCCCTCCATTTCCACAGAGCCAGGGCGGGAATGAAAGGAGCGTCGGCAAATGAGTGGCCGCAGGCAGGAACGCAGGCAGGCCCGCGTCAGGGCCATTCCGAGGGGGAGGATAAATGGGTTTTCTGAGGATCCTCGTTTCTTCTCCATTTTGCGAGCAGCGTCCCCCGAACAGAACGCCGGCCCAGGAGATAAAGCTCGCGTGGCAGGCCCTGCCCCTGTCCCCGCGGCCGGCAGTTTTCTCCCGTGGCTCCGATATTGAGTTTTAAAAGAAACGCCTCGATACCATCGCCTGGAGACGGTTTCAGAACCGCCTGGCGGTATTGTTACGGGAAAAGCAATCACCGGCATTAGGGAGCCCCCACCCCCAGGCACGCTCCCGCCTCGGGCTGTCACCCCTCCCCCCCCCGTCCCCCCCCCCCCCCCCCCCGCCTTGGCTGTGAGGACAGAGCGGGTGCTGGCCACAGCGGGGAGCACAGGAGGGGGGCGGGGGGGGGGCTGGGGAAAGGCAGCTCCCCGAGGGCAAAGGTGACCTTGGCCTGACAGACTGGCCAGTGACAGGGCCAGAGGCTCCCTCAGAGAGGCTTCCTCTGCCACCACTGCCCCCTCCCCGCACCCTGAACAGGGAGGGAGTGGGCATGTGTGTGCCCCCTGCCCCCCCCCCGAGCCTGCAGGAGTATTTGTGGGAAGATGGGCCAGGATGGGGGTGCTCCAGGCAGAGAGGGGGAAATGGGGTGCTCCAGGCAGAGAGGGGGGAATGGGGGTGCTCCAGGCAGAGAGGGGGAAATGGGGTGCTCCAGGCAGAGAGGGGGAAATGGGGTGCTTCAGGCAGAGAGGGGGAAATGGGGTGCTTCAGGCAGAGAGGGGGAAATGGGGTGCTTCAGGCAGAGAGGGGGAAATGGGGTGCTCCAGGCAGAGAGGGGGAAATGGGGTGCTCCAGGCAGAGAGGGGGAAATGGGGTGCTTCAGGCAGAGAGGGGGAAATGGGGTGCTCCAAGCAGAGATGGAGATGGCATGTTAGCATCTTCCATCACACACACACACACACACACACACACACACACACAGGATGACACTGAGAGAGTTTAGTTCCAGAAGTTTCTTCTAGTCAGTGAGGCTGCTCGGTCATGGGGACAGAGTGCGCCCCAAACCCCACGTGTACACCCTGGCCCCGGCCCACACACGTGTACACACACACATACACACACACACGCAAGCACGTCCCGTCTCCCACCGCTCAGGATCTCCCCAGCAGGCTCGCTCCTGCACAGAAACCCCAACAGACCCAGGTGCGCAGCATTCGGGCAGACGCGGGAGAGGCGGGGTGAGGTGGGGCCACTCCTGCCTCTCCTCTGACAGGACCAGCGGGGGCGGCTGGGAGACCTCGCACCCGCCACCCCCCCATCCCGCCCCGGGCCTGTCTCCTCCCGGGCCCCCCACCTCTGGCGCCTCGCACCTTGCCTGCCCTCCCGCTGTGAGCCTCAGGGACTCCCCTCAGCGCTGGCAGAGACCCTGACCAGCCCCCAGCTGCGGCCTTGGGCAGGCCACTACACCTCTCTGGGCCTCGATTTTGCAGCTATAAGATGGGGGTACAGGGATACCTACTACCGCCCAGAGGTGTCGGGGATGAACACCTAAAGCGTGTAGAGTGCCAGCTGTGCTTATGAACGTGATTTATTAACGTCCTAACGTCTAACACGAGGTCTCCATCTCGTCCCCAGTTAACCATTCCCGAGCTTCTCCTCTGCACAGTGGCAGAAGGGCCGGGCACGGGCACGCACCGAGCACTGTCCGTGTGCCCGCCACTGGCTTGTCAGAGTCGAGCCTTCCTTCCCAGGACGCCAAGAGCCCTCCCACCGTGGGTCTGAGGAAACGGCCCCAAGTCCCACAGCAGCAAAGCAACAGAAACGGGAAACAAAGGTCAGCCCCCCCCATCCCACTAGCACCCCGCACAGCACCCCGCCCCTCAAGGAGAAAATGTGGGCAAGTGGGACCGTGGCTCTCTTCCCGGGGTCCCTGCTGCAGTTTGGGGGTGCGTCTGGGCCACCTGCAAACTTTGCAGAGGTCTGTCTGTCTGTGTGCTCTGAGCTCTTGGCAGGGAAGGCACGAACACACACACACACACCCACACACACACACGGGGACACTAGAACAGCCAGCTAAGCTGAAACGCTCCCCGCAGAGAAGTGGGGAGGGGAAGTCCAATGCACTCTGCACACGTTCGAGCTGAGTGAGTGATGTTCTGCACATACACGGGAAGCAGCCAGCGCCCGCGTCGCTGGGGCCATTCGAACGGGGCTCCAGCAGGCGGAATTCTGGGTTCTGAGCGTCCTGCTTTCTGCATCAGCAAACAGCCGCCCACCGTGTCCCAGGCTCTCCAGGCCGAGGGGACAGCTGCTGCCGGGACAGTGGGGTGGGTTTAGACATTGGGCTCGTTGGATAAATGTCCCTGAGTGCCCACCCTGGGTCTGTCTATGGCCCAGGTGTCGACAACCTACGGCTCCAGAGCCGCATGCGGCTCTTTTGAAGCTTTACCGCGGCTCCGACAACTTGCAAGCCTGTGTGAAAATGAAGGTAACGTCTTACAGCCCTGATGTGCTGACACTGTGCACTGAGGTTCAGGAGCAAAAATCCCATTAACCAGGTAAGTTAAATATTTTAATTAGCTATTAATTCGCAAAAATATATTTTACGTTGTTAAGTGAAAAAGTCATTTTTTTTCCTTCAGATTGACAGCTAACTGCACGATCCGGTATATAGCATTAAGGTAAGAAACAATATATGCAGTGTTATGTTTGTTTTAAATGTCGCAATGGTTTTGCGGCTCCCAGGTGTTTTTTTTTCCTTTGGAAACGGGTCCAAGTGGCTCTTTATGTCTTAAAGGTTGCAGACTCTATGCCATCCATTGCCCCTTTCCTGGTGGGCATGCTTTGGCCACAGCTGTGGGCGAGGCAGGCCCATGTGCCCGGTCGGCCTGACCTCTCCGGCCACAGCTGACTGGCCTGGATCTGAACACCTGACCGGGGACTTGGTGGGAGGGTGCTGGACGCTAAGTGGCTCAACGACGGAGGGGCTTGAGCTGAAAGGGCACGAGGCAGGCAGGGCTGAGGTCTCCAAAGAGAAGAATCCCGTCGATCCCCCTCCCCCCACACACACAATGTGATGAGCGCCTCCTAGGTACCTGGCCCAGCTCTAGGTGCTCAGAATACAGGACGAAACAGCAAAGCCCTGTCTCATGGAGCTCAGCCTGCAAACTACCAAACAGATAGCAAATAGAATGATGTTAGGTTGTATCAGTGCTATCGAAAAACAGCAGTGGGCTGAAGAGTGCCTGAAGTGTGCAAATTTAGACCAATTGATTAAGGAAGCCTCCCTGCGCAGAGGCCTGAGCGAGCCAGCCAGGTGAGTGTTCCAGGCAGGGACACAGCAGGTGCAAAGGCCCTGGGGTAGGGTTGAGCTTGCAGTGTTCAGGAACAGAAAGGAGGCCGTGCGGCAGGGAGACAATGGCATCTGTAAGTCAGAGAGAGGCCCACCATGTGACTCCTTGGATTGAAAGCCTCCCATGGGCCCAGCAGAGTCCACCTCCTCAACACTGCCCAGCCCCACAGCCCCCCCCCCTTCCTCCTCAGACTCAGTCCTGGGGCCTTTTGCTTCCCTGCCACTGAAGGCATCAGTGCTTGTCCAATCACTCCCCAGAGATAAGAATTTGGGTAAAATAGCTTATTTAGGAGGTGGTCCCAGAAAATACGCTAACTGTCCACCCATCCATCATCCACCCATGCATGCATGCATGCATCCATCCATTCATCATCCATCCAATCATCCATTATCCATGCATCTATCCATCCATCATCCATCCATCCATGCATCCATCACCCATACATCATCCATTCATCACCCACTCACACATTCATCCACCCATCCAATCATCCATGCATCTATCATCCATCATCCATCCAATCACCCATTACCCATGAATCTATCCATCCATCATCCATCCAATCATCCATCCATCCATCCACCCATCATCGATCCACCCATCATCCATCCATCATCCATTCATCACCCACCCACACATTCATCCACCCATCCAATCATCCATCATCCATGCATCTATCCATTCATCATCTATCCAATCATCCATGCACCTATCCATCCATTATCCACCCATCAATCACCCATACATATCCATTCAATCATCCATCATCCATGCATCTATCCATCCATCATCCATCCAATCACCCATTACCCATGAATCTATCCATTCATCCACCCACACATTCATCCACCCATCCAATCATCCATCATCCATCCATCATCCATCCAACCATCGTCCATCCAATCACCCATTACCCATGCATCTATCCATCCATCATCCATCCATCCATCCATCCATCACCCATACATCATCCGTCCTATCACCCATTTCCCATGCATCTATCCATCCATCATTCATCCAATCATCCATGCATCTTCCATCCATCATTCATCCAACTATCATCCATCCAATCACCATTACCCATGCATCTATCCATCCATCATCCATCCAATCATCTATGCATCTATCCATCCATCATTCATCCAACCATCATCCATCCAATCACCCATTACCCATGCATCTATCCATCTATGCATCCATCCAATCATCCTTGCATTTATCCACCCATCCCACCCACACATGCATCCACCCATCCAATCACCCATCATCCATGCATCTATCTATCCATCATCCATCCAATCATCTATTATCTATGCATCCATCCATCCATCTGACCAACCATTCAACCATCCACCCACCACTTATTGTCACCTCCCCTATCCCCAGCAGACACCGAGGACTCAGGTGATCAGATTTGCTCCTGGCCCCGTCACCAACCCCCCTGCTGGGTCCTCTTCTCACGCAGTGCTGTGACCGAGTCCCGGATGGAGACCTTGGTCCCGCTTCTGTGTGCCCCCACCTTGGTTCTACGAGGCCTGGACCCAAAGGCAAATGCTCCAACTTGATCCCCTTCCCGCTCGCTCAGGCTCTGATCGCCTGAGCTCAAGGCAGTCACACGGCCCACCAACATGAGGACGCCCCAGACGTTCTCACATCGTGGAGTCCACACTGCGCCTCACCCAGCCTGCCTTCCCCGCCCTCCGCTCCTTCCGCGGACCGCTCGGTCCCGTGCTGCCGGGAGCCTGTGGCCACGAGGCCAGGCCCCGGCCGGAGGCGCCCCGTGCACTGACCTCTCCCGGAAGTACTTGATGGCCTCGGGCTCGGTGAAGGTCGGCTCCTCCCGGTAGCCCTGCTCAAACACCTTGCGCTTGTGGCGGAACTCGATGACCGTCTTGGTGTAGGAGTTGAGCGTGGTCACGGAGGCGGCCATGCAGCAGGTGAAGGAGCCCCATGCCAGGCTGCGGGAGACAGGAGAGAGGTGCCCGTGAGCAGCTGCTGCCGGGCTAATGGGGCCGCTCCCGGCTTGCTGCCTCTTCTGGGCCAGGCTTAAGCAAGTGCCGCCCGGCCAAGAACAGGACGCAGTCCCGCCCCCTTGAGGGCTGGGGTGGGAGCAGCATTATCTGCACCGGGTGAGGCAGGCCTGGCCGAGCCCATCCCTCAGGGGCAAGATGCAGGGCCCACACAGGGCGGGTACCACAGCCTCAGACAGCATCGTGTGCTGGGTCTGAGCCGCGGCCGGCCGACCAGGAAGGGTTTGTGGACAGGGGCTGGGACGCTGGGGGAAGGGAATGCGAGGAGATGAGTGGAGGTTGATGGTGAGGATAATGGCAGCAGACAGCCTGGCAGCCGGCTCCTGGGGGAGCGGAGTGACCTGTGCTCCTGTGTGACCTTGGGCAAGATGCCGCCTCTCGGCCTCATGGTCCTCGCATCCGCCTTAATGGGCATCGCAGGGGCCACACCTCAGCGCGGTTGCAAAGAGGAAAGCAGACGGCCCGGGAGGGCCTCTCGGAACAGAGCTGCACGCAGTCTGTGTCTCAGAAAGGCTGGCTAACATGACCACCATCGCAATCAGCACCGTTTTCCCTGACTGCGTCTACCTGACTCAGCTTTCACCCCAGTGGGATGTGAGCGGGAGTTCTGGGGACTGTCCCAGCACCCAGACCCTGAGAAGGAAGCAAGGAGGAAGGACCAGATCCCTGAGCTAAGCAGTACCAGGGCTTCTCAAGTGTGGGGACCCAAATTCCTTTTTCAGATCCCTCCCCCTCCCCCAATTAAGGAATTGGGTTTCTGTCAGTGGCAACCAAAGTCCTTCTACCATTACTTCCTGTGAACCCCCCTTTTTGCATTCGTTCATTTGAAGGTGAATGTCTGGGCCTCAGGACCAGGGATCTTACCTGTGATGGGGTCCAGCTCCCCACATGGACGCCCAGCGGAAGGAGGAGACCCGCCCTGCATGTCCCCACAGCCTTCCCTCCCCGTCCTTCTCTGTGGCTTTCCCCCTCTGACTCATTATTCCAGGTTTTTACATTACACTTTTAATGTCAAGGTAATTACAGGCCCACACGCTGCTGTGGGAAATGATGCAGGGGGACCCAGGCACCCTCTCCCCCGTTTCCCCAGCGGCAATATCTCGCAAACTCCCTGCGGTGTATGCCCGGGTCCCCACAGGCCCCGGGACAGCCAGCACCGGGCCCAACAGGGGCATCGCACAGCCACACCCACGTTCCCCCCAACCTCTGGCGACCACTGATGAGTTCTTCCTTCTGATAATCGCATCATTTCCAGAATGTCAAGGAAGAGGCTCATGCAGGATGTGTGGGATACAGAATAGTCCCCGGGAGGGTCACGCACGTTGTGTGTTTAACATCGTGTTCCTTTGCATGCAGGAGTTTCTCCACATCCGCGCCAGCACTGGGTGGTGTCATTATTTTTTAAATTTTTATTTATGTATGTATTTATTTGTTTGTTTGTTTGTTTTCCAATATGTTATTTTTTTGTTTTTGAGAGAGAGGGGAGCTTTCAGGGCACGGACGATGCTCAGCCCTCTGAGCCCCCCAGACAGACCTGTGGTGCTCTCCATCGGAGCTGCTCTGCGGGCGTGTGGTGGCCTCTCCCTGTGGCTCCACCGCTGGCCCTCACGGCTAATGGCGTTGGGCATCTTTTCATTTGCTAACTTGCCGTCTGGGAATCGTCTCTGGCAAAACGTCTGCTCCGATTTCCTGACCGCTTTGTCATTGCTGTTGTTTTCTGTTGGGTTCTGAGCGTGTTCGTGCAGCCTGCAGACCAGTCCTTCGGCAGATACGTGGTTTGCAAATATCTTCTTTCCGTTCGCAGCTCGTGTCTTCAACCCCTCACCAAGGTCCTTCACGGAGCAAAAGGATTTCATGATGAAATCCAATTATCTTTTTTTCCCCAATGCTTTTGATGTCAAGTCTAAGAACTCTGCCTAGATCCCCAAGATTTTTCTCCTATTTTTTTTCTAAAAAGTTTATAGGTTTACATTTTTAGTTTAAGTCTAGGATGCATCTTGAGTTAAATTTTATACAGGATATGAAGCGTAGATCAAGAATTTATTTATTTATTTATTTATTTATTTATTTTGCCTGTGAATGTCTAATTGCTCCAGTGCCATTTGTTGAAAGGCTATTCCCACCTCCACTAAATGAATTTGCATCTTTGTCAAAAACCAGTTGGCATATTTGTGTGGGTCTATTTCTGGATTCTTCGTTCTGTTCCATTGGTCTGGGTGTCTCTGTCCCCACCAACACCACATCGTCTGAAGACTGTAGCTATACAGTAAATCTTCAAATCGAGCACACTGATTCCTCCCGATTTTTCTTCTTTGACAAAATTGCTTTAGCTATTTTAGTTTCCCTTGCCATTCTTTTGTTGTTATTAATCCTCTCCCGAGAATATTTTTCCATTGATTGTTAGAGGGAGCAGGAGGGAGGGGGAAAGACACAGAGATAGAAACATTGACGTGAGAGAGACAAACCGATTGGTTGCCTCCCATAGTTATCCTAACCGGGGCTGGGGATCGAGCCTGCAACTGAGGTACGTGCCCTGGACTGGAATTGAAGCTGAGATCCTTTAGTTGCAGGCCGAGGCTCTATCCAGTGAGCCAAACCAGGTAGAAAATTTTGCCATTGTTAATAAATTTTATCATACTGACATGTTAATAGGAATTGCATTAAACCTGTATATGAATTTGTGGGACATGGAAATCCTTATCATAAACATGGGGTTTTTTTTTACATTTATTTAGATCGTCTTTCATTGGCATTTTGTAGTTTTCAGCCTTCAAATCCTGAAGATGTTTTGTTAGATTTATTACTATGTATTTCACTTGTTTCAGTGTAAACGGTATTGTATATTTAGTTTTGTCCAACTGTTCATTGCTAGCTTACTAGAGGCCCAGTGCATGAATTTGTGCACCGGTGGGGTCCTGCTGGCCTGCCCTGATGGGGGCCATTGGGGGCGGGCCGGCTAGGGTGAGGGGCCACAGGCATTCCGGTCATTCTGCCATTTGGTCGATTTGCATACTACCCTTTTATTATATAGGATTATTACATAGGATAATAGGTTTTTGTAGTTCAAATTTGTATCCTCAAATAGTACTGAATTCATTTATCAGGTCTAGGCATTTTTAAAAAATTTATTTTTATTGATTTCAGAAAGGAAAGGAGAAAGAGAGAGAGAGCTAGAAACATCAATGATGAGAGAGAATCATTGATCAGCTGCCTCCTACACACCCCACACTGGGGATGGAGCCTGCAACCCAGGCATGTTCCCCAGAATCTAACCATGACCACCTTGGTTCATAGGTCGATGCTCAACCAGGCTGGCTGGCCTAGGCATTTTTTTTACATGTAAGTTTCTTAGATTTATCTGCATAGACAACCATGGTATCTGCAAATAAATATAGTTACTTCTTCCTTTCCAATCTGTATGCCTTTTATTTGCTTTTCGTGTCTTATTGAACAAGCAAGGGCCTCCAGCAGTACATAGAGTATTAGTGATGTTCCCAATCTTAGATAGAAAGCACTGATCTTCACCGTTGAGTATGATGTTAGCTGTAGGTATTAGCTGTAGGTCTTTATCAAATTATAAAAGTTCCCCTTTATTCAATTTTTTAAAATAATTTTTTTTATTGATTTCAGAGAGGAATAGAGAAACATCAATGATGAGAGAGAATCATTGATAGGTTGCCTCCTGCATGCCACCCTCCTACACCCCCAAGGATCAAGCCTGCAACCCGGGCATGTGTCCTGACTGGGAATAGAACTGGTGACCTCTTGGTTCATAGGTCAACTCTCAACTACTGAGCCACACCAGCCAGCTGAAAGTTCCCCTCTATTTAGGAAACTCAGGAGGAAAGTAAAGTTTTCTTTCTTCTTTACTGCTGTTCCAGGATTGCTTCTTTAAAAAGATTTTATTTATTTATTTATTTATTTATTTATTTATTTATTTTTCTGTTTAGAGAACTTCCTTTCGCCCTTCTTTTAGGATACTTCTGCTGGCAACACATTTTTTTTTTTTTTTAGTCTTCCTCCACCAGAGAGTGTCTTGATTTCCCCTTCCCTTTCCTGGAGGATATTTTTGCTAGAAACAGAATGCTGAATTGACTGCTCTTTTTCATTCAGCACAACATGTGATGCCACCTTTTTCTAGTCCCCATTGTTTCTGATACAAAACCCTCACTCCCTCACTGAGATTGGTCTTCTCTATGGCTAATGTACTGCTCTCAGTATTTTGCTTTCTTTGGCTTTAGTCTCTAAGTTGGAGTATGGTGCATGGATTTCTTTGGGTTTATCCTGTTTGGAGATGCACTTCACTTCTTTGGAGCTCTTAAAATTTTGTGTTCAGCCGTTATTCCTTTGAGTGCTTTTGTCCTCCTCTCTTCTTCCAGAACTCCAGGGCTAGGTCTTTTGTGATATCCCGGGGGTCCTCAAGGCGCTTTTCACTGACCCAGGTGGGAAGATATAGTTTCCTGCTGGCAGGGTGGAGCCCTGGCCCCTTAGGCCTCTGCAGACCCCACCAGCCTCAGTGCTCTCCCCAGTGACTTCCGCTGGCACCACGGGAAGGGGTGGCTTTGTCACCACTGGGCAGTGGTGAACATCCTGTCCCCACTACTCCTCTGATACCACCCAAACAGGGAGGGGGAGTGGCACCCACCCAGGGTGCAGCGTGAAAACCCTGGTGTTTGCAGCTTGCGCTTCTGAGCTGGTGCTGTCGGGCACGTAGGTGGATGGCCTGGTGTTCTGAGCCAAGAGCAGAGTGGACACTGTGGGGGAGGAGAAGGGAGGGGGGTGGCCGTCAGCATCGCTATCCTCTGGGAGCTGAGGGCAGGGCCGGGGACGCTGGAGGAGCAGCCTCAGAGACACACGGTGCCATGAAGCCCATCCAGGCCCTGCTCAGCGGGAAGACTGACGGCTCACTGGTTGGCCAGCCCTAGCTCACCTGCGGGCTGGACAGGCGCAGGGCCATGGCGCAGAGCACCCGTGTCCAGGCCACCCTGAGTGCCCAGCTGACGGCATCAGGAGCTGTGGGCAAGTCCGGAGCCTGGCTGGTCCACCCACGGCCAGCAGGGCCCTCACAGGCAGCCACATCTTTCCTGACCCAACTGGTCTCAGAGGAAAGGAGGCCGCCTCAGGGAGATGAGGAAGAGCCAGAGCTTTATGCTGACCACACAACCACTCAGTGGTGACACAAGCAAACACCCTCTCCAGGCCAAGGATCTGCGAAGGTCACAGCAGCAAACACCCCCCCACCAGCCCCTCTGGGGGATCAATATGCCGAAATGCCAGCTGAGCTGGGCAGAGAGAACGGGCGGCCTGGGCCCCCAGAGAGTAAGGGCTAGTGTCCTGCTTTCCTGAGCTCCTGGAGGCTGGGAAGTGGGGGAGGAGGGGAAGGAAGAGGTAGCAGCGAAGCCACTGCGCTCCGCACAGATGGGGCTCCACCCGGAGAGGACCACCCTCCCGGGACCCGGCCCAACGCGCGGCTCTAACGCTGTGTGACCTGGCCAGATCGCCTCCCCTCTCTGTGCTCCGAGCTCATCGACGCCACCCTGCCCCACCCTCAGTCTGCAGCAGGAATGCTCCGGGTCTCGCTGTGTGTGCTGGGCTGAGAGGGCCCCTTTCCCGTCTGTCTCCATGCTGACCCAGGGCAGAGCAGAAGCACAGAGTGACCAGCTGTCTGCTCTCCCGCCATCACCAGGAAACTGATGTGCTGCCATTCCAAGGAGAGGCCACGGACGCGAGTTCCTTCCGGGTCAGGGGGAGGACTAAGTGAGGAAAGTGAAAGTTTCAGGCACGAGGGAGTGGGGAGGACTGGGTGAACTTGGGGGCCAACGCCCCACTGGGCAGCCATAGCTGCAGCTGCCTGAAGCCCAGGTACAACGCAGGTCAGGCACGGACGTAGCTCCTAATGCTCAGGGGAAGCCAGAGGCCCGAGTTTCTGTGTGAAATGTGTGCCTTTCTCGATGTTAAAAACAAATGGGAACATTTAAATAACGGTGTGGCAGGCCCAGCAGGACGCTGGCAGGCAGGGCTCAGCCCGGGGCTGTCTGGGTTCGCAGCCTCTGAGGCCAGTGGTGTGACTTGGGCCTTTGCCCCTTCGGAGGCCGTGCCCCGGTCCAGCCAGTGGGCCCGGCACCCCCTCCGTGGGCGTCAGCGGCGGGACTGTCCAGCTCAGGCTTGGAAAGCGTCTCCCGCTGGGCCTGGCATTGAGCTGGTGGCACCACGCTCAGATTTATCCAGCTCCGGGGGCTGGGGAGGGGCTTGCCCTGGCATGGCACAGGGAGACCTGGGGGGCGGAGACTCAGGCGCAGGCGGGGAGGCGGCTGGAGGGCCCGGGCTCAGGCAGGGCCAAAGGAGGCGGTGGAGGAATGAGGGGGACAGCAGCCAGGGCTGGGTCCTAACCAAACACTGACGTTCTGGGGCTGAGCAAGCAGCAAGTCCGGTGGGGGTGGGGGTGGAGCCTGGGGAGCCAGGGAGGGGGGCTGCCATGCTCCTGGGCATGTGGGCCTCAGGCCTCTCCACAAGAGGAGTGGCGTTGCCTACGGCCCAATGTCACTCCCACGTGTGCAATCGCTGCCCTCGTGGGTGGCATGGGTGCTGGGTGAGCTACCAGAATGCCTGCTTCAGGCATGGCATTATGCACACACTGTGCACAAGCACTGGAGGAGCTGGGCCCCCACGGTCCTCATAGCCCCCCTCCCCCCCCGAACCCGCGCTGCCATGACCCCTCCCCAGAGAGGAGGAGCTGAGGCTCCGCGGGGCTGTTGCTTGTTTTAATGCCCCAATCCCCGGGCACGATCCCCGAGCTGTGGCCCACGGGCGTGGCTCCCCGTGGTCCCGGTGGCAGCTTGTCTCCATCGAGGGCCATGAGCCACCTCCGGGCTGGGGCTCTGTGCAGCCCCTCCTCCTGCTCGGGAGCGAGAGAATGCACAGCAGGGCCCCCGTGACTCCTCAGCAAGGCTGTGAGGTAAACTTGTGGCTTCCGCTTGGATCCCTGGGAACACTCGCTCCCTGAGGGGCCCGGACGCCGTGCTGGGGCAGCCGCTCCAGGGGCAGCCCCCGGCGCCCGCTGCACCGCCTGCCAGCGCTGCCGGGGGCCATCTGGATGCCCGGGCCGCCGACATCCGGCTGAGGCGTCCCGGGAGGCCCCGCGCCAGGCCCCCAGCTGAGCGCAGTGAACCACGGAACTGTGAGAGTATCATGCATCCCTATGCGTGACGGGCTATGCATCCGCAGAGAACACCGCACTGCCCACAGCCCCACGCGGTGCACTGAGGCCACCCCCTCTCGGCTGCGGGCATTGAGGCTCGGGAGGGCGGGCGTGGCAGGGTCCACCGCAGCAAAGGTCAGAGGCAGGATCTGCTAGAGGCCACCCCTCAGCCAGCGGCCCTGCCCCCTGGCCCAGCACTGCCCGGCAGCATGGGTGAGGCCGGGCTAACTGGGCTGTGTCAGACCCCTAACCAGCACCTTCACCGTCCGGAGCAGCGTCCCTGCAGGAGGCTGGCACCTGCGGTCTGCTCTCCCCGCTGGGCCCGGAACAGAGGCCGGGCTGTCCTGCCTTGGAGCTGGTCTCCTCGCAGCCGCCTGGGGCTCTGGGGCCAGAACTGTGACAAATGGCCTCACACACATTGAACTGGAGCGATGACAGCGCCAGGCCCTGCACGGCCCCAGATGCAAGGCATGGAAGTGGGGCTGGTGCCTCTTGTGGGCCCCGGTGACAGGGAGAAATGGGCCAGCCCTCAGCCGGGCTACACACCGTTCCGTCTTACATAAGTCGTGGGAATGCACTGCCCCTTTGCGGGGAGGCAGCCCTTGGGGAGCAGAGGAGCCGGGCAGAGACTCGGCTTCCGGGGAAAGGTGCCCATGGCCGCCGACGCCAGCAGGCTGGGTCTGGGCGCCGAGGGCCCGGTGGAGAGCCCGAGGCCGCTGGGAGGAAGCGGTCCAGAATCCTGTGGCCTAACCCTCTGAGCCTCAGCTCCCACAGATGCAAACGGGGTTACTGTCCGAGTTACATTTCAGATCAACAGCGGTGACATCAGAAGAGCATCTGCCCGTCAAACAGTGCGCTAGGCGCACAGGAGCGGTGTCTACCCCCATTGTCTCACCGGCTGCCCACGGGGCTGAGAGCGGGGCTCTGGAGCCCCCCTGACCCCCAGCCTGGCCCGCCCCCCCTGGGCCCGCCCCGGCGCTGCCCCCCACAGGGGTCCCTGCGGCCCTCCTGCCTCAGCCACTCCACCAGGTGCCCGCGCCCAGCACGGCTGGGGTGACACCTGTGCCCACTGCATGGAATCGACACCCACAAATGTCCTCTCCCCCGTCTCCTCCTCTCCCGAGGGGTGACTGCCTCCAAGGTCGAGGTCTAAGGAGGAGCTGCGGTCGGAAAGGAGGGGTGGGTGAAGGCAGTTGGAGCTTTGGCTGGTTCTGCGGTCCTGGGTCTCCTTAAAGGGAATCAGCCATGGTGTCGAGGCCACGGTTCCTTTAAGGGGGCAGAGCCACGCAGGGGTAGGGGGTTTAGCGGAGGTCCTCAGGGTCTGCACTGGGGTCCGCTCAGTCATCACTCCTCCTGACAGCGACCGCCTTTCCCGAGGTGCGTGCTCACCGCTGTCTGCTGTTCCCCATCCCGCTCCCTGTCTCTCCCTCCTCTGCCCGCACCTGACCAAATCCTCCCGAGAGACCCCTTCTCTGTTCCCACCTTGGTGGGTGGTGACCTCTCCTCCTCCCCCCCTGCCCCCTGCCCCCAACCCTCTCACCTACCGCCAGGAGGGTCCACATCATTGCACAGAGCACAGTTCACTCGTCTCAATGGGGTTGCGATGCCCTGGCACTGCTGTCCCCCCACCACCCCACCCAACCCCCCCCCACAGACACACACACACACACACACACCCTGCTAGGAGAGTGGCCGGCCCCGTAGTGCTAAGGGAGTACATGTTCGTTCAATGACCGAATGGATAATGGCCTCAGCCACCGAGGCAGCCCTAACCCTGTGCACTGGGCAACTGCGGTCCAGGTCTCTCCAGCACACGCCCCTTCTGATACAGCCCCCCAATCCCACCCAACTTTCCTCCCCCTCCGCCCTCCCCCCCCTCCCCCCCAGGATTCCTCTGGGGGACAGCCTACTCCACTTCTGTCCAGGGTTTGGGTGGGGGCAGTACCATGTGACCCAGGCCAGACCAATGAGAGCCGTCCAGTCTCCTCAGGGATGGTCGCATGACTTAAGCCAAGCCAGCGAAGGGCATCCCCGGGGTCTGGGCTGGAAAGGGTGGGAAGGCGGCCTCTCTGCTGCCATTGCTGCACCTGTGGGATGGATGCCTGGAACTGAGCGTGGTGGCCCTCTTGGCCATCACTCTGGGAAAAGCTTGTGAACGAAACCAGCACTAAGGGAATGGAGGCAAGAAAGAGGGGGAGGGTGACAGTTCCTAAGGAATCGGCTGATCACCTGGACCCAGCCATGCCTGAAGCAGGCCTTCTGGTAGCTCACCCAGCCCCATGCCACCCACTCGCCATTCGAGACTCTGACTCCTTCCCAGCTCCCGAGACGAGCCTGGTAAGCTGAGCCATAAGCTTGTGACACACACACACACACACACCCACCCCTTATGGTGGTGGGTCAGGAGAGGAAGTGGCCTGAGTTGGGCTCATGGGAGGGAGGCTGGGGGCAGTAGTCGACTTTGGGGAAAGGGAGGCCCCACTGTCCCTGTGAGTGAAGGAGGAGCTTCCCCCCACTTCTCCTCCAGGGAAGCCTGGCCAGGGGTGGAGTTTTTGGCAGTGGGGGGCAATGCTCGATGCCCCCGGAGTGGAGACAGCCATGGCGTCAGCGACGCCGGTCAGACGTGTCCTGAAGTGCACGCACAGCTACACTCCCCGCGCCAGGAGCCCGGGCGTCCTTATGGCCAGAGGAGTGTGGGCGGGTTTCCCTGTCACAAGCCAAGCCCCTCGCTGATCCCGAGGACCGTTCAGGGACACGAACTCACACAAACCCTTGCTTACCTGACTAGGGGCAAGCACAGGCATCCGGGCCGGCTCCGCCTCTCACACGCCAGGCTCCGCGGTTCGGAGCCCCTCCCCGGGGCCCTCGCACCCATCGGACCCCCAGCACCCTCCAGGCTCGCCCGCCTCAGCTTCCCCTCCCCTCCACTGCCCCTTAGACGGGGGCTGGCACAGGCCCTCCGGGGAGGGCCGGACAGTACATAGCTCAGGCTCTGTGGGCCGTCCCACCTCTGTCCCCATCGCGGGAAAGCAGCCGGAGACCACATATAAACGATGGGCGCGGCTGTGTCCCAATAAAACTTTATTTATGGACACTCTACATTTGCATTTCACGTAATTTTCGCATCTCACAAAAGATTCTTCTTCTTTTGATTTATTTCCCAGAATTTAAACGTGTAAGAGCCATTCTTAGCTTGAGGCTGATTAAAATGATAGTGGGCCCACCTTTTGGACTCCGAGCTCACCCCCCTTCCTTCTGCCCCTCCTCCACCCCCCCACCCCCCACCCCGACCTACCTGGGCTGAGCTGTGGAAGTCCCAGCATGCCTCGGGCCTCTTGTGTCTGAGGTCAAGGCCACTTACCAGAAGGACCACCCGTAGTCCCAGGAGTGGGGCCTCCAGTCTTCGGGGCCGAGGCTCACGGTGACCTGGAACACCTGCGTGTACATCATGTGGGCGACCATTCCCAGGAGGCCTGCGGGGAGCAGAGCAGGAGTCAGGAAGCAAAAGGGGGCTCTGTGCACCCCACGGGCCCACCAGTGCTGGGCAGAGCATGGACCCCCCACCCCACCCCCATGGGGAAGGACGGTCGCAGTAAACCATGTGTAGTCCACGCAACAGACAGGATTAGTGTCCAAGATTCTTGCTTCCGGTCTTTTCCTCTATAAGCACCGCTGCAATGAACATCTTCTACCTGAACCGGGGAGGCCAAAGGGCAGAGGACATAGGGCAGCCTGGAGAGAAGAGTGAGCCCAGGAGACAGTCAGGGATGTGAGGTGGGCCAGCTTTCCCTGTTAAGAACCAGATGAGGAGGTGCTTTAGGCCCTGCGAGCCCCCTGGTCCTCTGTGGCTCTGCCGTTGTAGCGTAGAGAGGGTGGACAGCGTGGGACGCGGGCGTGGGCGCGTCAGCTCCGGCTGTGGTTTGCTGAGAGGCGGCCATTTGGGAGAAGGAGCCTAGAGTAAGGTGACCAGATGTCCCGCTTTTGGCGGGACAGTCCCGATTTTTAACAATTTGTCCTGCGTCCCACAGTGTTTTTTAAAAAAAAAAAAAAAAAAAAAGTCCCGATTTTTGGAAAGAAAATTGGGACTTTTTTAAAACGCCATAGGACGTAGGACAAATGGTTAAAAATTGGGACTGTCCCACCAAAAGCGGGTCATCTGGTCACCTTAGCTAGAGTGTTTTTTTCAAACCTCAGTGGTAACTAGTTGGTCTTCATCCCCTGGCCCAGTGGTCAGCAAACTCATTAGTCAGCAGAGCCAAATATCAACAGCACAACAATTGACATTTCTTTTTTTTTTTAAATATATATTTTATTGACTTTTTACAGAGAGGAAGAGAGAGAGATAGAGTTAGAAACATCAATGAGAGAGAGACATCAATCAGCTGCCTCTTGTACACCCCCTACTGAGGATGTGCCCACAACCAATGTACATGCCGTTGACCAGAATTGAACCCGGGACCTTTCAGTCCGCAGGCCGACGCTCTATCCATTGAGCCAAAAACGGTTTCAGCATCAATTGACATTTCTTTTGAGAGCAAAAAATTTTTAAACTTCTTCTAACGCCATTCTTCAAAACAGACTTGCCCAGGCCGTGGTATTTTGTGGCAGAGCCACACTCAAGGGGCCAAAGAGCCGCATGTGGCTCGAGAGCCGCAGTTTGCCGACCACGGGTCTAGTGGGTCAGGAACTGAACTTCATGGGCGGGGACCAGCACTGCCAAGAAAAGGACAGAATGAAACAGAAATGTTTGCTCCCAGCAAATGTAGCAGGAGTAAGTACTGTCTTGTATGTGGTGTGTGTATGTGTGTGTGTGTGTGTGTGTGCATGTCTATGCACGGTGTGTATGTGGTGTGTGTGTGTGTGTGTGCATATCTATGCACGGTGTGTGTACGTGGTATGTGTGTGTAGTGGCTGGAACATGACATGTTTTTCTGCGGCTCACGGGCAAGTTTTTGAGGCCGCGGGCTGGGAGAGCTTGGTTTGAGGGTCTCCCCGCGCAGCCTGGGCAGGGTCCTCCCTCCTCTGAGCCTCAGCGCCTTCCGCTCCGGGACGAGGACTGTGACAGCCAAGCGGAGGGGGGTAAACCGAGGGGCCTCCCTGCCTGGTGCCCATGGGCATGCTCATGCGGCTGCAGGTTCTGATAAACCCGGGGCGCCCGTGTGGATGCGGCGGCCGGAGCCCTGGCGCTGCCCGCTGCCCGCTGCCCGCACGGAGCTGACACAGAGGGAGCGGGCGGCACCGAGGGGGAAGGCCGCTGGCGAGCGGAGGGCACAGGGGTGCAGAGCACTGGCTGTGGCCAGGCACCCGGTCCGACTGGCACCTCCGTTCTTGCCTCTTTTCATCTTCACAGCGACCCGTGGAAGCGCGGGCCCTGGTCACGGAGCTTCTGGCAGAGGCTCCGGCTCCGGTGTCTTCTCCCAGCCCCCGGCCAGGCCTGCCGGGCACAGGGCCTCAGAGGTGACACAGGTGGTGCCCGTGCTCCGGGCTGGGTCAGCCTCGCGTGGACACGGCCCCGCTCTCTGACCTCAGGTGCGGGCTGCCCTCCGGGCTGCTGGTTGCGCTGAGGCAGGGCACCCAGGGGGAGGTGACACACAGATGCCGAGTCCCATCCCATCAGGAGCCCCCGAGGCTCTCTGTGGCAGGCCTGAGGACACCGAACCCCATCCTGAGCCGGCCCCCTCGGCCTTGGCTCTGTGGGACAGGGGGCGGGGGGCGAGGGGGCGAGCCTACGGGTAGCTTTGTTTATTTACTTGGCGCCGGTTTGGGCGAACTCGCATGGGATGCCTTGATAATGAGGAGTCATATTTAATGTGTTCCACCAGCTGAGGGCCTTGAGCTGTCTCCAGGTGTTTGCCTAAAAGCAACGGGACAATGAGCTCCTCCTGACAGGCTCACCCACACCCCCGAGGGCCAGCGCCCCAGATGACAGCGTTTTGGAAAATCCTTTTTCATCATCGCTCAGAAGAAATTCTTTAGAGGCCTTGGACACTAATCCCGTCTGCTGCCCGGACCGCAGGTAATTTCCTCCCCACACACCGAGGCCTCTTTGGTTATGAACAGGTTCTATTTTTAGAGCAGCGTTGGGTTTGCAGAGAAACTGAGCCGATAGTAGAGAGTTCCCGTATGCCCCCTCTCTCCGCCTCACCGTGAGTGGGGTTCGTGTGTCACCATTCAGGAGCCAGTATTGAGGCATTGTTTTTTAAAATATATTTTTATTGATTTCAGAGAGGAAGGGAGAGGAAGAGAGGAAGGAAATCATTGATTGGCTGCCTCCTGCATGCTGGACCGAGCCTGCAACCCAGGCACGTGCCCTTGACCGGAATCAAACCTGGGACCCTTTGCCGAAAACAGTTTAGCTCAGTGGATAGAGCGTCGGCATGCGGACTGAAGGGTCCGGGGTTCGATTCCGGTCAAGGGCATGTATCTCGGCTGCGGGCACATCCCCGGTACGGGGTGTGCAAGAGGCAGCTGGTCGATGTTTCTCTCTCATCGACGTTTCTACCTCTCTATCCCTCTTCCTTCCTCTCTGTAAAAAAAAAAATCAATAAAATTTATTTTTTTAAAAACAAAAACAAAAACCTGGGATCCTTTAGTCCACAGGCCAATGGTCTATCCACTGAGCCGCACCAGCCAGAGCTTGAGGCATTGTTCCTAACTAAATCTACGGTGTACATTTGGTGCTGCACGTGCTGTGGGTTTTGACACTTGTATAGGGAGTCCTGTGCCCAAGGGGCTCCCGGGCCTAAGCTCCCCCGTGCTCCACCCTCCGCCCTCTCCCTCCTCCCAGCCCGGGCGGCCCCTGCTCTTCTCTTTGTCTCCGTAGTGTGGCCTCTTCCGGAACGTGGGCTGTTGGGGTCACAGAGGGAGGTCGCCTTTCAGACGGGCTTCTTCCACGTAGCAGTGTGCGTTCCGGTGCCTCCGTGTCCCCCGTGGCCCGGCTCACGGCTGTTCGGTGCTGAACGACGCTCCCTGTCCGGACGCCCTCGGCCCATCTACCATCGCCTGCTGAAGGGCATCCTCGCTGCTTCCCGTTTGGGTGGTTGTGAGTAAAGCTGCTTGGGTCGTTCGTTTTGGTATTTGATGTAGTCAGACCCACCCGTCCTTCCCTTTTGGGGCTGCACTTCCTGTGTCTGACTTAAGAACACCAGCACCACGCACAGTCTCCTACAGTTTTCTAACGTACTTACGGCTGTTGGTCTAATTCCTCTGGAAGTTATCTTAGTGACTGGTGCCGTGAGGAGCCAACGCAGCTTTCTTAAATGAGTAACTAATTGCCTTGAGCCCTTACAGAATCAAGGGACCTTTCCCCACTGATTTTATTTTATAAGTACATTTTATTGACTTCAGAGATGAAGTGAGAGAGAGAGAGAGAAACATCAGTGATGAGAGAGAATCATCGATGGGCTGCCGCCTGCATGCCCCACGCTGAGGATGGAGCCCGTAACCCGGACACGCGCCCTGACCGGGAATCAAACCGTGACCTCCAGGTTCACAGGTCAGCACTCAGCCACTGAGCCACGTCAGCCGGGCTCGCCACTGACTTTTAAAGGACATTTCACACCGTATTCCAAGCCCCACATCTGCACCAGTTTTCCTGTCTCAGCATCTGTGCCCTGGCTCGCTCTGTTCAGTGTCAGCACCGCACTGTTTTAATGACGTAACTTACAGCCCCGTCAGTCGCTGCCCAGGCTCACTCCCCTCCCTCGGGCTTTGCCCCCAGGCGGGACCCGGACCCTTTCCTGAGCCCCACCGGTCCTTCCTGAGGGCTGGGCCTTGCTCTCCAAACCTCGGATGTTGCAGCTTCTCCGGTTTCTTCCTCACTGAGCCAGCCCAGAGGCTCTCCGAGCTATTTGATCTCCCAGGGCCTTTGTTTTCTCATCTGTAAAATGGGGGCAGAGGCAGACACCGGCCACTTCCATGAGCACCCACTAACGAGCGAAAACGGTCCTGGGGGCACCCCTCCTTACAGCAGGACGGGGGGGGCAGCACAGCGTTTTCCTGCGGGAACTCCCAGCCGGACCCAGGCCTGGACTCGCCCGCTGGCGGAGTAATTAATTCTCTGAATTGTCGGTATAGAAAAGCATTGATTTCTCAATTGAATCCATTTATTCCCAAATCTGAAAGGCCGTGCGTTAAGAAAATCCAATAAATGAAACTGCAATGGGTGCGATTCTCGAACTGCATTCTGAAGACTCCGCTTGGGAGGCCCGCCTCCCGCCCAGGTTCTCCGGAGCTCACACTCCGGCCGCCCGCCGTGTCTCCGGCCTCAGCAGAAGGACCTTCTCGGCCCCTGGGGACCAGGCGGTGGCATTGGGATGGGTGACCGGGCCTCCTCCCTGAGGGGCAGCTGGAGTGAGACTCTCCTGCCAAGAGGCTCCCTGGGGACCCCCCCAGGAGTCACAGCTGTAACCCCCTCCCTGGGCTTCGGGACCCCCTCCTGCCCCTGGAGGTGAGGGGACCCTGGGGAACGCAGGGACTGGGGGGTGCTGGCCGCCCAGAACCCAGAGCCGGAAGAGGGGTGGCGCCCCGGCCCTGCCCTCGCTGGCTGCCCCGCGGAAGAGCGGCTGGGGAGGGTCAGGGTGAGCCCCGAGGAAAGCAGGGGGGAAGCGAAGTGAGAGAGAGCGCCTAGCATCCCACTCTGTCATTCCCAGCTGTATGATCCCTCCTCCTTTCTGTGCCTCAGTTTCCCCGGCTCTAATATGGGGTTCATAATAGCACCTACCTCCTAGACTGGTGTGCGGCTTATACTTGAAAAGCACTTAGAACAGTGCTCCACATAATAGGCCCCAGGTGAGCATTTCGTGAATGAATGAGTGAATGAATGAAGGAGTGCCTGAGGCTCACTGTGTAGACCTGCTAGACTGGGTCTGGTTTGCTCACCACTGAACCCTGGCACCTGGCCTGGGCCTGGCTCGCGGAGAGGCCCCCGTGCTGCTGTCTGAGGGCCCGGCTCGCGGTGAGGCCCCTGTGATGCTGTCTGTGGGTGGCGCTGGCTGCAGAGGCCGGGGCTGAAGGTCTGGGCTGGGACACGGGGCTGAGCTCGGACGGGCCACATTCGAAAGCTTAGAGAGCAGGTGCCAGTCACCATTCCTGTCTGCGCTTGTCATTCCATCCCAGGTACTCTTCCTGGGGACGGGGATGGGGCGGGGGGGGGGGGGGGATGACACTGGGAGAGACGGCGGGTCCTGCTGTCCTGGCCTCCGGGTCAGGGGGAGACAGGCAGACGGTGGCCACGATCTCACAAGAACATTCCAGGCAGTGGGAGGGCACAGCACCAGGCAGCTCCAGGGCCGCTGCAGGAGGTCAGGGCGGCCTCTGGGGAGGGGACACTGAGCAGAAGCTGGGGGGGGGGGGCGCTGGAGCAGCCACAGGAGTACAGGGAGGGGCAGGCACAGCCTACTGTGGGGGGGAGGGAGAGACGGCCCCGCAGAATGGGAGGTGGGGGTGAACACACAGGGCCGGGCGCCCAGGCCGCCCTGGACCACAGTGAGGAGTCTGGCTGAACTCTCAGCGCGGTAAGGGGGTGTGGGTGGAGCGGGGGGAACCCAGGCAGGGCATAAGCCAGGGTCTAATTTCAGATCACCATGGCTACGCTGTGGAGAGGGAGGAGGGGCAGGGCCAGGAGGGGCTCCGTGGAGAGGGGGCTCCGAGGAGAGGGGGTTCCGAGGAGAGGGGGCTCCGTGGAGAGGGGGCTCCGAGGAGAGGGGGCTCTTGCTGAGCCTGGACTCGCTGAGGCTCTGGGGCCGGCTGTGAAGGTGGGTCCCCAGGCCTGCTCAGGGGCCGGACGTGGGCCCCCGGAGTCCAGGGACCTTCAAGGCTGTGGTGTGAGCTGCGGGGCTGATGATGTCGTTCACTGAGATGAGAAAATGTCTGAGTGGTAGAACCCCTTTGGGCTGCCTTTGGTGAAATGCCTCTGATATGCAGAAGGGTTACAGGCAAGCAGGGCTGTGTGGGTGTGGGTGGCAGGGAGGGTGTGGGTGTGGGTGGCGAGGAGGGTGTGGGTGTGGGTGGCGGGGAGGGTGGGGGTGTGGGTGGTGGGGAGGGTGGGGGTGTGGGTGGTGGGGAGGGTGCGGGTGTGGGTGGTGGGATGGGTGTGGGTGTGGGTGGTGGGATGGGTGGGGGTGTGGGTGGTGGGATGGGTGCGGGTGTGGGTGGTGGGGAGGGTGTGGGTGTGGGTGGTGGGGAGGGTGTGGGTGTGGGTGGTGGGGAGGGTGTGGGTGTGGGTGGTGGGGAGGGTGGGGGTGTGGGTGGTGGGGAGGGTGCGGGTGTGGGTGGTGGGATGGGTGTGGGTGTGGGTGGTGGGATGGGTGGGGTGTGGGTGGTGGGATGGGTGTGGGTGTGGGTGGTGGGGAGGGTGTGGGGTGTGGGGGTGGTGGGGAGGGTGCGGGTGTGGGTGGTGGGGAGGGTGTGGGTGTGGGTGGTGGGGAGGGTGTGGGTGTGGGTGGTGGGATGGGTGTGGGTGTGGGTGGTGGGATGGGTGTGGGTGTGGGTGGTGGGGAGGGTGTGGGTGTGGGTGGTGGGGAGGGTGTGGGTGTGGGTGGTGGGGAGGGTGTGGGTGTGGGTTGTGGGGAGAGTGCAGGTGTGGGTGCAGTGGGGAGGGTCTGAGAATGGGGGTAGGTGTGAAGTCACCTATCCATCCTCAGACCCCCATTTTCAGGGATCAGAGAAGCACAGACCCCAGAAGCGCGTGGGGGGACAGTGTGCACGGTGAGCTCTGTGAGTGACAGTGAGGCTGGCGGGAGGGGCTGAGCGGCAGAGAGCAGCCAGCCTGCGGAGCGGGCCCTGAGCCTGGCGGAGGCTCCCGGGGAGGGGCTGGTGGTCCTGGCCGGTGCCCCCTGAGGAAGGTGCCGGGGAAGGAGCTGGAGCGGACACCCTCTGAGCTCAGGCCCCTCTGGCACAGGCCCCGCTCTGTGCAGTCTGGGCGATCGCGCTGAGGCCGCGCTCCTTGTAACCGAGGTGCGGGGCCGGCTGCTTAATGAACAGAACAGAGTTATTGTAAACGCTGCCTGAGCCATTCCCCAGATCGCAGAGCGCACTCACGTCCACACACACATCCTGGTGCCGCCGCAGGCTGGGTTTGCCAAGTCCCAGGCGCGTGGTGTGCGGACAGGACCCGGGCGCCAGGACCCGGAGGGAGAGGCAGGCGGCAGCGTGGCCCGACCCCAGCTTCACACACACTGAGCACCGGCGTGTGCCGGCCTCCTCGCGGTGGGGGGGGCTGCGGGGGAGTGGGGGCGGTGCACGGAGGCCAGGGGCCTGGCCTCGGAGCGGGGCTGGGGCAGACGCGGGGCTGCTGGGGCTGGGCGGGGCCTGGGGCAGGACGTGGGTGTGCGGGGAGCAGCTGGAGGCGTAAACACGGAGCAGCAGGGAGCTCTGAGGCCTCCGGGGAGTGTGGACTTCATCCCCGGCACCGGGCAGGATTGTGTAATGGTAAGCGGGGGTGGAAGCTGCCTGCCCGAGGGGAGTGAGCGCGGTGGGAGCAGGGAGGCGGGAGGGGCAGTCAGCCTTGGAGAGGAGGAGGTGGGAGGGCAGGTGCAGGGAGGAGAGCACAGGACCCCTGGCACCACTGAGAGGGGGGATTCCCAGCAAACCCGTGGCACTAGGAAGCCCTGGCTCAGGAATAGGGCGGACTGGGGAAACTGGGGGGACTGGGAGCCCGGCCAGTTATTGTTGTCCCTAAACCCCAAAGGCTGAGCTCATGACACCCATCGCTGAGGCCGAGGGAAAAGTAAACCCCTTATCTGCGGACATCTCAAATCCCCCGACGCGGTGCCAATGGAGACCCAGGCTGCTGCCCCTCGTGCCCGGCCCCCGGGGCGCCCACGTGGCAGGCCCGCCCGCTCAGCGCCTCCCGGAGGGCCGAGCTGCCGTTAGCGCGCCCGGATCTATTTTTAACGCACAGGCTATTTTTAGACACTCTCTCGAGATCCCGCAGCCTCTCCGAGTAGCATATTTCAGGGTTTAAAAAGTCCCTCCTTACACATAACCTAAATCTTCCCGGCTCCAATTTAAGCTAATTTCTTGCCGTGCCCTCTGAGGAGAGGGCGAGCAGTTGGCATCTTCTCAAGAGGAGGCTCTCGGGAGCCGAGCAATTACCGGGCCGCCCTGCGCCCGTCGGCCTGGCAACGCTCTCCCCTCTCTGTCCCCTCACTGTCCCCTGGCTCCCCGTCCTCCGAGGTCTTGGTCTTGGGTCACCAGCCTCCGTCTTGTTCGGATTCTGCCCATTTCTGGCTTTGCCTTTTGCAGTGCAGTGGCCCAGGTCAGAGGTGGCATTGAATGGAGACCTCCTCATTCCCAGTAATAGGTCAGCTACACCTCCCCACAGCCCAGACTGTCCCTCAGCACCTCCGCCCGGCACCGAGGCGCTGAATGGGCCCCAGGGCGAGAGGGGAGGAAGGAGGGGTAGGAAGACGTCAGGGGGGCCGGCGCCCAGTTCCCGGTGACCCCTGGGTAGCCCGGGGCAATCCTATAAAATAAAAGGCTAATATGCAAATAGACCAAACTGGGGAACTACTGGTCGCTATGACGCACACTGACCACCAGGAGGCAGATGCTCAAGGCAGGGGCTGCCCCCTGGTGGTCGTGCGCTCCCACAGGGAAAGTGCTGCTCAGCCAGAAGCCCTGAGCCGGGCTCATGACTGGCAAGTACATCAGTGGTGGCAGGAGCCTCTCCCGCCTCCGTGACAGCACTAAGGGCTAAGGGTGTCCGACTGCCGGCTTGGGCTCCCTCCCTGAGGGGTATGGGTCTACGCCATCTCCCAAGGGCTCCTGGACTTCAGGAGGGCGCAGGCTGGGCTAAGGGACCTCCTCCCCTGCCACTGAGTGCACGAATTTCGTGCACCGGGCCTCCAGTTGGTGGAATGGTTGTTTACATAAATAGGCATGTGTCTCCCCCCACCCCGATCCTGCCCTCAGGTTCCCTGGGACCCTCCTTCACTTGGTACCTTCAGCTGTGACAGAGCTGGCAGGAGCCAGTCCTTGGGGAGCTGAGGAGCCGCCTGCAGGTGCTCCACGGGAGGCCAAGCACACTGCCTTCTCTGCCCTCGGCCTGGGCACCCGTAGGTGGCTGCCCACGGGTGGCGGGTGTGAGGGGAGGGGGAGATGGTGGGGGGTCCCAGGAGGAATGAATCCAGCCGCAGAGACCTGAGCGGGGCAGCCCCGAGGGCCCCAGCCTCATCTCAAGCCCCTTCCAGAGCCTCCAGCCTCCCCGGGAGCAGGGGAGTGAGGTCACCCCACAGCTTCCCGGTCCAGCCCGAGCGGCCAGCGGACATCCTGGACCGGGCAGCCTGTGCTCTGTTCAGGAGGAGCATGGCCCCTGGTCCCGGCCTTGGCTCCCCTGCGGCCCTTCACAGGCCCAGGCCACTGTGCCGGCCTCGGAGGCTGTGCGCCCGCGTGGAGGGCGGGCCGCTCACCTATGGGGAGTGTGGGGGGTGAGGGGGTGAGTGCAGCAGCCTGGGGTCTCCCTCTGAGGCCCAGGGCAGAGGGGCGGACCCGGACATGCACACACTCCCCAAGCCCAGCCCTGGCCCTCCCCGCCTTTCCCCACCGCTCCACCCGGGTTCACCAGCATGGCACGGCGCCTGGACATCCAGCAGAGCCTCCGACTTGGTCTGCACCGCCCCCCCCACGCCCTGGGGGAACTCCCTGACCCTGAGCATGAGCGGCCGTCTGCCACCGGCACCTTCCCAGCAGGCCCAGCCTCCGGCCTGTGCCCCACGGAGCACCCTGAGCCTGGAGACGGGGTCCGGGAGGTGCCGGGACAGCAGATGGCAGAGCCGAGGAGACGCCGAGGGAGCAGCTCTTGCCAGCCTCATGGGCCTGCTCAGCCCTCCACAGGCCCCACTGGACACATGGCCTGCGAGTGTGGGGACTATTTACCCAAAACCAGCGCACGTGTGAGAGTGGCAGGGCCCAATGGAAGACTCCCGGGGCAACAGGAGCACAGCCCCGATGGCGAAGGCAGAAAACACGAGCCCAAATCTCCCCAGGGACCCCCCACCCTCCGCGCTCCACCAGAGACCCCGCCCTACCCCGCGGGGGCCTTTGTCACCACAGCCCATTCACAGGCGCAAAGTGTACAGAGAAGTGGGTGCCTGGCAGACCTGGCGGGTCAGGGAGCAGCAGCCCTCTCTCCTTCACCCCCTCTCCTGCACCCCCTCTCATACACCCCCTCCCCTGAATCCCCTCTTCTGCACCCCTCTCCTGCACCCCCTCTTCTGCACCCCCTCCCCTGCACCCCCTCTTCTGCACCCCCTCTCCTGCACCCCCTCTCCTGCACCCGCTCCCCTGCACCCCCTCTTCTGCACCCCCTCCCCTGCACCCCCTCTTCTGTACCCCCTCCCCTGCACCCCCTCTCCTGCACCCCCTCTCCTGTACTCCCTCTCATACACCCCCTCCCCTGCACCCCCTCTCCTGCACCCCCTCCCCTGTGCCCCGTGGCCCCTGCCTTCCAACCCTCCAGCGGGGGAGACTGAACAAGCAGGAAACAATCCCAAGGGCCGGGGGTTAGGAGGTGGGACGTGAGGGACCCCCACTGGGAGCCCTCAGGTCAGGGGTCCGGAAGGCGTCCCTGGGGTGGGACCTTCCGAGGGAGCCTGGAGGGTGCGGCGTGGCTGACCAGGCCAGCGCTGCGGGCAGCACCACCCTCTGGGCTCAGCGCCGACGTCGGGGCCAGACCGCCCTGCTGTGGGCGCCTGGGCACTGCGGGGTGTGCAGGAGGCTCCCTGTCCGGCCCTCCCCCACCCCCTTTAGAGGCAGGGGCACTGCCCTCCCCTCCCCAGTCAGACACCCAAAGTGTCTCCAGGCAGCACAGAAGGTCCTGGGGGCAGGGAGAGACGGGGCAGGTATCAGAGAGGGCAGAACCTCCCCTGCAGAGACCACTCTTCTCGGAGGGAGGCAAAGGGTTTCTTTTTATGGCTCCCTTCCAGGCATTGCGCGGGATGCTGGCGTGTCCTTTCTGGTGGTGATCTGAAGTTTCCTTTCTGAGTAAATGTAAGTTTCCAAAAAAAGGAAGCGAGTTATTTAGAGGCAAATGCTAAGTAAATAGCAGCACATGGGCTTGTCTGCGTCGGGAGGGGAAAGCACGTGACCGAGTGTGGGAAATGCTGAGTCAGGGAGAGTGGGTGTGAGGCGCCCGGGGAACCAGGGCTGTGGGCGTCCCAGGCTCTAAAGGTGTCCCACGACGCTGGGCCGGGCTGGGAACCTGGCGGGGGGGCGCCCTGGAGAGGCCCCCCACTCTGCAGGGGAGGCCGGCTCCCCCGCCTGGCAGCGCTGCCTCTGGGGGTGGGCGCCAGAGTGAGGACCCGGCTAGACTTTGTGGCAGGAGAGGTTAGGATTTAAACAGACAGGGGTACGTCTCTTTATTGTGCTTCTCAGGTATTGCTTTTTAAAAAAATTATTATTATTATTATTATTACAAGTTGTAGGTTTCAAGCATTTCGGCACCATTTTTCCAACAGGTTCAGATGTTGGAAGTTAGCATTTTTCAGCAATGAAGATGTTTAAGTAAAGCATTTTAAAATCAAGCTATGCACATTGTTTTGAGCATGATGCTAGTGCACACAACAGACTACAGGGCAGTGGACATAACGGGTGTGTGCTCTGGGGCCCGTGCGCCTCACTATTGCAGCCGCGGCCTGGAGAGAACCCTCCCTCTCTCCGCGGCGCCTGCAGGGGGAGGTGCCCGCATTAGGAAAGCAGGCGGGGCGGGGGCAGCTCGCCAGACACCCCATCACTCTGTCCTGGGCATGTGCTCATAGCCCGGGCAGGCCCCTCTGTGGCTTTCTCTCTCTCTTTCTGCCTCTGCGTCTCTCTTTCTCCCTCCCATCCCCCAAGTCTCTCTCTCTCTCTCTCTCTCTCTCTCTCTCTCTCTCTCTCTCTCTCTCATTCTCCCAGGAATACCAAGTTAAATGTGCCCAAGTTAAGGCAGGAATATTTGCTGTATTTGGCCTCAAGCAGGGGCCTCCCCACCACCTTCCCTTCGGCCGGGAGGGACTTGGTCATACACAGAGCAGCCGGATGGGCTGACGGAGGCTCCGGGCACCTCGCCCTGCCAGCTGGCTCCTCCTTTGCTGAGCCTCCCTGGGCAGCCGGAGCACATGGTCCCAGCCAGCGCTGCCTAACACCCCTCCCCTGCAGGAGCTGAAATGCAAATCCTCTCTTCCGCCATTTAGGCTGTAAGTGCGCTGAGCTTCCACACGTCCCCAGGTAACGCTGCGCTACCATCCCATCAGGTTCCGCCCAAAGCTGCCTACACACTCGGAAATGAGACCAGCGGCCGCCCGGCTGCAGACCCTCTGGAGAGCAGCCCCTCATTCGTCCCCTGGCCCCTCACAGTGTGCACAGAACTGCCTACCCCTGGCCCCTCACAGTGTGCACGGCACTGACCACCCCTGGCCCCTCACAGTGTGCACGGCACTGACCACCCCTGGCCCCTCACAGTGTGCACGGCACTGACCACCCCTGGCCCCTCACAGTGTGCACGGCACTGACCACCCCTGGCCCCTCACAGTGTGCACGGCACTGACCACCCCTGGCCCCTCACAGTGTGCACAGAACTGCCTACCCCTGGCCCCTCACAGTGTGCACGGCACTGACCACCCCTGGCCCCTCACAGTGGAGAAGGCACTGACCACCCCTGGCCCCTCACAGTGGAGAAGGCACTGACCACCCCTGTCCCCCCCCCAGTGGAGAAGGCACTGGCTACCCCACACCCCATGTGATCCTCGCCTTCCCCCAGGAGAGGTAGGTTGGGTCACAGACTCCGTGCTACATGAGCACGTGCCGTTCAGAGAGGTGAAGACGCCTGCCGGGTGTCAGGGCGGGGAGGAAGGAGGGTGTTTAAGTCCGGGTCTGCCCACTCCACGCCACATGTTTGACCACTGCACACTGCCTCTTCCATCCATCCGCCCGTCCACTCACTCTCCACCACATACCCATGGAGCCCGTGCCAGGCTGCCTTCGTGCTCAGGAACCACGGGGCACCCGGGACAGGCAGCCTCCCTGCCCGCCCGGAGCTGACCCTCTCAGGGAGGAAGACAGAGGTAAACACAGATGTGGCAGGTGCTGCGGAGGACGGGGGTGGGGGAAGAGTGGGTGGTTAGTGGGCCAGGGAAGCTGGGGCGGCCTCCTGGGAAGGTGAGCTCTCAGCTGAGACCCGGCGTCCTGTTTGCCAGATGCTGGGGAGCGAGGCGAGTGCGGGGCGGCTCTGCCGGCCCTGGGGGGCAGCCTGCAGCCCCGAAGGCGGCCCGCCTGCCCCTGCGAGGTCCAGCCGTGTAGCCGAGTCTTGGCTGCGGTGCCCCTGCCTCAGGTGCCCGGGGTGGGGCTGTGTGAGTCTCCCTTCCTCCGGCTACTCCAGGAGCAGCCCTGCACACCCACCCTGCCCCCCGCTGACAGAGGCCGCCCCAGCCAAGCTGCCCGGTTCCCCTCCCAGCTTTGGGCCCCATCACTAAGGTGACCAGATGTCCCGCTTTTGGCAGGACAATCCCGATTTTTAACAATTTGTCCTGCGTCCAGCAGCATTTTAAAAAAGTCACCTTACCCATCACCCCACTTCCCCACCCAGACGAGACCACCTCTGAGCCCCTGTGTCCTCACCTGGAAAGTGAGGAGAGTAAATACCCGGTCACAGCCACTCAGACAGCCGACATTCCTGAGCACCTGCTGTGTGCCAGGGTTTCCTTAGTCTGGGGGGCACAGTGGAGAGGAGACAGGGTGTGCGGGAAGCTACTGCAGAGGAGATCACTAGGGAAGGCCTCTCTGGACTTCACGATGGGGCCCAAAGGGTGAGGAGGAGTCAGGGGCCATGAACAGGCCAGGAGGAGCCATGGGCAGAGGGACCAGCAATCGCCAGGCGCCGGGATGGGGAGAAGGGCCAGTGTGGCCGGAGCTGGGCAGTGAGAGACGAGGGTGTGTAGAGGTGGGGGTGGAGGGGAGAACCAGTTTGGGGAGGGCATGGTGTTTTATCCAGAACACAGCAGGAAACCACTGGATGTTTTAAATGGCTCCCCCGCTCACAGTCATATTACACACAGTCAGGTTACACACGGAGCACTCAGCTCGAGCTGGTAAGTGTTGGAGGACTCGTGTGGTCCCCCCACAGTGGGTCTCAGAGCCCCAGGCCTCGTCATGTCAGCATGTGGCTCGGCTTTGTGGTCCTAGGGGGCAGCACCTCTTCCCCCAAGCTCCTTCAATGCTCGCACCCCCTGCCTGGCGGGAATGACTGCTATCCAGCCTGGGGGCAGGGGCAAGTAGGTTCAGGAAAGACGGAGACCCATGGCACACGACCCTTCCCCTCACCATGGTGCTCACCTTCACTGCTCTAGACCTTGTGAGGGAGATCCCAGCCTCTGCCCCAGAAAGAGCTCAGGCAGATAAATACCGCTCATGCAGGCCCCTTCCGTGCCCTATCCGTGTCCCCCCAGCCCCGGGGCCAGGAGGCAGCAGACTGAGGGGCTGGGAAATTTCCACCAACCCTAAGCACCGCCCGTCACACAGACACGCCCTCGAGTTACTGTAGGCAGCTTCCTGGTACTTTCCTCTTGTCAACAGCATTACCGAGGCCAGCTCTGAGCCACGGACTGGGGACGCAGGCACCACAAGACAGACCCAGCCCTGCCCTGAGGAGGAGGGTGCCTGCCCACGGGGACCAGCAGGAGCCCTGGGAGCAGGGGCGGGCCTGCTCCCACCGGGTCAGTCCCGGGCAGTGCCCACTCACGGCCGGCCCCGTGCCAGGAGCTGCCCAGGCCACAGAGTCTCTCCTGGCTAGTGGGAGCGCCATCTCTCCACCCCGCCCTTGCCCACCATGTGTAGGAGACCCCAGAGTGCATGCAATAGGCCTTTGGCCTGTTTCCCTGCCCCAGTCTCTGCCAAAGCCCCTGCCCTGGGCTGGGCCCTGTGCCTGTCCACCCCCAGCTGCTGGAGTCGGGCCCCCCCGGAAGCAGGGAGCACAGCATCCGAGGCTCTCCCTCCAGCTGCCCAGCCAACGCTTGGTGTCCACCCCGGGCCCTGCCCCCATGGCCATGGTGTCCTGGCCATGGTCCTCCCAGGTCAGCTCCCCCGGGGAAGTGCCTGGGCCTCCTCGGGGTTCCCCAGAGACCAGGCCCCTGAGCCCCCAGCATCCCTTGCTACGCCCACTCCACTAAGTCAGTTAAATCCTCTAGAACCAAGCAGCTCCAGGACCATGGGTTTTGCTTCCACTCTTTAGAGAACATTAACATTCTTGCCTCCTCCTATGCCCCAAAGCCCAGTTTCCGCCTGGCTCTGTGCCTGGGGCCAGGCTCATTTGTATGAAGGGCCCAGTGCCCTGCGTCTTCCCCCATCTTGGCTTCCAAGAGATGCGAAGGATGTGGCACCATTCCAGGCCTGCCTTGGGGATCCGAGGACAGGACATGCCTACCCTCCAGCCCACCTCCCAGAGACATACTGGCTGCCCCCTGTTTCCCCCCCACACCCCCCGGCGGGTCCCGCTGGACTCTCCAGACCCTCTGCAGCTCCGCCTTCTAACACGCAGACCCGTCTATTTAAGCATCCTCTCTGTGCAGAGGGCAGGGCGGGCCCGGGGATGCAGCTGTAGCCGTGCTCACAGCCGCTCCCGAAGGCTAATGAGGAGGACGACATAAACAGTGAAGGAAAATCGATGGCTGCAAATACTTAAATAGAAATAGATCCAGACAGCCATGACCCCGAACTGGCAGCCCACGGGCCGAGTCAACCTGCAGGTGCTGGCTGGAGCTGGATAAAATGATGGATTCTTTGGGGCCAGCATTTAAGAAAGTGGAGGATTTCCACTAAAATATGGGAGTTTTGGCTTCTCTTGTGGAAATCAGAAACTGGCAGCACGGGGTCCACATTTCCCCTCGTCAGGCAGCCCCCAGTGGGAGCTGGCCAGAGCTGTGCTTGGAGGGCCACTGTGTGTCTCCCTGTCCTGGCCTGGCCTCTGGACAGTCTCCCTGTCCCTGCTCACACCCTCACCCCATTCCCTCCAGGTCCCAGAGGCATCGACCTGTCCCACGGGGAAAGGGACCCAGGGAGAGAGGAGGTCCATTCCACCTGGACATGAGCCTTGAGCTGGGCCTGGGAAGAGCAGTGAGTGTCCCCTGAAGGAGGCAGGGGAGGGAGGAGAGAGGCAGCCCAGGCTCCGGAACCCGGAACCGGGAACTTCCCGGGGAAAAGGCGAGGAGGAGGAACACGGCGCTCCAGTCGCACTGCCTGCTGGGAGGCTCCTGACTCAGGCCTGTCCCAGCTCCCTCTCTGGTCTCTGGAACAAGCGGCGTGGTCAGGCGGGAACAAGGCGACAGGTGAGTGCAGACCACGAGGTGCAGGGACAGAAACAGGAGATGGTTCCAACTAGATCATCGCCGGGGCACCCTCTAACGCTAACTGGAATTATGTTTTTAAAAATACTTCTTATTCTGAATTAATGACTGATTCTCAGGAGATTGCAAAAATGTACAAGGAAGTCTCAGCACCGTCCCCCATACTCACACAATGCGTATGGTCCCTGGGAACAGTATCACGGCCAAGAGGTTGACCTTGGAAACTCCACAGAGTTGGTGTGTGTTGTGCACTCAGCTATGGGTGCTCCCACAGTGTGCACTCAGTTATGGGTGCTCCCACAGTGTGCGCTCAGCTATGGGTGCACCCACAGTGTGCGCTCAGCTCTGCAGGCACCCACAGTGTGTGCTCAGCTCTGCAGGCACCCACAGTGTGCGCTCAGCTATGCAGGCACCCACAGTGTGCACTCAGCTATGGGTGCACCCACAGTGTGCGCTCAGCTCTGCAGGCACCCACAGTGTGTGCTCAGCTATGGGTGCACTCACAGTGTGCGCTCAGCTCTGCAGGCACCCACAGTGTGTGCTCAGCTATGGGTGCACCCACAGTGTGTGCTCAGCTCTGTAGACACAAGAAGGTTGCCACAAGATGACCTGCAGGAGAGGGCAGTTGTGGGGGTACCAGGCCTGCAGGGAAGGGCAGTTGTCGGGGGGAGACCAGGCCTGCAGGGGAGGGTAGTTAGGGATGGCCAGGCTGGCAAGGGAGGGCAGTTAGAAGTGACCAGGCCTGCAGGGGAGGGCAGTTGGGGATGGGGGGGAAGACCAGGCCTGCAGGGGAGGGTAGTTAGGGATGGCCAGGCTGGCAAGGGAGGGCAGTTAGGGCTGACTAGGCCAGCAGGGGTGGGCAGTTAGGTGTAGATCAGGCTGGCAGGGGAATGATTAGGGGGTCATCAGGCTGGCAGGCAGAAACTGTTAGGGGCAATCAGACAGGCAGGCAGGCAGGAGAGCAGTGGGGAGCCAGCAGTCCTAGATTATGAGATGGATCTCAGATTGGAGAGTGTGTAGGTTGAACTCAGGGTCACCCCTGCATGAATTTTGTGCACCGGGCCTCTAGTTTAGTATAATGCCCTCAAGGCCCACCCATGTTGTCACAAATGGCAAAATTTCCTTTCATTTTATGGCTGAATAGCATTCCATGGCCGCCATGTTTTCTTTATCCTTTCATCTATCTGGACTCTTGGGCTGTTTCCATGTTTTGCTGGTGTAACTAATGCTGCCATGAACGTGGGGGTGCAGATATCTCTTCAAGAGAGCAATTATATTTCCTTCAGGTAAATGTGCAATATGGAACTGCTGAGTCCTATGATAGGCCTAGTTCTAACTTTTTGAGGAACCACCATTCTTAAAGTTTTATTGGAACATGACCGTAATCATTGTTTTCATACTATCTGCAGCTGCTGTCACCAGAAGAGCTCAGTAATTGTCATGGAGACTCAGGGCTTACAAAGCCTGAAACATCTATTCTCTGGCCAGTCCACTGAAGGAGTTTGCTGACCCTGCTCCCAACAACGTCGTGTACATAAGAGCTCAATAAATCGGTTGATGAATGAGACCTCGATGAGTATTGCTATTCTCAGAGTTCTACCACTGTGCTTCATTACGAACACAGACATGCGCGCGCGCACACACACACACACACACACACACGTGTTCCAGGCGTTATCTACAGCAGAGGGTCCCCAAGGGTCTAGAATTGGAGAGGGGGTTAGTCCTAGGACAGACTTAGATTCTGGGTCATGCACACAGTGTGGGCGCAGTAAGTGTTGGTGTCTTTACTTCTGTTTTGCTCCCAGAGAGGAAGGTGATGAACAAACCTAGTAGGATGGGGGGGGGGGGGAAACAAATACAAAGGTGGAGGGAGGGAGGGAGGGAAGGGGGGAAGGGGGGAGGGAGAGAGGGATGAGGGAGGGAAAAAGGAGAAGGCAGAGAGGTAGGGAGAGAGGGAAAGAGGAGGGAGGAAGGGAGGGGGAAGGAAGAAAGGAAGAAAGGAAGGAAAGAAGGAAGGAAGGAAGGAAGGAAGGAAGGAAGGAAGGAAGGAAGGAAGGAAAGAAGGAAGGAAGGAAGGAGAGAGGTAGGGAGAGAAGGAAGGGAGGGAGGGCTGGAGGGGGAGGGAGAGGGCTGGCAGAGGGAGGAGAGTGGGAAGGGAGGGAGGGCTGGAGGGGGAGGGAGAGAGGAGGGAAGAAGGGAGAGAGGAGGGAAGAAGGGAGAGAGGAGGGAAAAAGGGAGAGAGGTAGGAAGAGAGAGGAGGGGGAGGGGGAGGCAGGGAGGACGGGAGGGGGGTGGGGAGGAAATGAATGAGGAAGGCACGCTGCATGGCCCCAGCCTCCCTGCACTTGTCATCCTGCTCTGTGCATGTCCGTGTCCACGGCAAGGACTCGCCCACTCTCCACCCAGCCTTTCGGGCTAAATTCCACACTGAGTCCTTCAGCCCATGGTGACATGACACTTACACCCCTCACCCCAAACTGTCCAAACCCAGACTGGCCCCCACCGCCTGCTCCCACCCAGGGCAATCAAAGGAAACCCAAGCCCAGATGTTCAGTCTTCAAGGCAAAATCAAACAATATTAAAACATAAAAGCCCAGGGTTCCAGCAGGCGGAGGGCCACCCTTTGTGGTCACGGAAGAGGGTTTGGGCTTCATTCTACAAATGGGACGTTTGATAAATACCAACCAGAAATGACAAAACCAGGCCATTAAAAATCCATTAGGCGGCCAAACGAGGCCGAGTGAGAGAAGCCTCCTCTGTATTGTTACCAGCCGAGGGGCCGGCACGTCACCCACGGAGCTGTGCTCGCCGACTTTCCGCTGAGGGGGAGCAGAGCTGGCCACCCCGAAATGTGACTTAAGATCTTGGTCATTTTAGCCGAAACCGGTTTGGCTCAGCGGTAGAGTGTCGGTCTGCGGACTGAAAGGTCCCAGGTTCGATTCCGGTCAAGGGCATGTACTTTGGTTGTGGGCACATCCCCAGTGGGGAATGTGCAGGAGGCAGCTGGTCGATGTTTCTCATTGACGTTTCTAGCTCTCTATCTCTCTCCCTTCTCTCCGTAAAAAATCAATAAAATATATTTAAAAAAAAAAAAAAGATCTTGGTCATTTTAATTTGGTTATTTTTAAGAACTGGACGGCTCAGGACGAAGCTTTGACCTTGCCCTGACTGAAGGATGGGACAGAGGCTCCGCACCAGACGGGATCCCCGAGGGCGGTGGTGTGGCGTGAATAGTGGGGTGGACAGGGGCAACCTCGCCAGGTCCTGCGGTCCACGTCCTGTGTCCCCCGATGCGGTCAGAGCCCACAGTGTCGGAGCCGCGCTGCAGTGCACCCGTGGGCGTCAGGACACCCCCTGGGCCTGGTTTGACTTCCTGTGGCAACCCCCCGCTGCCAACCCCCCACTGCACCCCCTCGGCCCCGCCCATGCCTGAGCTCACCGCAGCCTGGGCGAGGTGGTTCCCCCGTATGTGGAGGCTCCCTTTCTCACACACTTGCTCACATTCTGGGGGTCACTGTCTCAGGAGGGACCCTAACGGAATAAACGCTCCTGTCAGGGAACAGTTCTAAGGGTGCTTTACTGTCTCCCAGAGGGTCCGGGCAGAAAGGAACCCCACTGCCCTCAGGACCACATACCCACTCACCAACACTCCCCCCATTGGCCCTCTCCATCCTGTCTTACTTTCCCTCCCCCCCTCCTGTCTGGATCACTTCCCACATAAACTGTGTGTACCCCCACATCTTCCCCTTGGGGTCTGCCGTGGAGGGCTCCGGGGAAGACTCCTGCCCCTCCTGGGGCTGACCTCCCACTGACCTAAGCTGACCGGCCACTGGCACTGCAGCCCGCCAGTTCCTGTGGGCAGCCCCTTGCCCGCCATGGCACAAGGACCCTGTTTGGTCCCTGGCTCGGTCCACACCACGGTGTGCCAGAGACCCAGGCCTGGCTAATCAGGGACCTTATCCTCTGGCCTGGTGACCGGTTCAGAAATGAGCCTCTGAACCTGGTTGGTTGGATCGCAGCCCTCCTTGGAGTTTTGCCAGAGCTCTCTCTACCTCTGGGATCTACGGGAGCCTGGAGCTGCTTGAGACCGCCCTCTCCCCACAGGGATGGGCCTGAGTGAGAAGGATGCTAACACAGAAGAAGGCAGTCTGGAGATCCGGACAGGTGACTGCTGACAGGATGACGTGACCACCTGGATGCAGCCGTGCCCGAAGCCCAAGAACCCTGTGCTTTTCAATCACATGACCCGCCATCCCCCCTTCTTCAGCTGGCTTGGCGGGGTTCTTGTCACCTGCAATCAAAAGAATCTTTAACGTGGAGATGCTCATTCCTCCGGCTTAGATCCTCTGCACTTTTAGACACAAAAGTACTTGCTTGTTAAGAAACGGGCCAGAGAACCAGTCTGGCCAGGGCAAGGGGACTGGGAGGAGGGGGCTCTGGGCAGGGATTCTTCCAGGGGACTGTGTGGCCAGTGGAATATTAGGTGGCCGTGTACAGTACGAAATTACAAATCACCAGACCAAGAGTGAGTGAGGAGAAAAAGCCAAGGAGTGCGATGGAGGGTGGACGGGGGAGGAATGTGAGGCCACAGGGAGCTGGGACTTGGGGGAAGCTGCCAGGACAGCCAGTGAGAAGCCGTACCGAGCGGTTCCCAGCTCACAGTCACTCACCGCAGCGGTCAGACCGGGCGCGAGGCAGGTGGCTCTGCAAGCCCGCCTCCCGCAAACGCACACGCTCTGTGGTTCCGGGGCCGGAGCCTGGCCCAGGGGAGCCGCACTCCGCCCGCCTCGCAACGTGGTTCCTGGGGTCTTGGGTGGCCCCACTGATGTGTGCAGCTCAGTGGGATCTGCACACTTGGACACCGGACCTGCAGGTCCCCAAACCTCTGTCCAAAACTCAGTGGTGGTGGCCGGCTCACAGGCTTGCTCTCCAACTTACACCTCCCCCACAAGGGGCTCCCACACTATTTAAGTGCTTCTGATGCTTCTCAGTGAGAATTCCCCTGGGGTCATTCCAAAATCCTAAGATCAGACCTCTCTCACAGAAAGACACGCGATTCTAACTCCAATTCCTATTTGAAATGTCCACTACCCCGCCCTGTACTTTTTGTTATGAAGGCGGCAAAACATTCACCTTTCCATCACACTAAGTTCAATTTCCTTTCAAGTTTGGACTATTCTGCATTTTAAAAATACATTTTTACTGATTTTTTAATAGTTTTTAAAATATATATATTTTACTGATTTCAGAGAGGAAGGGAGGAGAGAGAGATAGAAACATCAATGAGTAGAGAGAATCACTGATTGGCTGCTTCCTGCATGCTCCCTCCTGGGGAATCCCACAACCCAGGCATGTGGCCTTGACTGAAATCGAACCCGGGACCCATCAGTTCCCAGGCCAATGCTCTATCCACTGAGCCAAACCAGCTAGGGCTGTATTGACTTTTAAAGACAAAGGGAGAGGGAGAGAGAGAGAAGCATGGGTGTGACAGGGGAGCCTCCATCAGCTCCCGCCGGTCCCCTACCTGGGATTGAGCCTGCAGCCCAGGCCAGTGCCTGACTGGGAATCGACCCGGCAACCTTCCGGTGCATGGGACTGAGCTATACTGGTCAGGACTAGACTATTCTGCATTTTTTAAAGGGAAATTATGACCAAAAAATTTCAAATCACACATGGCATATATCGTATAGCAAAATAACGTTGAACTATTTTGGTTGAAGCTTAAGAAATCAAATTCAAGGCTAACGGTGATGCACTGTGCCGTTAAGTATATGTTTTATTATGAAACCAAATATGCCGAGATTACATGATTCCTGGATTCCAAAGAGCTCCCTTGTCCTGGGCCATGTTTCTGTTTGACCACAAAATCCCCTTTTCTTGTTGCCTAACAAAAGGGACCTGCGGACTGCTCCACGGGGTCCAGTCATTCCCTGGACAAGCACGTGGAGTTCTCCAAATTGCCTCTCTTTCTCCCCGGAGGCAGATCAGCCTCCTTTTCTGGCGGAACTGGGGGAGAACAGACACCTTCCAGCCTGCCCTCACAGTCCCTCTCGGGTGAGACCCTGGTCTGCAGGGGAGGGACGCCCCTCTGTGGAAGGCACAGCACGGACGGGGTGCGCTGGGCTGGGGGTGCCCTGGGTCCTGAGCGGAAAGCCGGGCTCCGTGCAGCCACAGGACGGCGTTCACGCGCCCGCCCCTCCACGCAGGAGTATTAACGGTTACATTTGATGACGGCACTGGTATAAAGACAAATACAATCCAGTCTTCCTTATGGTTCTAGTCATCCTGGCCTTCTGGTTTTAAAAGCAGCCAAAATGCACGCCTCTGGCAGGCCCTGGGTCCCTGGCCTCTGGGGTCTGTCCCTGCAGGCTGACCATCTCACCGCCTTCTGCGGAGCATGGCATTGGGGAGGGAGCCCTGCTGGCTGATGAATCCGGACCCCTGGGCCAGGCTTACGGGACAGGCTGGCCCCTGTGCCGTGATCCGGCCTCAGCTGCTCCAGGACAGCTGGGAAGGACAACAATACGCACAGCAGCAGCCCCTGCAGCCCATGCAAAGCCTTTTACATGGCTGCTCTGGCGTGCACGACCCCTGGCTACCTGACTGAAGGACTCACAGCTGCAGAATGGCTGTTGCTCCTTCCCTCACAGGGATGTGCACAGATGAGGCAGGTAGCCCAGAGTGTATGCACAATGGCACCTCCATCGATGATGGCTATTATGGTTAACCATAATCAATGGGTTCATTATAATAATCCTACATAATAAAAGGCTAATATGCAAATTGTCCCCTCAACTGGGAGTTTGACTGGGAGTTAGTTGATCAGGGAGTGGGGCCAGCTGGCCAACCCCCCCCCCACCCCTCCCCTGGGCTGGCCCCGCCCCTGATTGGGTGCAGGGCCTGCGGGACCACATCCGTGCATGAATTCATGCACCAGGCCTCTAGTTAGTTACAGTAATTGGTTCAGGTAGGGACTGCCCCAGGTCTGCTTTCTCCTCTACCCCAAAAGGCATTGACCTTGAGCTCTGGACCCCTCAATGTGAGCTGGTCCCCATGTGGACTCCACCGAAGGCTCGCCCACTCTTTCCCTCCCGTGGGAGCAAACCCAAAGCCCAGCCACCTCCTCCCAGCCCCGTTCTCAAGGGGCTCCTGCAGGGCCAGCGCCCCAGGCCCTGTGCCAGGCGGTCAGAGGCGTGGCTCCCGCTCCCTGTCCTGTTTCAGGTTTATCTTCTCCAGGCGCCAGTACACACTTCTTTCTCTCTGCCTCCTGCCACTTCGTTCTATCACACCCTCTGGCTGCTGCAGGCTTCTCAGGGCCCGTGTCCTGAGGACGTAAACTTTCTCCCTCCCACCCGGGGCCTTCCCGCAGCTCGAGCCTGTGAAAGGACCAAGGGCTCGAAGCCAGCAGCAGTCAGCTGTAATCCCAGCTCCACAGGTGACCAGCCGCGTGCCTTGAGCACGTCAGTGAACCTCCCTGCCCTGCCTTTTATGTCTGCCCGAAACTACAGAGGCGTCTCATTTTCCTCAGCAGCCGGACTCCCCGTTAGACGGAACCCGGATTTCTTGGGAGGGGTGAATGAAGACTTTTCATTCCTTTTTATATTTACTTTACTTAATCCTTTCCCCTTTTCCACCCAGCCCCGCCCCTCTAACGGTGTCAGTCTATTCTCTGTAGCTATGAGTCTGTTTCTGCCTTGTTTGTTCATTTACTTTATTCATTAACTTCCACATATAAGTGAAATTGTATGGTACTTATCTTTCTCTGACTGAGTTATTTCGCTTAGCATAATACTCTCCAGGTCCATCCATGCTGTGGCAAAAATGTGAGATTTTCTTCTTTTTTTTATGGCTGTGTAGTATTCTACTGTGTGAATGTCTCACAGCTTTTTTATCCACTCACCTACTGATGGGCCCTTGGGCTGCTTCCAAATCTCGGCTATAATGCTGCAATGAACACAGAGGTGTGTATATTCTTCAAATTAGTGTTTCAGGTTTCTTCAGATATATTCCCAGAAGTGGAATCACTGGGTCATAAGGAAGGTCCATATGTAATGTTTTGAGGGAGACTCCATACTGTTTTCCACAGGGCCGCGCCAGTCTGCATTCCCACCAGCAGAGTACGAGGGTTCCCTTTTCTCCACATCCTCTCAAACACTTGTTGTCTGTTGATTTATTGGTGGCAGCCATTCTGACAGGTGTAAGGTGGTACCTCACTATGGTTTTAATTTGCATTTCTTTGATGATTCGTGACATTGAGCATTTTTTCATATTGGCCATCTAGTATATCCACTTTGGAGAAGTGTCTATTCAGGTCCTATGCCCATTTTTAAATTGGATTCTTTGGGGTTTTTCTTGGAGTTGAGTTGTATAAATTCTTTATAAACATTGGATATTAACCCCTTACCAAATATATCTAGTGAAAATGTTCTCCCAGTCAGTGGGCTATTTCTTCTCAGGCACAGCTGACCCTCCGCCAGGCCACCCCTGTCCGCCAGGCGCCTGACGTTACAGCTCCCAGGCTTCCGCATTCCCTCCTGCGCCTCCTGCTTACCCCCCTGTGACCTGGAGCGGCTGAAATAACTCTGGGCACCAGCCACCTAATCCATGGCTTTTGCGTGGAGTCCTCCTCCCCCACACTCCCCCATTCTTCCTGAAACCCTCGAAATCCTCAGCTCTGCGGCATTTGCCACGATCTCTGCCCACCCCACACTCGCCCCTGAGCTTCTGGGTGAGCTCGCTGACCGGCTTCCTGCTGGGGTTCCCATGCACTGTCTCAGAGGGGAAATGCCAAAGCATCCCTGCGAACATCACCACCACTGCCGCCCATCTTCACAGCCACCTTCCTCTCCCTCCTGCCACAGACCCCCCACCCCATCCAAGATGGCCAAGCTTGGGACATCAACTCCTGAATGCCTCTCCTCTCCCAGGAGGCCGAGATGGCCATGTCTGGCCGCTGCTGTAACCCAGTGCTTACTGCACGGCGCCTGCACAGGACAGACCTCGATGGACACGTGCTGAGTGAGTGGAGAGTGAGCCAACAGCCCCACTGACCAGCGGCCACACTGACGCTCAGAGAAGAGGTGAGATTGGCCCAAGGTCATCATCGGTCAGACAGCCGGGGCTGGGCCCGAGGGCGGCTCGGGGCCCACCCCGCCCGCTCTGAGCACAGGGCCGTGCCTTTCCTGGCTCCCGCCCGGCCGCGCCTTACCTGAGAGCACCGTGAACACGGCCGCGAAGGCGTTGAGCTTGAGCCCGTCGATGACGCTGCTGGAGTGGAAGAGCTCGAGACACATGAGGCTGAAGCCGACCACCAGCAGGAGGATGTAGAGCACCTCGGACACCACCGACAGCCACAGGACGCCTGGCGACAGAGCAGAGGCCGTGAGGGGGGCGGACGCAGGGCGGCCTCTCCGCGCGCACCCGCCCGCACCCGCGCCCTCGGCCAGGGCGTCAGGCCTCAGCGGGAGGGGGTCCTGCTCAGGGTCAGACCACCACGGCCACACATCCTCCCCGCAGGCTGGCCCAGGAATCCGAGCCCATGCCGGGCAGCCCGTGGCACTCTGGGTGACAGGCCCTGCATTGTGCAGAGTGGCATGTGACCAGTAAGGGGGCCTCCCAGAAGCCTATTCCAGCATGTCATAAATGCAAGAGCTTCATCAAAAGGTTGATGGAACTTGGGGGCTCAGCGAGGGCTGAATCACATATGTTCCTGCTGGAAATGGCAGAGGGCACTTGCCAAACCTGAAAAGGATGCATAAATGATTGCTCAGCTGCCAGACAGCTAAGGGCATTTTAATCTACATGTTATGGCCTCCTGCTGGCCAAACACCTGGACAGCCATAGGTAGTTCTTCCAATCTGACAATGGATTCTGTATACTAAACCCTGGCCTTTGATGTGTGTATTTACCCTGCCTTGGGACAAAATTGTGTTAATAAAAAGCAAGGGGCCCTGAGATAGGGAGAATTTCGTTCCTTTAGCAAAGTCTTCTAAATGCCTTCCAAAATTACGTTTTGTCTCTGGACTCTTGATTAATCGACATTAATTGCCTTCTCCAGATTCCTGAACCTTTCTAGGTGCTGGATTAAGACCACCGGCAGGGGCCCCTTCCGAGGGGAGAAGGGGACTTCTATCCTGTGGCAATGCCAGAGCCTCTCGTACTCTGCCTGCCTGTTGGATGACGGCCGTGGGAGTTGTCCTTGAGCAGGCAGGTGGGAGGAAGCTGACACTGAGTCACTGAGCAGAGCGGCAGAAAGGAGACCTCCCTGGACCAGCAGCCACCAGCCCTGGGGGCTTCCCCGTGGTTCAGCCGGTCAGTGTGATATTCTCCTTCCTGCATGAGCATCCCAGCTCACTCACACATTGTGCCTGCCTCAAGGGGCACCTACATTGTCATCTTCCCTGTGCTCTCCTCCACTTTTCTCTCTAAATCACCACCTCCGCTCCCGCAGCATCGACCTCACTGTTCTCCCTGGGAGCTGCCATGGTCTACGGTAGTCCCGCCTTTCTGGGACCAGCTGATTGGTCCAATGTGATCACATGACCAGGAGTTGGCAATCAAAGCCCTTCTCTAGGAATCTGAGTCTGGAAACACTGAAAAAGACAGGAGGAAAGGCTCTGACAGCATGAGTGCCCGGTTCCAGCTGGTCCTGAAGGCAGACACATGCCTGTCCTTCGGGCGGTTTGGCTATTCAGATCTACTTTGCAGCCCCTGAGGTAGCACAGCTCTCTTCCCCTAAATTGGTCCAATTGAGTTCCCATCACCTGCCTCCTAGTTTAGGGGCATCTTCTGTTTCGCCCACCCCACCTTCCACCTTCTTCCTCTCTGCTTTTTCATTGGAGAGTCCCTTCCTCTCTGCCTATGCCGTTCAGTTGCAACTGACCCACATCTGGGCTCCATGTTTGATCCACACATGAATCATATCTGACCCCTGGTCACTGGTTCAGGAATGATCCTCTCAGTTTCTTCACCTATAACTTGAGGATAATAACAGCAGCTATTCATAGCATTGCTGTTCTGTGGGGGTTCCCTTGCCCAGCAGTGTACCGAGCTCATGGGTAGCAGCACACAGTGAGAGCTGACTGTGTGCATACGTGCTATTTATTGCAGTTGTGTGGGTGGAGCACAGTGGCGACTGGGCTCTTGGATGAGGTCAAGGCTACAGACAAGGTCAAGATGGAGAAATAAAACGGTGGGAGCAGATAAGATTCTGAGAAAAAGGGGTAGAAAGTAGAAGATGGAACACGTCATGTGACTTGTCTGCTAAACCACACTAACCACATGGTTTGAGCAAGACGCATACTTCAGAGAAAGGACTACAGACCAGGCTTGCCCAGCCAGAGATGGATACATGACTCAAAAAAGTTCAACAAAACTTCCACTGGAACCCCTGGGGGAGAAAACGCCTTTCTTCCACTGGTTCTGAGGCTGGGGAGATGTAAGGATAGACTTGACCAGCCACCAATGGGCAGACGTCAAAGAAGGCAGAGCCAAGAGATGAAGGGAGATGGTGTCCTAGAACATTGTTTGAGCCCCTGGATCCAGCCATGCCTGAAGCTGTCAGTCATTGTTTCTTTCAATCTGAGGATTCCATCACACCGAAGAGTCCTGAGCTTCAGCGTTTCTGTTCTCGGACACTTTTAATGTGTTCCTTCCTGTCTCTGTGCCTTTGCACTAGCTGCTCCCGCACCTAGGATATCCGAGGGACAGCCAGCCTGCGGGAAGCCAGCAAACAGCAATCGCAGCGTCCCTGTATCCTCCCTGAGGAAGGAGGCAGGCCCTCAAACACCAACTCCCGCCCCAGCACAGCGGGACTCAGGGAGCTTTGAAGAACTTTCTCTTCTTCCCCTCTTTTTCCGTTGCTATAAAAATACCGAGTCTCCTGGGCATCCCTGGGTTTCTGTGGGAGAATAATGTGCACTTGGCAGCCTGGATGTGGTTAAAACACCCCCTGGCAAGCGCACTTGCAGCCTCCCAGGCCCATCGCTGGCCCGAGGCCCGCCAGGCGGCAGAGAGGGAGGCAGATGTAGGGCAAGCGGGGCTGTCTCCCTCCCAGGGGCCTTCACCTCCAGCGGTGGCTGCTGTCCCTTGGCGAGCGGAGGCTGTCGCTCCCCGTGGCAGCTCCCTGACTCGGCCCCCTCCCCTGCACCGCCCCATGCCCCGGGAGGTGCCCTGGGCCAGGCCTCCTCCCCTCCCCCACGCCGCAGCAGGGCCCCCGCTCTGCTCTTTCCCTCCGGATGGGAGATGGGAAGGTGGGGGGCGGGAGCTCGGGAGGTGTCTGGCTGGGGTTATGCTTCTTATTCCCTCCAGATTTATTTCCTTGTCAGCCCGCTGGGCTCAGAGCAGCTGCCTGAGAGCTTCCGTCCACGCAGACCAAGAACACGCAGGACAGCGAGCACTGCTGCTGTTACTGTGCTGACAGCAGCGGGAGTCACAAAAGGGCCACCGTGGCGAGGGCCACCGAACCCCAAGTCACCCTGGCGATGGGCGCCCCCCGCCCGCCCGCCCACACCCCTTTCGTGTTTCTCTCCTGGAGGATGGTCCCCGGGCAACTGGACTCTGTGTCCATCTTCATTCGGAAAGTCTCTGCAAACACATTCCCTCCATGCTGCCGCCCACCAGAAGCTGCCCGACCGCGGCCCTGCCCTGGCCTCTGGCCGTGACAATCCTGGGATGTGACACACACTCAGCGCACCGTCCCCCTCCAGACACACACACACACACACACACACACACACACACACACACTGCCGCCCGCCAGGGAGCAAGGCTAGAGCTGCCTCCTGGGCCCTGCTGACATCATCCCCTTACTTGCCCCCCTCCCTCCCAGGTCCTGCATCCCAGTCGCCTTACACTCTCCCGGGGCATTTTCCTCATGAAAGTCCTGCCTGGACCCTCGTCGTGGGGTCCGGTTCCAGGGAATTAGACCTGAGACACTCATTTTCACAGGTGTTTTCCCCTCCGACTTCCCAACAACCCGGCAAGGCCACGAGATAGCACCCCTTCTAAGATGAACACACTTGGGTTCGGAGGGATTAAACCGCTGGTCCACACAGCAGGACAGCGGCACAGACTGGATTCAAACCCAGGCCGCTCTGAGTCCCAGAGCCACCGCGGGCAGAGGGCTAGGCTGGCAGGATGGAGTGGCCTTTTTGGAAATCACCGTCCTCCAAGCCTGGGATGGGGGCGAAGCGTTCCCCAGCCACGGCTCTCACCTGCCTGCTCTCAGCATCCCAGAGACACCCAGCCCGGGATCCCCTAGGAGGATGGCCAGCGGCGGGTTGGTCCTTCTGTCCTCAGGGCTCCTGAGCCCAGCAGGCCGCCAGGCGTGGAGGGGAAGGAGGCGGCAGGGAGGACCTGGAAGCCAGGCGGAGGATGGGCTGGCCCGGGCTGCAGAGACAGGTGCCTGGAGGTCCGCTGGGAAGCTGTGCGGTGGCCGGGGAGGGGGCGGGGGGGAGGGAGGCCAGCTGGTGGGCCATGCTGCCAGCCGGGGCAGCTGGGAAGGAGATGATGCTGAGGGTGAGGGCCGCTGGGCGTGCCCGTCTGCTGCAGGATGACCAAGAGGCGGCTGGCGCTCAGACGGACAGGGGCCGGGCAAGACACGGGCACACTCGCCGAGTACCTGCTGGGACCGTCCCCTAGAAAGAAGTTGCAGGTGTGGGAGGGTTCGAGGTGCCCGTGAAAAGCACGTAGAGCAAAAAAACGAGGGAGTGGGACCCACGGAGTATCCATAATCCAGGGAGGGGCAGCGACACGGTGGGCCCCACTCCGACCACATTGCCACCTGCCAATGCCTGAGGGCTCTAGGGCTTCCGGAGCCCACCCCCACGCCACCCACCTTTGCACTGACGCCCTGCCCACCACCCCGGCAGCAGCCCCTCCGATGCCTGGCGAGCGGGTGAGTCAGCCCAGCGGGCAGCACTGGGCGGGAGGTGCTAGCCACACAGGGTCCGTGTGTTAATCCACGGCGTTACCTTGTCTGAATCAAAGAGTGAATTTTAAATTACGAACACCTCAATCCAGAGTGTCTGTGTGATGCCAGTGTGTGCTCAGCACCTTCTCCACCCCTGCTAATTGTTTAAACAAGGAGCAGCTCAGGAGCCTGTGAGCTTCTAGGCAGACGGCAGACTTGGAGAACATCAGGCAGTTACTTTCTGTGCTGATGGTCCCCCCATCTTACCCCCCAATCCTCACCCCCGCCCCCCCAGCTCCTCCGCCCGTGGCTCCTCCTCCTGCCCAGGCCCTCAGCTCCGGGGCCCACAGCTCCAGGCCCTGGGACACTGTCCGGCCTGAACGCCCCCCTGCCCACGCCTGTGGCAGCTCCCCCGTCGCCAGCCTTGGGGGCCTCCCTCGGAGCCCTGCCCCCGCCTCTGGGAGTGCCTCCGTCACAGTGCCTTCCTTTGAACCATTGGGGGAAATGGGCTCCCTCCAGAGACCACCCCTGACACGTCGTGTTCACGGCGAAGGATCTCAGGAGAGCAGGGCCCTGAGCCAGCGTCTCCCGTGGCTGCCGGCCCGGCGGCAGTGCTGGGGAGC
>CM072926.1:6877500-6887500 GCA_036971965.1 Nyctalus aviator | reverse complement strand
TCGGAGGTCTCAGCTGCCTGGAGGGGACGGTGGCCTGGTGGAGCTTTCGTGGTTTCCCGGGGGAAGGACGGGATTGAGGGTGCGGTGTGTGAGAGGAGGGGGCGCTGCAGGCGGCGCCTCCGAGCGGTGTCCTGGGACAGGGCCCCTCCCTTCAGGGTGTTCCTGAAGGCGGCATCCGCTCTGGCGGCGTCTCTGCCGGGGGTTTTCCCCGGGCCGGCTGCTCCCGGAGGGTCTGAGCGGCCGGGGGCTTTCACATCGCAGCTGAGCGCATCGTTTTCCTGACCTGCCCCTTCCCGGGCCGCTCCGGGTGGGAGAAGGGTCTCGGGAGGGTACCCCACAGGCAGAGAAGGAGCCTTTGGGATGAGAGCGGCTTTCTCTCCTAGCGAAGGGCAAAGGGAGGGGGTGCTGGGCGGGGAGGGGGCTCCGGACTGGACCCTCTGAGGAGTCACCTCAGGGGCCACTTTCGTCCTAGGGGGCCCTGTGTCCGGTCCCTCAGAGCTGCCCAGAGGGTTCCAGAGAGACGAGCCTGGGCTGGGGCTCGGGCGGCTACACGGTGAGCGAGGCCTCGGTGTGCGTCTGGGGAGGAGGATTCAGACCCCAGCTCAGCCCCCGGCCTGGCTGTGTGCGGAGGAAGGAGCCCCTGATCATGGACCCGCCCTGCCCATGCCTCCGCCCTCAGCATGCCTTTGCCCGGCCCCACTGCTCTACGACCGACCGACCGACCAACCGACCTCTCCCAGCTGACGGCCCGTGGAACCAGCCCGAAAGCCGGATGGAACCACGAGAGCCTTCACCTCGGGGAGGACACACGGGGACGTCTGCTGGGGACCCAGGAAGCGAGGAATGGACAGGTTCCCGCCTCCACCAAAGAGGCGGCAACAGCAGCCGGAGGTGAGAGGCAGACAGTGACCTACAGCCAGAGCATCAGCCAAGCGACGTTCCAGCTGAACTTCACGCCCGAGGCCACATGTCCTGAACCACGAGGGCAGTCACTGCAAAACACGTACTGTCACTCAAAACAAAGAAACAGTGTCGCTCAAACTGTGACCACGGTTGCTTATCCCCCACGTCTCTTCACACTGCAGACAGGGCCCTTTGGACTTTCTTCAACAGCGAAGATCGGCGTTACCTATGACCTGCACGTACCGGGTGGCCGGCCTGGCTGACTGGGGCCGTCAGACACTGCCCATTAGAGACACAGCTGCACTGGCGAGAAGGCAGAGTGTGAAAAAGGTGCACAGCAGAGAAGACAACTCTGGCCATTCCTGGTATTTTCCCGAGCGCGTATCATGTGCTAACTACTGCCCACAGAAGTGCATACGGTTGGCCATTTATTAGACCCGTTTTACAGACTAGGAAACCGAGGTGAGCAGAGGTAAAGTCCCAGGAAACCACGTGGCCAGTGCCATCCGCCTGGGCGTCAGGATGGGCGGGCGCGGGGCTCGGGGGCGGCCCCCTCGGCAAACAGCTTCAGGGAGAAGTCCAGCGCCGGCGCGGCCTGGGTCAGCATCCCCAGAGAGATGACGTCCACGTGCGGCCCGCAGAACCGCGGCAGGTTGTCCAGAGTGATGCCCCCGCTGGCCTCCACGCCCACGCGCGGGAACCGGGCCTTCAGCGCCTCGGCCGTGGGTTGCAGCTCCTGCGGGCACAAGCCGAGGGGAGGTGACGGCCCGGCCCCGGCCCCGCCCCGCCCGAGGCCGACCCCACTCACCTCCGGCTCCAAGTTGTCTAGCAGCACGAGGTCCGCTCCGGCCTCCGCCGCCTGCAGCGCCTCCTGCAGGCCGCCGCACTCCACCTCCACCTTCAGGGTGAAGCTGGCCGCCTCCCGGGCCCGCCGCACCGCCTGCCGCGGGGAGAGGGACCGGGGGCGGCGTTAGGGGCCCGCGGGGCGGGGACGGGCAGGCAAAGGTCCCAGGGGCAAGCTTGGGACTAATGAGGAAACCGGGCATCAGGGTGGTTTCTTTCGTATTAGGCGGAAACCACATGAAATGGTCACTCTTGTCGGGGGGGGAAAAAAAAAGTCCAAACATCAGCAATATTTGGCATTTGGATGAGTTCAATTTGACTCAGAGCATGAAACTGGAAGGGCTCTTTAAGAACCTGTCACAGCCCTAACCGGTCTGGCTCAGTGGAGAGAACCTCGGCCTGAGGACAGAAGGATCCCCGGTTCCATTCTGGCTCAGGAACCGGTTCCATTCCGGTTCAGGGTGCGTGTGTTGGTTTCTCCCAGAACCTGGATGTGTTTTTCTCACATGGATGTTTCTTTCCCTCTCTTTCCCACTCCCCCTGAAAATCAATGGGAAAATGTCCTGGGGGAGGATAAAAAGAAAAAAAGAACCTTTTCACGGTGGGAGACGGGGCCAGGGACCAAGGCTGAAGCCATGGACACTGGCTCCCCAGCTGGTCCTTTGCTCTTGAACATCAAGCCAAGCTTTAGAGAAGCGCATGCAAGCCCGTTTATGGAGGGAGCTCCTACCCTCCCGCCCTGGGGTGCAGGGTCTCCCCCCTCCCGCCCTGGGGTGCAGGGTCATCCCCCTCCCGCCGGGGGGTACAGGGAGGGGCTGGGGGGCTGTGACGGCACCTCGGCCACTCCGCCGGCGGCCGCCACGTGGTTGTCCTTGACCATCACCAGGCCGCCCAGGTCGTAGCGGTGCGCCGCGGCGCCGCCCACCAGGAGCGCGTACTTCTCCGCCAGCCGGAAGCCGGGCGTGGTCTTGCGCGTGCCCGCCACGCGCCCGGCCCAGCCCGCGCCCCGCGCCGCCGCCACGGCCCGGGCCGCCGCGCTCGCCACGCCGCTGCAGCGGGCCAGCGCGTTCAGGGCCGGCCGCTCGCCCCGCAGCAGCGCGTGCGCCGGGCCGCGCACCTCGGCCACGCGCGCCACCGGCCGCAGCGCCGCGCCCTCGGGCAGCAGCCAGGACACGCGGCAGTGCAGGCGGGCGAACACGGCGTCGAAGAAGGGCCGCCCGGCCAGCACGCCCGGGGACTTGGCCCACAGCGCCGCCTTCGCCGGTTCCGCCCCCGAGGCCGCGGCCGCCAGGTCCAGGCCCGGGCAGTCCTCGTGGAGCCAGCTGTCCGCCAGGGCGTCCAGCGTGTTCCGGGGCAGCAGGAGCGCCAGGCCTGGGGAGAAAGGGAGAGGTGGTTATCAGACATGTGGACCCTGAGGGGCGGCAGCCCCGAGCCATTGAGCATGCCTATGCAGCTTTTTAACAGATGTTGTCATTGATCAGCCGGTATGGCTCAGTGCCTGCGCTCTGACCTATGAACCAGGAGGTCACGGTTCAATTCCCCATCAGAGCACAGGCCCGGGTCAGGCTCCATCCCCAGAGTGGGACATGCAGGAGGCAGCCAATGAATGGTTCTCTCTCATCATTCATGTTTCTCTCTCTTCCTGTCCCTGCTTCTCTGAAATCAATTTAAAAAACAAACACCCTTTTAAATAAATAATATTTGTATTGATTTTTAGAGAGGAAGAGAAACATCGATGTGAGAGCAGAACATTGATGGACTGCGTCCTGTTTGCCTCCTACCCAGGAATCAAGGCCGAAACCCGGCATGTGTCCGGACCAGGAATTGAACCAGCAACCTTAGGGTGCACAGGATGATACCCAAACAACGGAGCCACACCTGCAGGGCTCCCAAAAGCCTTTGACTCCCCAGAACTTCAGTTATCCATTGGCATCGATGGAGGATTGCTTCCGGTACCTCCCCTCCCAATGATACCAACATTCACGGATGCTCACATCACCTGTCTAAAACACGGCAGACCCATGCATCCCAGCCATGGCAAGTGTTTATCGGGAAAAAAAAATTGCATGTGTTGTTCAAGGGTCAATTCTATTTAACAACCAGCAAAATTGAGCAGTAGCCAACCAGGGTGAAGATCTGGGGGTCCCGGGAGAGGGGCTGGGGTGCCGGGGGCCCCTGTGGTCTGCCAGGGTGGCAGGATCGAGCAAATAAAAACATACACCGCCTAGTTACATCTAAATTTCTGACAAACATCAGGGATGTTTTAGTATAAACATGTCCTAGGTGATGTTTAGAACATACGTTTACTTTAAAGTATCTGTTGGTGCCCTGCCAGGCAGCTCTGTTGGTTATTAGAGCGCTGTCTCAGTGAGCCAAGGTTTCGCTCAGTCCCTAGTCAGGGCACATATCAAAGTCAGCCAAAGAATGCATAAATGCGAGGCGCAGTACCTCTCTCTCTCTCCCTCTCCCTCTGAAATCTGTAGGTTAAAAATACATCCGTTGGTTATCTGAACTGCACCTTTTGGCCACGTCCTGTGTCTTCCCTGGCACCCTTAGCGCTGGCTCAGCAGATGCAGACCAGCCAGGAGCCGGTGAGCAGCGTCTCCATCGCCTGCTGCCTGCCAGCCCCCCTGCAGCGCCAGGAAAAGGGGAGCTGTGTGTCTCTCATCCGGGCTTCTCCCGGCACCGTGTTCTAAAGCTGGGGTTCGGCTTTTCCGGGTGAGACAGGAACGAGAGCAAAGGCAAGTGGGCCAAGGGCCACACAATGGGCAGCAGAGACAGGCCCGCCAGCGTTGTGGTCCGGCTGTCCCTCTGACTCTGCCCTGCGGCTTGGAGACCCTCCCACACCTGATGTTTCCATAAATGGTTGTTTGCCTGGAGATGGGAGCTGAACCCGGGGACACTGGGTGTGAGCCCCGCTCTGTGGGACAGAGCTTCAGGAGTGCGGCTGAGTCCTTCGCCTGTAAAATAATAGTTATAGGCCCGGTGGCTGGTCCCTATGGTCCTTCCTGCTGCATCAGCGAATGTGCCCCCTCCTGTGAAATGAATGGGATGAGAGCAGAGGAGGCTCGGGCATGGGGCATCAGCCCCCTCTCCCGGCCAAGAGAAGGTCTGCAGCCTCACAGAAGCCGGGGAGAAGGGCAGACAACGGGATGATGACAGCCTGTGAGGGCGTTGGGCTGGGCCGGGGTGGGTTGGGTTTTGTTAACGCACTTTTGCTCCAAGTTGAAGCAACGCCATACCCTCTGGCTTGCTCTACTCTCAGAAGTGGGCTCTTCTCCCCCAAAGCCACGTCCCTGATCTTTGCCCCTCACCCCTACCCTCAGCCACCGGCCTGTCGCTGAACCTCGGTGCCCTTCCCACACTCCCCCCACGCTGTGCCAGCGGCTCCACGGCTCACTCAGGGCCAGCTGTGCCCGCTGGGTGCTGGGCACAGCGCCAGCATGAGGGGCAGCGACACAGCGCCCATCTCCAGTGTTGGCACCAGTGCCGCGGGCAAAGGCCTGGGGCAAACAGCGGACAGGCAGGGCCTGCATGCCCCTGGACTCGGTGCCACTGGACTCGGTGCTGCGATGTTTGCTTTTTAAAGCGAATGGAATCCTTCAGCTGGCAAGTAAACGGCGTATCTGAACAAACAGATTCCCCTATCCGGTGGAACTCCATTCAGCAATGAGAAGGGAACCAGCCACAGGGACACATCTCAAGCGTGCAGTGCTAAGGGGAGAGGCCGATTCGAGGGCTGCCTTCTACCCGAGTCATCCACGTGACATTCTGGAATCGGCAAACCCACAACCACGGAGAGGAGTGGGAGGGGCTGGCCAGAAACGGCAGCACAGGGAGTTCGGGGTGTGATGGAACTACTGATGGTGGCTGCACGGCTGGTGCCTTCATTCGCCGCACAGAACTTCACAGAGGAAAGGGAAACGTTACTGCCCATAATTACACCTCATTAAGCCTGACTTTAAAGTAAAACAACAAGCAACTAGATCTGAGTGGATCACTCGCCTCTTTTAAAACCCCACTTTCACCCTGGCCGGTGTGGCTCAGTGGTTGGAGCACTGGTGCATGCACTGAAGGGTTGACGGTTCAATTACTGGTCAAGGGCTTGGGTTGCAGGTTTGATCCCCGGCCCCGGTTGGGGCACATGCAGGGGGGTGACCAATGGATGTGTCTCTCACATCAATGTTTTTCTCTCTCTCTCCTTCCCTCCTCCCCGCCCTCCTACTCTTTAAAAATCAATGGGAGCCCTAGCCGGTTTGGCTTAGTGGATAGAGCATTGGCCTGTGGACTGAAGGGTCTCAGGTTCGATTCCAGCCAAGGCCACAGGCTGGGTTTCGGGCTTGGTCCCCTGTGGGGGTGTACAATGATGGTTCTCTCTCATCATTGATGTTTCTATCTCTCGCTCTGAAATCAATAATAAATAAATAAATAAATAAATATCAATGGGAAAAATATCCTCAGGTGAGGATTAACAATAAAATAAAATAAAAACGCCCTGGCCGGTGTGGCTCAGCTGGTTGACCACTGTCCCATGCACCAAGAGGTCACAGGTTCTATTTTCGGTCGGGCAGATGGAGAAGGCCGATCTATGTTTATCTCTCTCTGGCTCTCCCCTCCCCTCTTTCATTGTGTCATCTTTAGCTCTCTTGACTTCTTTGCATGTTTATTATATTCTTTTGACAAATCCTTATTGAGCAACTGGTCAGTGCCAGGTACTAATTGGAGGTCACAGGGCGGGCAGCTGTTTCTCTTAGCTTCCAGGCCTTAGCCTATGCTATTCCAGGCTGTGCCTCTGCCTGGAGGCCCCTTCTGTTTCTCGCCCCCCCCAGCTCCCCTTCCACCTCTTACTCCTCTTTCAGGCCTTAGACTCCGTCCTCGGCAGGGCCTCTCAGACCCGGAATCAGCCACTCGCTCCCTCCTCCCCTTCTCCTTCCCTCTCTCTAACCTTGTGTCCTCTCTGGGGGCAAAGGTATGTCTTTCCAGAGTTTCTGGCTGTGTCGCAAGCGCCCGGCACAGGGAACCAGATGAATGTGCTGCTTTGATCGGGCAAACAAGCCCGACATTGGGATTTTCCTATAGCTTAGCTCAATGCTAAGTGCTCGGTGACGCTCATCCAAGCAGAGAGGCCGCACGGTGGAATGGATCAGAGTCCAGGCGCTGGAGCCTCGCGGCCTGCGCTTCAAGGCAGGCTCTGCCTCCTTCGGCTAAGTGATGGGGCAATTGACCCACCCTCTCTGGGCCTTCGGCTCCTCAGCCGTAAGAGCGATAGCGCTAATAACCCTCTCATTGAGTGGTTATAAAAATTAAGCGAGTTAATGTTTGCAAAGTGCTCGGGAACACTATCTGGCACACGGTAGACGTGTTTGCTGAAGGAATGACTGAGAAGCATTTACCCAGGGAGGTGGGAGCGGGGAGGCAGAGATGACTAAGTCCCCTGCGTCCGGGGCGGTGGTTCTGGTGGCCTTGAAGGATGAGTAATGTTTGCCAAGCAGAGGTGTTGGGTGGTGAGGAGGGCGGGCAAGATAGATCAGGCTGAAAGCACAGGGGGTTCAAGGCTCGGCAGCAAGAAAACAGAGAGAGACGGGCAGGACGGCGGAGTGGGGTGCGCAGGAGACATGGCAGGTGAGAGCAGAGAGAACAGGGACTAAACTAGCTGGAGTCTGGATGGATGGCAGGAGCCATAACGGAATTGTAAGCCAGGGAATGGCATGACGGTGACTTTTTCTAGAAGGTCACCTCAGCCACCCACTGGAGACGGGTTGGGGGCAAAAGGAGGCTGGAGCCAGGGGCCAGACGAGAAGAATCTGGCGGCACCACGGGCCTGCAGGCCAGGGCGAAGGCGGGCGCTGCTCCTGAGGGGGGCGTGCAGGAGGAGCAGCTGATAAGACAGGAGCCTCGTTGCTGTCCTGGCGGCTGGACAGGCCCTCAGAGCTGCTGAGGGGGGAGCAGGGCGGGTGGAGCAGGGGCCGCGGAGGACAGCAGCCCGCTCTGCCTGTGTGTGGCCGCCAGGCCCGCAGCCCCTGCTCTCATGGGGCCTCACCACAGGCAGCGTCCCTCTGCAAGGACAGAAACCAGCGCCTCCACTGGCTTATCAGCAGCAGAGTTTCAGGGGTGGGGGAGAGGCTTGAGGATGACTTTGGTTTTGCAGACGCCAAGGTTGAGATGCCAGAGGAAGTGTGAGCGGCTGTGCCCGGTGGTGGGTAGGACAGCGGTTCTGGAGCTCAGAGGGGCTACAGGGATGAGGATGGAGACTCTGGAGCCGTCAGAGTATGTGGCTGGCGACTGAGCAGGGGCGGGGCTGGGGAGGGGAGTAAGAGTACCTGGTCAGGGAAGAAGAGGAGGCCGGGAGGGAGGGGTGCCTGGATTTCAAGAAGCAGGGTGTGGCCTGGCCATGTCCTCGGTGGTTAGAGTGTCAGCCCACGCCCTCAGTCAGGGTCAGGGTGCGTGCCGAAGGCAGCCAGTGGCTAGGTCTCTCTCTCTCTCTCTCTCTCTCTCTCTCTTTCTGAAAAGCAGTGGAAACAATACCCTCGGGTGAGGATTCACAAGGGGGTGGGAGAAGCAGGGTGTGAACAGAAGGAAGGCCCGGCGGGTGGGCTCGACAGGGGAAGGCCTTTGCAGAGTTTGGTTCCGTGTGGTTGGGCAGGAACCACGTGGTCGTGGTCATGCGTGTGTGGAGGTGAGGAGAGCAGGCGTGGGTGTGGACACCCTTCACGAGGCTGAGGAAGCGGGGCCTCCACCGCTGCCCACGGGGCCCCCGGGGGCTTCCCATCGCAGACCCTGCCTCCGAGGCTCCGGGTGGTGCCCAGGCCCGGCTGCAGAAGCGCTCCCCCGGGGCCCAGATGCACATGAGGGCAGGCACGGACCGCACACGGACCGCACACGGACTGCACACGGACCGCACACGGACCACACACACCACACACAGACCGCACACGGACCGCACACACCGCACACGGACCGCACACGGACCGCACACGGACCGCACACACCACACACGGACCGCACACGGACCGCACACACCGCATATGGACCGCACACGGACCGCACACGGACTGCACACGGACCGCACACGGACCGCACACAGACCGCACACACCGCACACGACCGCACACGGACCGCACACGGACCGCACACACCGCATATGGACCGCACACGGACCGCACACGCATGCCTCCGTGTGGACGAAGTGACCGGAGGAGGCCCAGGGAGAGGGACGGGTCCAGAACTGCGCTCGCCGGGGGTGGGGATGCGCTCAGCAACCTGAGACCTCGGGCCGCGGAGACGCTCTATGGCGATGGCCGTGCCCTCGCAGAGTTATAAATGCCGCTGAGTTCTCTGCTTAGTCAAGTAAGACCCTGCTCTGCGGGAAGGAGGAAGCATTCTGCAACCTCTGAGAACCGGCGCACCAGGAGCTGAGCGCCAAAAGCCACCATCGAGCTCCTGAGGGAGATTAACATCTCTGCTCCCCCCGCCCTCCGCTCAGGTGCTTGAGCATCCTCCCTGCACCCAGGCAGTGCTCCCCGCAAACCAGGTCAGACTTCTGGTCCTCCCTGCACCAAGGCAGTGCTCCCCGCAAACCAGGTCAGACTTCTGATCCTCCCTGCACCCAGACAGTGCTCCCCACAAACCAGATCAGGCTTCTGATCCTCCCTGCACCCAGGCAGTGCTCCCCGCAAACCAGATCAGGCTTCTGATCCTCCCTGCACCCAGGCAGTGCTCCCCGAAAGCCAGGCCAGGCTTCAGGTGCCACCACTGGGCAGAGGGACATAGGAAAGTGTCCCACAGGGTTGCCACCAGCAGGAGTCAGACCAGAGGCCCCCCAGCCAGAGGATCACCGGATTTCCTCGGCAAATGCACTGCAGGGAAAGAAGAGACTGAATAATCTTCACACACACTAACCAATCAATCGGTGTATTGATCTTATTTGTAACCGAATTCAAACACACAGATTGAAACTAAATTAGGACATTTATGAAACAATCGAAAATCTGAACACTGTCTGGATGTTTGATAACATGAAGAGAATTTTTAAATTTTAGTTGTGATCATTGCACTGTGAGTGTAATCAAAAGAAGCCATGCCTGGCTGGTGTGGTCAGTGGTTGAGCACTGACCCATGAACCAAGAGGTCACCAGATTGATCCTTGGTCAGGGCACATACCCAGGTTGTGGGGCTTGATCTCCAGGGCGGGGGTTGGGGGGGCATGCAGGAGGCATCCAATCGAAGTTTCTCTCTATTCCCTGCCCTTCCTCTC
>CM072926.1:6870000-6875000 GCA_036971965.1 Nyctalus aviator | reverse complement strand
CCAAGGAAATTAAAAAAAAATCTGATGAACAATAGTAACTGTTGAATATAATAGAATCAGAGGTATGGAAGGGGAGTGAACTGACGATTCTTGGGGAGAAGGGGAGCGGGGGATGTGGGAAGAGACTGAACATAAACTGTGCACCTATGGATGAGGACAATGGGGAGTGGGGAAAGGGCAGAGGGTGGGGTGGGAACCCGGTGGAGGAGAGCAATGGTGGGAGTGGGGAAAGGAACATTTGTAATAATATGAACGATAAAAATTTATATAAAAAAATAAAAAATAATAAAAAATCAATTAAAAAAAAAAACCTGGCATCTCTGGCCCCGCCCTGTGGCTCAGGGGCTTGGCGTGTCCTCCCCGCACTAAGGGGCAGTGTGGTCCTGGTCTGGGCACCTGCGGGGGGGGGGGGGGTCAGGGGGAGGGGGAGGAAATTAGGGGACTGGCAGGCTCTTGGTATTTCCCCCCCTCTTCTCTCCCTCCCTTCCTCTCTTTAAAATCAATTTTTAAAATAATAATTTTTTAAAAAGAACTGAAGTTTTAAAAACGTTGGTGTCTGTTTCTGAGGGGTATTTCCTGCATCTCTCCACACGCCACAGGAAAGGGTGGCACGATGCAGGAGCTTTTCCTCGCTCGCTCTCTCGCTCGCGTTTGCTGGTCTTGTCTGCACTTCCAGGCTGCCCTGACCGGACAGTGGCTCCCCCGCCTTCCTTCCTCAGGGCTGGCGGTGGGCATAAGGGAGGGGCAACGGGCCACAAATGAATATAACAGTCCATGCTCCGAGTTGTAGGTGGGCCGATGTGGCCTGTGGTGGCAGCAACGGCGGTTACGAGAGGCTGACAAGGTCTCCCAGCTAAAACCAGGCAACGATGGTCCCCCCGGTTCACAGGGCAAATTCATGTAGATGGAAGTTGTCAGTTTTAAAGTTTTTGCCTCCATAAATTTTTCTTAAACTCTGGGGCCTACACCATCTGTCTGTAATCAAATCCGGAATGACACCGTAATGTACAGTAATAACAGCCAACACTTACACTGTTCTTCCCAGGCACTGTGTCAAGCACTTCATATATATTAACACACTCAGTCCTCACAACAACCCTACGGGAATACTATTATCATACCCATTTCACAGATCAGGAAACCGAGGCACTGAAAGGGCAAGTAACTAGCCCAGAGTTCACAGCCGGGAGGTGTGCCGTCAGGAGCATCCGCCCAGGAGGCGGCTCGAGCCCCCTCACTCCCCACCTCACGGACAGACAGACGGGAGCAGAGCAAGGACCATGGGCTGGTCCAGACACTCGCCAAGGCAGAAAGTCCCAGGGGCCCAACAAGGGCCAAAACTGGGAAAACAAGGACCTCGCCCCAGGCGACCTGCATCCCCTAGCCTCTCACTGGACATGCGGGTTGACCCCTGACCTTTCCTCCCCAAGAAAACATCGAGGCCTCAGTTGTGTTTCAGCTCCAGGCCCAGAAAAGCAGCAAAACCAGGCTAGTGATGCCAGGCTGCCTGGGCACCAGCTGCACTAATGACCCTGCCCTGGCACCGGCCAATCAGTGGAGACTCTGACCCTGACAAAGCACAGCTGGGAAGCTGATGGATATTCTAACAAGGCCTTCCCCCAAGATTTCCAGCTGCAGGAAAGCGATAAACACGCTCAGGACAAAGGACCTGCGCCTGCCCTCCCTCCCAGGAGCAGCTGTGCCATTCCCCCCCAGACACGATTCCCCAACCTCTCAGGGGCCCATGAGACCTGCAACCAGGGAGCAGTGGGCAGTGGCAGCTCGTCCCGGGCTGAACCCTGAACCTGTCTCCAAGGCCTCCTTTCTCTGACCTCCCAGGGAGCCACCCCGCCTGGGCGCTCCTGCTTCTCCCAGGCCCTTCCTGTTTCACCGCCCTCAATGAGCTTCTGCTCCACCCGGGGCCCAGCGCCCTTCGCTCAGTGTGCATGGCCCTGTCTCCATTCCCCGTCCCTTTTCCGTAAATAAACTCAGTTCTCCGTCGTTCGCCATCTGAGATGGCCATGTAGCCCGCGCACCACCGACTCGAACCTTTCACTCAGCACACTCAATCTAACACTAAGCCGTATTTAATCTGGCAGATGTTCATTCCATCAGTATTCAGAGCTCCGTCAGCCGCAGTCAGGGTCCCAGGGTCCCGGGGTCCCGGGGGGCTGGAGCTGGAGCCTGGACTGGGGTCAGAGACGCTGCGTGTGAACCGAGCTCCGCCCCACCCGGGCCCGTCAGGCAGTCCTGCCCTCTCTGAGTCGCTGCCCTCTCTGAGTGGCCTCCCGAGGAAGCCCAGAGCCCAAGCCACTGCCGAGCCGGTGACTGACGTGCTCTCACCCCCGTGTCTCACTGGCAGCGTTGGTGACCCGTTTGGCAAACACCAGGTGGAGACAGAGCTGGTTTGCACCACAGCTTCTAGACCAATGCTCTTTTCTTCCCCCTTTCTCTCCAGAGCAGAGAACCCCCTCCACGAAGCCAGATGTGATCACCCAGTATGCAATGGTGCAATAATCCACAGAACCTCAGAGCAGCTGGAGGCAGCAGGAGAGGGGCCGCGGGGTAGCTGGGCCAGGCTGACAGGCCTCAGTGACAGGGGAGAGTCGGGTTCGCTTCAGTAGGCTACGGGGAATCACTAGTCACAGCTCCACAATGCTCAGGAGTTAGTGTTGGGACGGAGCCTGTGGCTCCTGAAGGAGGGAAGGGGAGGCTGTGGCCGTGCTGGGCAGGAAGCAGCAGCAGGTGGAGGGTGAGGTGGCGCCTCCTGAGCTGAGCAAAGGGCCCGCTGCCTGCACCACAGGCCGGGGCTGGGCCGCCCGCTGGCCCCTTCGCCCACCAGCCTGCCCTCTGCTTCCGCCCACTCTGTCCTCGCCCCCTGACTTGTCCGCTCCCCCAGGCTCAGTTTCCCTGGCTCAGTGACCCAGCGCCCGCCCTGGGGTGAGAGGTCAGGGGTCATACGTGTGGAGGAGCAGTGACAGGAAGCTCGCACAGGCCACACCCCAGGGGCAGGGGGGGGCAGAATGGGAAAAGGCACAGGTGACGCCACAGAGGAAGTGCATAGGACGCCGATGACGAGGCAATGGCCCGGGTGTTGGGTGCGAGGACAGTGAGGCTCCCAGTCTGAGCAGGAGGGGTGAGGCTCGAGCAGCGACGGAGGCTCAGTGCCGCGTAGCCCTGTCTCCATTCCCCTCCCTTTTCCTTAAATACATTCAGGGAGACTGCCGGGTGGAGGCGGACATACGGGGCTTCCAAAAATGCAGCGGAGGCTGGGGAGGCTGAGGAGGCTGAAAGGCTGAGGAGGCTGAGGAGACTGGGAGGCTGGGGAGACTGGGAGGCTGGGGAGGCTGAGGAGGCTGGGGAGGCTGAGGAGACTGGGGAGGCTGGGAGGCTGGGGAGGCTGAGGAGACTGGGAGGCTGGGGAGGCTGAGGAGGTTGGGGAGGCTGGGGAGGCTGAGGAGGCTGAAAGGCTGAGGAGGCTGAGGAGACTGGGAGGCTGGGGAGACTGGGAGGCTGAGGAGACTGGGGAGACTGGGAGGCTGGGGAGGCTGAGGAGACTGGGAGGCTGGGGAGGCTGAGGAGGCTGGGGAGGCTGAGGAGGCTGGGAGGCTGGGGAGGCTGAGGAGACTGGGAGGCTGGGGAGGCTGAGGAGGCTGGGGAGGCTGAGGAGGCTGAAAGGCTGAGGAGGCTGAGGAGGCTGAAAGGCTGAGGAGGCTGAGGAGGCTGAAAGGCTGGGGAGGCTGAGGAGGCTGGGGAGGCTGAGGAGGCTGAGGAAACTGGGAGGCTGGGGAGGCTGGGGAGGCTGGGGAGACTGGGGAGACTGAGGAGGCTGAGGAGGCTGGGGAGGCTGGGGAGACTGGGGAGACTGAGGAGGCTGAGGAGGCTGAGGAGACTGGGAGGCTGGGGAGGCTGAGGAGGCTGAGGAGGCTGGGGAGGCTGAGGAGGCTGAGAGGCTGAGGAGGCTGAGGAGGCTGAGGAGACTGGGAGGCTGGGGAGGCTGAGGAGGCTGAGGAGACTGGGAGGCTGGGGAGGCTGGGGAGGCTGAGGAGGCTGAGGAAACTGGGAGGCTGGGGAGGCTGAGGAGGCTGGGGAGACTGAGACTGAGGAGGCTGAGGAGGCTGAGGAGGCTGGGGAGGCTGGGGAGACTGGGGAGACTGAGGAGGCTGAGGAGGCTGAGACTGAGGAGGCTGAGGAGGCTGAGGAGACTGGGAGGCTGGGGAGGCTGAGGAGGCTGAGGAGGCTGGGGAGGCTGAGGAGGCTGAGAGGCTGAGGAGGCTGAGGAGGCTGAGGAGACTGGGAGGCTGGGGAGGCTGAGGAGGCTGAGGAGACTGGGAGGCTGGGGAGGCTGAGGAGACTGGGAGGCTGAGGAGGCTGAGGAGGCTGAGGAGACTGGGAGGCTGGGGAGGCTGAGGAGACTGGGAGGCTGGGGAGGCTGAGGAGGCTGAGAGGCTGAGGAGGCTGGGGAGGCTGAGGAGGCTGAGGAGGCTGGGGAGGCTGAGGAGGCTGAGGGAGCAGCAGCCACCCGCCACAGGACTGCCTCTGCCAGGCCACACGGACCGCACAGCCCGGGGCGCTGGCCTCGCTCTGAGGAGAACACAGCCAGGCTGGCACCGGCCGGCCACACAGCGGCAGGTGGTGGGACGGGGCTTGAACCCAGGCTCTGCTCTGAGGTCCTTCCCATGCCAAGAGCTGTTTGGGGCCAGCAGAGCTGCTGACAGGACAGGACCACAGGGGCCTGGCGGCCGGGCCGCTGAAGCCACCGGGCGGGGGGAGGGGGACGGGGGACGGGGACTCAGAGGCACACGGGCCTCCAAGCGCCCTCTGTCCCCTCGGTCCCCTCACCTGTGCTGTGATGGCCGCCGGGGAAGAGGCCCTGAGAGCTCAGGGGACCGGCCGAGGTCACAGCCTGTTCAAACAGCACCTTTGGACCCAGAACCGGCCCCACCCCCACCCCCTTCATTCAGCGTTCAGCGCCCCTCCCCCCCCCAGGACCCCACTCC